>OX369255.1:4798776-5147043 GCA_947284805.1 Coleophora flavipennella
TGCCCGGTGAAGTTGTAAAGGCCCAACAAGCTTGTCCTTTCGAAAAAAAACAAGTTTACAGTTAGGGGCGATCCACTAGTTTTGAGAAAGGACTCCATGCAACTTTCAATAATTATACAATATTACAATGGTAATAATGAACAATAGATAATTATAATATGACAATAAATAAAAAAGCATAAACATAATCATTAAAAAAAATCATAAAAAAATAATTATACATGCACGTCCACAACATTAGATCACGTAAGCAAAGCAACCAAAACTTTTACAGCCATTAATTATTAAGATCCCTCAATACCCTACTTCCAACAATAGTTCGTAAGCTTTTAACTCACTATGACATTTACGACCCAAAGTTATAACCAACATTACCTACAGAGAGACAGCAGGGACAAAATCCAACAACCGTTAACAGGCCAATAAAAATTCAATTTGGAAACACCGAAGTAAATCTTTGTACCTGTACGAGCTGAGTTCTGTATTTAACTGGGTGGTAAACTCCGTCGCGGAGGCGGACTCGCTTCATTCGACACAACTCCGGACCCGGCACAATTATCTGGCCACTTTGCATAAAACACACCCGGGCCTTAAGGATCAAGTTATAGAAAACTGACTTCAAGCATAGTACATAGGCCACACCGAAATGATTGAGAATCAGATACTTTTTGCAGATAATTGATGAAACCTCTTTTTTAACATGAATATGCAACCTATTTAGTTATATATTTCGTTTAAATAATAAGAAAATAATGCGAGGGAAAAATGTTATGTCATTATTAAGTTTTTTAGAAAATCATAAAAATGAAACTCAGTAAGGAACATTTTCGTGCGATAATTTTTCATAACTTTCGTCGCGGTTTATTGCAAGAAGAATGCTTCAATGAACTTTTTGGTTTATATGGCACGGACGCACCATCAAAGGCGACTATATATCGTTGGTATGCTGAATTCAAACGAGGTCGTAATTCCGTCAGCACCCTCCCATCATCAGGTCGACCAAAAACAGCCGTTACGCCGGAGAACGTCGCTGCCATCAGAGAATTACTACATGAAGATAGACATGTCACATATGAGCAGATTCGGGCTGAACTTGGGATTGGAATGACAGCAATAAAAACAATACTACATACAGAACTTGGTGTAAGAAAGTTAGTTTCCCGCTGGATACCACATAATTTAACAGAAGAGCACAAAGTCGCCCGTGTTGATTGGTGTCGAAAAAGAAACGATTTGACGGAGGACAATCAAATGCTGTTTATAGCATAATATCAGGTGATGAGTCTTGGATCTACTCTTACGAACCGGAAAGAAAGCATCAATCGGCTGTATGGGTCTTCGAAGGCGAGACAAAACCTACCAAAGTAGTTCGTTCCCGCAGCGTGTCTAAAAAAATGATCGCTTCGTTCGTCGCTAAAACAGGTCATATAATGACAGTTCCTCTTCAGAATCAAAGAACAGTTACCGCCGATTGGTATAATACCGTTTGTTTGCCCCGTGTCATCGCTGAACTTCGTAAATCCAATCCAAACCGTCGCATCATCCTTCATCACGACAACGCTAGCTCCCACACCGCCCGGAAAACTATTGAATATTTAAATACCGAAAACATTGAGTTGATTGACCATCCTCCGTACAGCCCCGATTTAAGCCCCAGCGACTTTTTTACATTCGCAAAAACCAAAGATTTGTTGCGAGGAAAACGATTTGAGGACCCCGATTGTGCAGTCGAAGCTTACAATTCCGCCATTTTAAATAGGCCAACTTCAGACTTGCATAGCTGTTTCAATGATTGGTTTAATCGTATGCAAAAATGCATCAATTGTAAAGGTGAATACTTCGAAAAACAATAATTAAAAAATAATAACATAAAATGTGTAGTTTTTTTTATTCTCAATCATTTCGGTGTGGCCCTCGTAAGATCAACTATGAGGATAATTCAATGGTATCATTATCCTTAACCTTTAACCACTGTCGTGTATTTACTTGCATTAACACTGCATATCCCTCATCATCAGTAAAGTTCTCGAGAGGTGACGGCGCACCGGAAGACGTAGGATATCGTGGAAATCCTTGGGGAAAGCCTTTGTTCAGCAGTTGACGTCTTTTTGCTTATATGATGTAGATGATAAATACATACTAGGGCCGTCGCCTCCTGTCCGGGAGATCGTGGTTCGAGTCCTGCCACGTACCAATGTGATTTCGAATGAACGTTTTTCC
Source organism: Coleophora flavipennella (assembly GCA_947284805.1). Classification (NCBI taxonomy): domain Eukaryota; kingdom Metazoa; phylum Arthropoda; class Insecta; order Lepidoptera; family Coleophoridae; genus Coleophora; species Coleophora flavipennella. The sequence goes on from OX369255.1 coordinate 4,800,997, forward strand.
GACGCTCTTACGGTGAAGGAAAACACCGTGAGGAAACCTGCACACGCCTGCATTGATTCCTTAGAACTTGGACAAAACAATGGATGCAAATGGCCGCTTCTTGGAGTAGGCATGGTGACAATGATGAATTAATCGTTTGATCTATGAGTAAATAATTTCTTAACATGTTTTTCTTCATGATACTGCTTGACTTAACTTAACTCTTGTACCACACCACTTCACGTGAGGCTCACGTTGATCGCGAAGCGTCCTCACGCGATCCCATCCCACGTAAGAGTATAAGGCTGTCCAAAGGCGGGAACGAGAATTTAATGTTGATTAAGTTCCCTCGTCCCTATAATTAGCAACTTGATTCACGATGTTTGAAACATCGAACGAAATAGCTTGGAAATAAAGTTCTTGTCAGCTCGTACTGCAACGTGTCCGTTACGTCAATCGCTATGAAGGAATAGTGCGAAAATTGTGGTTTTTAATTAATTACAAATAAAATAAGATACATACATACGTACATATACTCACTGATTGCTTTAACGGTGAAGGAAATCATCGTGAGGAAACATGCACACACCTGCGAAGAAACTCGAAGGTTGCGTGTGAAGTCGTACAACCCGCACTGGGCCCGCGATCATCGCCCTAATTCAGGGTAGGCTCGAGCCCCTCGGTGGGGACGTATATGAGCTGTTATGATGATGATGATGAAAATAAGATGAATTTCCAAAAAATTAATTAGATTTTTTAAGATATTCCCTACTATTTCCAATACTTTTTACATTTCCTCAAATAGATAGATAGATAGATAAAACTTTATTTCACTAAAAAGGCACAATACATTTTAACAATAAACAAACAAATAAATGAAACTTATTGACAAATATTAATAGTTTATATAAAAAATATGAAACAGTGTCAGTGGTGCCAAGTTAGTGAAACTGGTCCAGGCTCAGCATAAATGTTGTGGGTCGCAGAGTACTCACAACGCTGTTTTTCAGCCAAAACCAAGAAAAACGTACACGCACCTCAGTGGTCAACAACATAGTTATGAAAAAAAATAAAAATTTAAAAGAAAATTTGTGCATTTATACCTGTGCTGGTGATTGACGGAAGACGACGATAGTGCTCGCATAAACAGGACAAATATCCCTTACAGTGTCTACCTGCCTGGTAATAACATATGTACGCATACACAGCCGCTTAAACCCAGACTATAACGTTATATTATATAAAAGGAAACAGTGACGGAATGACTGATCCTTCGACGCACAAGCTTTAACACTAAACGGATCAGGTTGAAATTGGGCGTACAGATAGCAATTATGACGTAGGCATCCACTCAGAAAGGATTTCAAAATTTTTTTATGGGAACAGTAATAAACGGGTCATATTCCGCTGCTTTATCCGCTACCCTCCTCTCTGCTCAGTCGAGAGATATTCACGCAATTTTCTTTTGAAGGTATATAGTGTAGGAATTTCCCGCAGAGGTGGAGGGAGATCATTCCAACACTTTGAGGCGAGGAAACGGAAGCTACCACGGAATATTGTTGTTTTATGTTTTGGGATGTCAAAAACTGACGAGCAGGCCCTACTAACATTTCGTTGATAAGCATTACGCCAGTTTAACTTTTTGTACAAATAATCAGGTCGCTGATATTTTATTACTCCAAACAAAAGTGATGCATAGTAAAGTTTTTGACGTGCTTGCATCTTCAGGATATTTGAGGAGTTAAAATATGGAGTAACATGCGTCCGTGGAGGGATCCTAAAACAAAATCGGGCACATGCATTTTGTACCCTTTGTATGAGACGCTGTGACTTTTGAAATAAACAAGGACCGTAGACTGTAATACAGTAATTTAATTTAGATAATATAAGGGACTCGCATATCCTCACTCGTAACTCTGTGTTGATGAATGGTCGAATTTTATATAAAACCTTAAGTCTAAAGAGGCAGTTGCGAGCCAGCTGAACTACATGTTTTTCAAAACGCAAGAAAGAATCAAAAACCACTCCAAGGTTACGAGCTTCGTCGACAAGATCAATTGCTTTATCATTAATCCTAACCAGAGGTTTAGAACGAACTATACAATCCACTCGTTTTTTGGTTCCCAATGCCATGCACTTAGATTTTGATGGGTTTAATAAAAGGGAGTTGTTTATTGACCATTGATACACTCTGTGGAGATCGTTGTTTATATTATCAATAGCAGTATTTATATTTTCCAAATCCACAGCAGTGTAAATCTGAAGATCATCCGCATATAAGTGGTATTTACAGCTCTGTATGCATCTAGTAATATCTGCACTATAAATAATAAAAAGTAAGGGACCCAATATAGAACCCTGTGGCACACCTCTCTCAACTGGCAATAGCTGTGATGTTAGATTTGTGCCATCATGTTTCTGAATGACAACTTGTTGCTTGCGGAAACTGAGGTAACTATTAAACCACATTATGGAGCTAGTATCAAAACCATAATAAGCTAGTTTTGATAAGAGCAAAGAAATGTTAATAGCGTCGAAAGCACGGGAGAAATCCAAAAGAACCAATAAATTTCCGCAGCCTGTATCAGACGAAGACAGTAAATTATCAACTACGTCAAGTAATGCAGTTGCAGCACTCCGGTTTTTTCTAAAACCTGATTGTCGCTCCGGTAGGATTTTGTTAGCTTCGCAATACTCAATAACCTGATCATACACAACCTTCTCCAGAATTTTCGATAGGTACGGCAAAATACTTATGGGACGAAGATCTTTGAGATCATTAGGCTCTGTAGTCTTGGGTATTGGTTTAACTACTCCAATTTTCCACAGGTTAGGGAACACAGAATCCACAATAGACCGATTTATGATAGCAGTGATTACACCAAGCGTACGCGGGAGTGTCAACAATATCATATCCATAGTTATTCTATCGTAGCCCTTAGCATTAGATTTGATACCCAATATTATCTTGGCAACAACATTCTGATGGACCGGTTCAAGCTTGAAAGTATTAGTGCCATGTTTGTTAAATTCGAAATAAGTTAGTTGTGATAGAGGAAGGGAGGTGCTGCCAGGAACATTTAGAAAGTGTTTGTTTACACTATCAGGATCATTATATGAATCAGGAAGGCTTGAGGCACCCTTAAAATCAGGAAGAACTGTGGATTTTAAGTTGCTCCATAAGAGTTTAGAATTATTTATGTTACTATTGATATTCTGGTCATAGTATGAAACTTTTTCCGCATAGATGCTGGAATTGACCAAATGTTTCAAGGTTTTATATTGTTCTTTATCGGTATCAAGTTTAGATCTGCGATACTTACTGTGAGCTTGGTCTCGGAGGTACATCATATGACGGATATTACTAGTGAACCATGGAAGCTGCTTGAAATAGCGATTTAGCTGGTAGGGAAGGGGGGGAGGGGTGGGGGGTTGTATGTAACTCTAACAAGAATCACCACCTAAATACTACTTAGTAAACGAATCATTTAACGGAAGAATGATCTTCGCAAACCTTCATTAATTTTGAAAGACCTATTCAACGATACCCCACAACACGATAGGGTACGTCAACAAAACTTTTCTTGTATGTACCAAAATTTATATTCATAGATTTTATTATTTACTAGCTGTTTCCCGCGGCTTCACCCGCGTGGACCACGTTTCTATGACTTTTTGAGGGTGCGCAGTGCGCGAGCCGCAAGCGGCTCGCGAGCGTGGTAAAAAGTAGCCTATGTCTTAATCCGGGTCCTAATCTGTCTACCTACCAAATTTCAGCCAAATCCGTACAGTAGTTTTTGCGGGAAAGCGTAACAGACAGACAGAGTTACTTTCGCATTTATAATATTAGTAGGGATTAGTAGGGATTTATTTAGTCGTATGGTAGTACAGAAAAACATTGTTAAAAAAATTAAACAATCATTAAAAAAAATTATAGGGGATACAGATTTGTATAGCCATACAAAATTTTAGATTTATATCTTTAATAGTCTTTGAGAAAAACGGCTGTGTGTGATATATCGACGGACCGACAGACAGACAGACGGACATAGCAAACCTAAGGGTTTCTAGTTTGACTAAAGAACCCTAAAAATGTGCACAAAATATTCTATCTATACCCCTTTCCGGCCTGACCCTTGAAGGGAATGTACTTTACAAATGAACCCTATTGTTACGGTATAGGTGTAAATAACAGTTATTTAATTAACATACAAAATCTTAAAAAAAATATATTTAAGAAAAACATTTTATATTTTTTTTCTTAAAAAAATACAGGTTTTCTTATGTAATACAAGTTATAACAAGTAAAAATAACAGATTAATTTTAATGAAAAACACGAAATGAATATTAAGGTTCAAAATTGTTTGTATTTTGAACGCACGATTGTTTAAGGCCGGCCGGAAAGGGATATCTATGATTCATTCATTATTAAATTTCCTTAGTCCATTGAATTCCAGGTACTCCACCCTAAAAAAGGTTAGTAATTAGTAAATTAAAGCCACGAGTCCACTCTAGATGAGTGTATAGTGGTCTCCACAAGGCAGGAGAAAGCGTGGCCGTCCCAAGCAATCCTGTCGGTGTTTGTTGACAGCAGACTTGAAGGCGCTTGGGTTAGTCCCTCACAGAACGCAACGGCGGACCACTGTATGGATGCCCTCTGCCCCACCTAGAGGTCTTAAGACAATAAGTCAAGCAAGTCAAAGGTACGGGTTTTGACTGACTCGGTGGCTCAGTGGGTAGTGTCCTTGACTACTGATCCGAGGGTTGTGGGTTCGATCCCCACCCAGGGCAAGCATTTGTGTGATGAGCAGATTTGTTTGCTCTGTGTCTGGGTGTTAAATATATCTATATATTATGTATGTATTTAAACGTATATAAGTATGTATATCAGTCTCTGGTAACCCATAACACAGGGAATCCTACTTTGGAGCCAGATGACCATGTGTGATTTGTCCCAGAATATTTATTTATTTATTTTTATTTGGCTGTAAAATCTATCGTTTTAAATTATGCTCACTTTGATTCTTCTTCCATTTTTTTTTCAAGTTCAAACTCAAATGTTTTACGACACAAAAATTAAAATTTACCCCTGCAGCTTGTATGCGCCAAAGCGCCAAAATGCAGCGTTTGATGAGTGCTTGCTCACACGCGAGCTACGTGCTCCAATTGTTTTATAATTGCTCCTAGCAGACAGACTTCAAAGTGCTCTTGTTTGCGATTGGAGGCTTCACGTTATTAAGTATACCTAGGTTATTCTAAGTCAGTATGTGTTGGATAGTTAAGAATAAATTTGTTTTAAATTTTATTTTCAAGAAAATTTAAAATTTCAATCAAATGAAAATTTCTGTTTGATGTAAGCTGCTAACGCTCTTGAACAACTCCATTTACACTAAAGAAAGTCGATCGTACGACTAATTGGTTGTGCCGCTAATTTAAGATTTTTATTTTATTAAGTACTAGCTTTTTCCCACGGCTTCAACCGCGTGGACATCGTTTTAATGACTGTCTTTAAAGGTGATTAGCAAATTATGTCGTTTCCCACCTACTCAGTCATATCTGTGCAAAAAATCACAACAATCAAGTATTTTTTCAGTTCCCTCAGGAACTGCATCAGATTATGCTATTTTCCCGGGATAAAAAGTAGCCTATGTCCTTCCCCGTGACAAAGGCTACCTGCATGCTAAATTTCATAAAGATTGGTCAAGGCGTTGAAGCGTGAAAAGGTAACAAACAAACTTACAAACAAACACATTTTCACATTTATAATATTACTAGCTGTTTCCCGCGGCTTCACCCGCATGGACCACGTTTCTATGACTTTTCGAGGGTGCGCAGTGCGCGAGCCGCAAGCGGCTCGCGAGCGTGGTAAAAAGTAGCCTATGTCTTAATCCAGGTCCTAATCTGTCGACCTACCAAATTTCAGCCAAATCCGTTCAGTAGTTTTTGCGTGAAAGCGTAACAAACATCCACGCTTTCACATTTATAATATTACTAGCTGTTTCCCGCGGCTTCACCCGCATGGACCACGTTTCTATGAGTTTTCGAGGGTGCGCAGTGCGCGAGCCGCAAGCGGCTCGCGAGCGTGGTAAAAAGTAGCCTATGTCTTAATCCAGGTCCTAATCTGTCTACCTACCAAATTTCAGCCAAATCCGTTCAGTAGTTTTTGCGGGAAAGCGTAACAGACAGACAGAGTTACTTTCGCATTTATAATATTAGTAGGGACTAGCTGTTGCCCGCGGTTTCACCCGCGTGGACAACGTTTCTATGACTTTTCGAGGGTGTGCAGTGCGCGAGCCGCAAGCGGCTCGCGAGCGTGGTAAAAAGTAGCCTATGTCTGAATCCAGGTCCTAATCTGTCTACCTACCAAATTTCAGCCAAATCCGTTCAGTAGTTTTTGCGGGAAAGCGTAACAGACAGACAGAGTTACTTTCACATTTATAATATTAGTAGGGATTAGTAGGGATATTAGTAGGGATTATTATTATTATATTAATATTAATATTAAGTATTAAGGATTAAGGATAGTAAGGATTAGCTGTGCCAGCGACTTCGTGCTCGTGGAGGTTTTGAATTTTCCCACGGAAACTCTTGAATTTTCCGGGATAAAAAGTATCCTCTATGTAAACCGGGGTTATAAGGACTTTACAAAGTTTCATCAAAATCGACCTGGTGAAATGATGCCAAGGGTTGTACATAGTATACTAATTACTCTGAGCCAAGGGCTTACCAATTGTGAATAAAAAAATATTAAAAAAGAACGTCTTTTGACTAATCTGATGATGGTAATCATCATCACACGCCAAGGCGGGATGATTAGATAAGATGAAGATGATGATGATGATTAGATTAGTGAAGATCGTCCATTTCTATCCAGCATTCAAAGTTCAGTTATATTGTAAACTCGGGATCTACTCTGAAACTGGAAAACCCAATACCTACAAAAAGAATAAAAATGATTGACCACGCTGAACGCGTTCAAACCAGTATGCGTTACAACAGTTTTGCTATATTTTTTGTTTTTCTTAATTTTCTCAACAAGTGCTCAACCGATTTTGATAAAACTTATATGGGACAATCTTAAAGGCATAACCTATCAATAAAAATAATATTTTTTTTTCAAATCGGTAAACAAATAACGAAGTTATAAGGACCAAACTTTGTACTCATAGCAGTTATTCGCTACGTATGCTACGCGGCAGATCGGCTACGCAGTTGCACTCGTAGCAGTTATTTACTACGTATGCTACGCGGCAGATCGGCTACGCAGTTGCACTCGTAGCAGTTATGCACTACGTATGCTACGCGGCAAATCGACTTCGCAGTTGTAATCGTAGCAGTTATTCACTACGTATGCTACGCGGCAAATCGACTACGCAGTTGTACTCGTAGCAGTTATTCACTACGTATGCTACGCGGCAGATCGGCTACGCAGCTGCACTCGTAGCAGTTATTAGCTACCTATGCTACTACTATGATACGCAGTTAAACCCGTAGCGCAACGAAAACAAGAGGGATGATGACTGCTAGTCGTTTGAGTTTCTTTTTTATCTGTCATCAACGACTTTTTGCTCGAAAAATGTTTGAAATACCTAGAAGTGATATCATAGTTTTACAGCGTCATTTATGTACTCGTTTTGTGATTTTGATGAATTAAAAATTAAAGGTTTGATGGTAAACAAAACAAGTAAGGTTTTTTAAGGGTTTAGTAGAAGGGCAATTTAGTGATCAAGAGTTCATAATTTACTTTTAGTTAGTTTGGGACAGATCTTGGACACTTCCCGGTTTCCGGTTGAGCAGAAACTTTGTATACACGTTAAGTTTGGAGACCAGAGCATGGTTAGCTGAATCATTCTAAATTTGATATGGCGGATCAGTTATTTTTATGCACCCCCATGAAATGGGTATTTAATAAAAGGGTTTACTGAGAAAAATACGAAATAATGAAAATTCTTTTAAAATTATTTTTCAAGTTTAAAAACAACTTTTGTAAAAGCATGGCACTTAGAAACCACAGTGAAGAATCATTATTACAGCTCATATACGTCCCCAACTCCCCACCGAGGGGCTCGAGCCTACCCTGAATCAGGGCGATTAGGCCTTAGTCGACCACGCGGGCCCAGTGCGGGTTGCTCGACTTCACACACAACCTTCGAGTTTCTTCGCAGGCGTGTGCAGGTTTCCTCACGATGTTTTCCTTCACCGTTAAAGCAATCGGTAAGTATGTACGTAAGTTTTTGAAAAACTCATTGGTACATTGGCCGTCCAGATTTGAACCCGGTACCTCTGGTTAGATGGACCGAGTCGTTACCGGTTGAGCCACCGACGCTTTTTCGTTACCGGTTGAGCCACCGACGCTTTACAGTGAAGAATATAAAGTTGATAAATAAGAAAAAAACCGGTCAAGTGCGAGTCGGACTAGCACAAAGTAGGGTTTCGTAGTCTTTTCAAAAAAATAATGTAGGTTTATAAAAACAAAATTATATTTGCAGTTGGTAATAGAACATTTTGCATGGAAAATTAAAAATTGGCTCAGCTCACTTAATTACGATGACACTTAAAGGTTTGTGGAGATATTATGTCAATAGCATAAATTTATATATCTATATATGTATGTATATCTGTATGTTAGCATGCATGTGTGTATGTATGTGTGTTTAGTCCTTCTCACTAGTTCATGAATACTAACTAACTAACTTGTGTTTGTTTGTTAGTTACATTTTAGCGCTTCAACACCTAAATTTTGTACATCCGTTATATGCTATACCTATAAAGGATGTAAATAAATTGGTGTATGATCCGTTAACTGGGGCTTCTACTCATCATACTGAACAACTTTCCCCAAGGAACCCATAGTCAATTCTCAAAAAATATATTTGGGGTTCCTCACTAAATACACAAAATTGGTCGATCAGCTGATCTGTTTGCATGAAGAGTAAAAATTTATTTTTGCGTTTTCAGCAAAGTCTTAGAACAAAAGTTGTTCAGTAATGATGAGTAGAAGACCCAGTCAACGGGACCTACATCAATTTTGTTACACCCTGTATATAAAATTCATATAAACCCCCCTCACTAGCACAACAAATGCAACCCCCTAAGCGGTAGCTCCCACCTGAAGCACCGCATCCTCAGGATGGGGTCGCTTCCGATGAAGGTTTCAAGGCAACGGGTTAATTCAATTCTATTCCATTAACAAAATACTTTGTGTAGGAAAACAATATTAAAAATAATATAAAGCCAATAGTAGAAGGTGTAGGCACAGATTAGCTGTGAGTCCCACATAACCCATACAGACGGGCTGTACGTACGGGTATCTAAGAGGATTCACCGCCTCCCTCCTGCTGAGGGTACCATTGCTGGGTGCAAAAAATAAAAGGAAATAGACTAAACAAACTACTTTATCTAAAGGACAGATCTATGAATGTGTATATAGGGTGTAACAAAATTGGTGTAGGATCACCGCGGCTTCTACTCATCATACTGAACAAATTGTCCCAAGGAGCCCACAGTCAATTCTCAAAAAAAAAAATTAGGCCTTCATACAAAATTTGTCTATGAAGCCGATCTCACTGACAACTTTATATGAAGGGGTAATTTTTTTTTGAGAATTGACTGTGGGTTCCTTGTGAAAAGTTGTTCAGTATGATGAGTAGAAGCCCTGGTTAACGGATCCTACACCAATTTTGTTACAACTTACAACCTGTATACGAGATTTTTTTATATTTGACTAAGGGCATAGTAAAAAGAAAGAATAGTAGGTTATCTTCATACAATGGTACATCGCGGGGTTTGTATGTGTGTATGTGTGCGCGTCAGTAAGCACGAACGCACGCGCACTACAATAATAAATAACGACTTCTTTCCTTATCCGCGCGATGTACCATTGTATGAAGATAACCTACTATTCTTTCTTTTTACTATGCTAAGGGTTCCTTGAAGAAAGCCTCTGTTCTCACTTCTCAGTAGTTCAATTAACAGGTCAATCGATTGAACTAGTGAAACTATTTAGTATCAGTAGTTCTATCAATTTTTATTAATGAACTGATTACTCAAAAGTTTCACTAGTTCAATCGATTGAACTGTTAATTGAACTACTGAGAACAGAGGGAAGAAACTTGGTCAGATGGATTATTTAAAAATATCGCAAGGAGTTAATTAAAAACAAAAGAATAGTTCAAAATTTTTTATGAAACATGATATTGTACAAATAGTATTTTTTGTTTTGAATCAAGCTTAGACGAATGATGAAATCGTTACGCAAAAGTCCATATAACGTAGTCTGTTAAAAATACGTAGGGTGGCGTCATAAAACACAATGTCCTTTGTTTCGAAGTTTCCATTTTTGTAAACAGGTCCTGGAACGATTCTTTATGAGGACTGTAAAACTATAACCCACAGCGAAAATTCGACTTTTCATACTAACGGCGATAACGATTTTCACCTCTTAAATGTTTACCGATTTGGACCAATTTTTGACAGGTTGGCAGTCAGAACAAAAGCTAGGCTTATAAGTTTCGTTTTTTAAATTACTGATAATAAATAAACAAAAAATGGCAGAAATTAGTTTTGTATGAAAACACGTGAACCAAAATGAAATTAAATTTATTAACTTTATCGAAAAACAAAAACGCATAAGCCTAGCTTTTGTTCTGACTGACAACCTATCAAAAATTGGTCCAAATCGGTTAACATTTAAGAGGTGAAATCGTTATCGCCGTTGGTATGAAAAGTCGCAGCTTCGCAATTCTCTTAATGATGTGCTTCCAGTTCCTTCGTCGCATTTTTGCCTCAATCTCGGAAAAAAGATTTTGAAGGTATTTTTTTCATGCTCAGGACGTAGGCCACCATGAGTACCTTCCCCAAGGCTCCACAGTGAACCAGACTTACTACATTAAAGTTCTCAAATGTCTGCGGGACGAAACGATGGGAGAGATAAAAGGACGAGTCGTGTCTGGTCTTTCATCAACACAACGCGACGAAGGATCCGAAGGACATTACAAAAGAAGCGTTCCAGGACTATTCCGAAAGTGGAGTCAGTGTGTACGGTCGGGGAGGAGAGTACTTTGAAGGGGATCCAGACATGTAACCTCTAAATGAAGTAAATTTTGTTTTATGACGTCAGCCTACGTATTTTTTGAACAGCTGTCGTATACAAGTACATATCACAATAACATGTAATAAACAATTAAATGAATGCATTCATTTCACCGCATATAATTAGAGGTATATTTGCTAAAATTTAAGGACAAAACGTGGTCCTAATCAAATTAGTTATCATTCACACACATCTTTCTTGATAGTAACATGTCAGTCTTTAAAAAAAACAAGTAAACGTTTATGGTAACCTATAACAACGTAGTGAAAATTTAATTTTAATTGAAAATAAATTAACTTTTTATTTTTTTATAATTAGCTCATTAAGAGGATTGTGAATCTACGGCCACAATAAAGACTTTTCATACAAACCGCTATAGCGATTTTGAACCTCTTAAAAGCCAACTTTAAATAGGTTGAAAATCAGAACAAAAGTTAGGTTTATAGGTTTCGTTCTTCAAATTATAATTAGTTTTGTATGAAAACATTGAACGACAAATAAAATTGAACTTTTTAATTGTATTGAAAAAACAATAAACAACAAACCTTTAAGTCTAGCTTTTCTCATGACATATATTTGTCATAAATTGGTCAAAATCTGTTAACTTTAATGAAGTGAAAAGTCGCAGGTTCACAATCCTCTTATTATCATAATGAATAAACAGAAACGTTCATGATTATTGAAATGTGCCTACCAGTACACGTAAAGTTTGATAAAAATCAATACTTGGCACCTTCTCTGTTCTCTGACCAGAATAACCAGTCTTCCCTAATTCAATTAGTAATTACACTAACAAATACTTATACCTCTAGTTCATACAAAACAGAACTCACTATTTTTACTCGTCTATCGTAGACTCCTGATTACCAAAAACGTTTTACCACAGTATTACGATATGGCTTATGAGTAGCTTACAGTAGCGCAACTACTTTTATTTATGTCGCACGATGCTGCCACCGGGCGTAGGTATTAAGCGCTGTCATACGCAGATACGGAAGGGTTGTCACAAAATTGAAAACAAATCAATTATGATTTATTATTGTTATAATGTAATCATTTATTGAGTAAGATTAAGTTACATATTTATTTATAAGTGTTACACTGCCAAATACTCACGCGACACTTTAATGTTAGTCGTTTTAAGATTGCGCTTATAAAATTTTATTATGTATCATTGAATCGCATTCGGATTCGATTATATTCCCCAACGCAATGGGGAACTGGATATCTTCAAGGCGGAACACATCAATGTTGTTAGCATTGATGTTTGGCGGCAAGACTTAGATGAGATCGTCGTATCTAGCCAGACAGGCTTAGAAAATGCCCTTCCATCCACCAAACCAAACGTTTTACAAAGTTAGATTCTGCCAGGAATCAAATCTGCGACCTCCTGATGTGAAGCTAATGGCCTTTACCATTACACCACGGAGGTGGTCAATAAAATACTAATAATACTTAACGGATTATCTGCATAGATAATAAATAGGTAGGTAAGTACCTTCTTAAGAAATAGAAAAACTTACACACCTACCTCTCGTCACGGGGAATCTATGAAATTGTAACTCCTTGACAGAGATTTATTTTAAAACACATTTCTGCTCCTTCTTGTACTTCAGTGTCGATTTACAACCGTGCACAGAACACTAAGTACCCCATTACACTAAAGTAGTGCTTATAAAAGTAATAAGTGTAAAAATATTTTGAGTCCAGTAAAACATGCACGCGTCTTCGTCCCTTCGCGCTAGCTATGGCAAACTCGCGGAGTTTGCCGAGCTCTGCCCCCGCCGCCCGCTTCCCCGCGAATACCCTTCCATTGCTCTGCGTAATTACATTCGTTGCGCTACTGTAAGCCGCTATATTGTAATACTGTAGTTTTACTAGCTTCATTGTGAGTAATTTAATAAATTTGAGAGCACAAACTTTTACAAAACTCCACAAAACAAGTTCTAAGATGTGCCATATTTAAAGACAAACGTCATATTATGGTAAATATTTTTATACAGTAGTGTTGGTAAGTGTGGATATCACCTTAAGATTGCATAAGTCCTATTTTTCAAGAAAACCAATTTTCCACGATATCACTTAATAACCGGCATTAATAACCTAAACAATTTAATTGAAAATTATAAACCTGACTGCATAAAAACATAACCCTCTTTTTTTGGCAGTGTTCAGTGTCGTGGTAACAGGAGGACGGGCGGCCATTTTGTGATTATTCCTTGTGTGCAATAAAGAATTTATACAAAGATACTTACATACATTATTTCCGCGTACTGTGCCGCCACACTGCACACTGCCACCGCCAACCAGCTACGTCTCATCGTCATCATCATATCAGCCGAAGGACGTCCACTGCTGGACATAGGCCTCCCCCGAGGATTTCCACGACGACCGGTTTTGCGCTACCCGCATCCAGCGGCTTCCCGCGGCCTTCACCAGGTCATCGGTCCACCGAGTGAGGGTCTGCCTACGCTACATTTTCCGATGCGCGGTTGCCACTCAAGAACTTTACTGCCCAACGGCCATCTATTCTACGAGCTATGTGCCCCGCCCACTACCACTTAAGTTTAGCAATTCTGAGATCTATGTCGGTTGCTTTCTACGTCTATTTTCTGATATTTACTTGACACCACTTTTCTGTGAAGCAGTGAAGACATAAGGAAGCGTAATGCACCCCGCTGATAAGATGATGAAATATCAACGACAAAGGGTTGAAAACCCACCCTAAATGGACCTGGGGAATGAGGCCACACTCACCGAAATCAACTCAACTAATTACTAGAAGATACTAATTCTTTGTAAAATAAAGCTACACCTCCATTGTTTTGTTTTTGTGGTCAGCACGTAGAGTAGTAGTCAGTGGACTAGCGCGAGCCGGCGGAGGGCGCAGGCGCAAGCGTGGGCGCGTGCGCGGCTGTCTCGCGCGCGAACAGCGCGACGTCCTCCAGCTCGGATCATTTGTCCCAGAGGCCCGCCTCCTTCATCTTGGTGTGGAAGTATTTCTCCAGCGTGTTGGCACATCTGTCGAAGCACAACGATTTAACTCTTGCTGAAGTATTTCACGTAAAATAGTAACGAAATAAAGGGCGTTAATGACCGTTACCGTTTGGCATTGTGGACGAAGTCAATAAAACACAGATTTGAAGAGAATGATCCGCCCGTCTCCATATTTCACTCAGATTTTCTTCATACATAGAAATCGCCATCTGACAAAACTCGTACGAACTAGCGTGGACGAGAGTTGACGACAGTGCCGCGTTAAAATAACCTTGGTAGAATTGTCGTTTTAAAAATGGGTTTTTTTTTTTTTTTACAAGAAAACATAAAATGTAAGGTTATTTAACGATGATACGATATCCCATGTTTCTTTATAGCCTTTTTTTCATCATTTTTACAGCCTATAACAACACAAAAAGGCATTTTCATATGGAATATCTTTCCACCGCACTCTGCAATTTCCCGCAGACGACTGAGTCGCGAGTGCGCGAAACTTTCAATTTTCGCACCAATTCGCTGGAAGCATTAGTCGCGCGCGTTGGTCGGGTCCTTACGCCAGTAATATAGAAGCCATTGTTAAAACAAATATTTAGCTGACAAAAAGGTTTTTGTTTCAGAGATTGAAAATGTTCATCTAAAATAGGTGCAGTGTAACATCTGATCTGATGGTCATAAGATAGTGCTTAGATTACATAATGTAAAAATGAAAAATTTAAAAACTAACAATCATCACAATGACATAATAATGTGAATAAATCAAAGATATTAAAACAAATAATTTCATTAAATTTATTGAATTTGTCGTTGAGCAGGCCAGTTAACATGGACAGCACCCGTTCACTAGTATAACGCAAGAGTCAGCCATCGCTCCCCTTGACCATATTAGAGGGAAAGGAACGACCCGGCTCTCGATGCGCCACCATCCTGCATTTGATTCTGCGACGATGACCATGGAGAGATCGTAACTATGATAGAACTTCAAATTGCATCAGCGAAATTCACTGATGCAAGTTTATTCGTTTCTAAAAGTTCAAATCGGAACACGATAGAAAAAAAGTATAAACTCAACGTTAATCGTCGGTGGCTCAACCGGTAACGACTCGGTCCTCCTAACCCGAGGTGCCGGGTTCAAATCCGGACGGCTAATGTACCAATGAGTTTCGAAACTTACGTACATATACTCACCGATTGCTTTAACGGTGAAGGAAACCTGCACACGCCTGCGAAGAAACTCGCAGGTTGTGTGTGAAGTCGACCAACCCGCACTGGGCCCGCGTGGCGTGGTCGACTAAGGCCCGATCGCCCTAATTCAGGGTAGGCTCGAGCCCCTCGGTGGGGACGTATATGAGCTGATATGAATGAATGAATAAACTCAACACATTTCTTTGCCGCTAGGACATACTTAAAAATAATTCAGGGTAGGCTCGAACACCTCGGTGGGGACGTATATGAATGGGTGAGCTGATATGAATGAATGAATAAACTCGACACATTTCTTTGCCGCTAGGACATACATAAAAATAATTAATGCAAGAATAGTCTACGTTAAGTGGACAGATAAGTATGTTGCACGCAGAAATAAACATGAGACCTTCGTGGAATGCGCTTCCCCTCCCGGCCCCCGCACCGCTTTCTGCGCGTCAAACAAATTGTTTTTAAATTTGGTCCTCTAGTTAGTCCATGAAGTCTGAAAGTAATATAACACATCAGCTCATATACGTCCCCACCGAGGGGCTCGAGCCTACACTGGATTAGGGCGATCGGGCCTCAGTCACAACCTTCGTGTTTCTTCGCAGGCGTATGCATTGGTACGTGGCAGGATCGAACCACGACGTCCCGGAAAGGAGGTAGCGGCCCTTGCCATTACGCCACCGACTTAAGTAATTGATTGAAATAACAACAAAATTACCTGAAGTAGTCTGTCTCAGGTGAGTTGTAGAGGCGGCAGTTGGTGAATATGCGCGTCATGTCCGCGACGAACAGCCGCCGCGACGTGTAGTAGCGCGCCTTCAGCCGCTCGCCCATTGTGCGCAGGTCTGCAACGCGACCGCAACGTCATCTCACCACACATATACACTTAAGCTATTGTCTCTCGCGTCGTGCATCCAGACATAATTTTTTAAAAAAGAGTGTGTGGTTTTCTGAAACCACGGTAAAAGCGAAACTTTTTTTCACATTATAGACATTTACTGAGCACGAAACGATCATGGCTGCTCTCGTCTTGGAGCTACGGTAAAGAGGACGAAACGATTATACCGACCGTCACGCGACACACAGACGAAAAAATTTGAGACGATACAATAAAAGTTTCACTTTTAAAATGTACAGCTACGTTTTGCCTACTTTCTAGCATAGACTTTCATCATCATCATCATCATATCAGCCGAAGGACTTCTACGCTGGATAATAGGCCTCCACCAAGGATTTTCATGACGACCGGTTCTGCGCTACCCGCATCCAGCGGCTTCCCGCGACCTTCACCAGGTCATCGGTCCACCGAGTGGGAGGCCTGCCTAACTACGCTTTTCGGGGCGCGGTCGCCACTCAAGAACTTTACTGCCCCAATGGCCATACGTTCTACGAGCTATGTGCCCCGCCCACTGCCACTTAAGTTTAGCAATTCTGAGAGCTATGTCGGTTACTTTGGTTCTCCTACGGATCTCCTAGTTTCGAATTCTGTTGCCAGTGATGACATACAAAACTGAGACATGGTCGCTTACCATGGGCCTCATAAGAAGGCTCAAGGTCACCCGACTTTACCATCTATCAAATTACCCTTGCTTCTATAAAAAATAACTACATATTGAATACGAAGCACAAAGCTGGTGAAAATGGTGAAATGTGAACACCCGGTGGAGTAAGCCAACAGGGATACCACAATTTAAAATAAAAAAAACGCTCATTTTTTTATCCCATGGTGGTGTGGACAGGAGTTAATTGCAATGAAATGCCAGAAACAATAAATACTGTATAAGATATTCATATTCATTGTTCTGTCTACGTAGTAGTCTCGTTCGGCATTTCATTGCGGTGCCGACAGAATATCAGCGCTGTGGTCGGCCACAGCATACGCTGAGTCGGAGCCTTTTCTTTGCTACGGCACAATAATGTTATTCACCGAACACGTGCGACTGGTGTATGTCTGTAAGCAACTGCAAAGTACTAACTTTGTTACTAATAGTTTCGTACCTACTATGAAAGAAGACATTCGTTTTTATTTTTAATGCCTAAATTTATATTAAATTTAACTTGTTTTAACCGCCTCCATGGCGTAATGGTTAGTCCATTCGCTTCACACCAGGAGGTCGCGGGTTTGATTCCCGGTGGGGTCAACTTGTAAGACTCGGTTTGGTTGGTGGTAGGGCATTTTCATAGCCCGCCTGGCTAGCTACCACCATCTTATCTAAGTCTTGCCGCCAAACATCAGTGTTAAAAACATTGATGTTTTCCGGCATGAAGATAAAATAGCCAGTTCTCCATTGCATTGGGGAACCTTGGTAAGCCCGCTTCCATCTCCGGCATTATCGTCACTTACCATCAGGTGAGATGATATAAATATCTTCGATGCAGTATTAATTTTTCGTCTCATAATTTCCATGATTCACTGATAAAGTTTTCAAAAAGATGGTATGGCACCGAATTGAAATTTGTAAGCCTAATTGGTGTCATTGCACTTCATCCTTTTTATTTAGACAAGTAGGTTGCGAGAACCAGATGATTTATTTATTTATTTAGTTTATTCACATATTTATGAACTTCTACTTGTTCGCATAAAATTGGAATTCGTTAGTACAGATATTTTTGTGCCACTATATGTTTACTGATATTTGAAAAAACCCTTTCGTGGATATTTACGTACTCTCACTTGCTTAAATATTTTTGAAAAATATTAGTAGAGATATTTATTAGTTTTCAGTTGTTTAGATATTACTGAAAGGCTTGCTCAGATTAATATGACATGTGATATGTGTATATATATTTGATTGATGAATCTGCTCAGATATATAAGTACCCTTCTATGTACATTTATATTTGAAGCCCTGGTTATGCTCATATAATAATGAACTCAACTGTACATAAGTGTAATGTTAATTTACCGTACTGTATTTGTGTTGTGGTAAAGAATAAATGTTTCATCTTTCTATCTATCTATCAATATTTAATAAATTAATAATCATTCCGCCAGTTGTAAAAGTATGTATTATTTGGGAGGTCCAAGGTGGAGCGGTGTGATTACAAATCAGTAATACAATGAGAAATCAAGCAGGCAAGTATAGAAAAACGGCCTTCCACTATATTTAGTACTACGTCACACAGGGGACTCGGAGGCATATTCACAAAATCGTTTCCTATGCAAACTTAAAAATACTATTTCTATAAAATGGATGGTTCGACTCTAATGAACACACATAACATAATACACATAAGCAAGTCACCAAATACTTGTTTGTGGATAGACTACATTTTCAAAATATTTGATTTAAAAAAATATTAGCGAATTTTCAGATTACTACGAAAACCATAAATATTATTATTTAGTGGCAACCCTTTTTTTGTTAATATAATCGGATAGATTGTTATCTTTTAACAAACTAGAACTTCATGACTTGCTTATGTGTATAAAGTTTCATTAAAATCGGCCCATCTATTTTCAAGAAGTAGTAATTTTATGTTTTAAGGCCTTTGTCCAGCAGTGGACGATTTTCGGCTGATATGATGATGATGGAAAAAGATTTTGTGAATACGCTCTTAAATGACTCAAAATACTCGTTTTATTTCTATTCAACGCATCTTAAAACGAAAAGTATTGAAACACTCACCCATAGGGTACTTGATGTGGTCATAGTAGTCGGGAACTTCAGCTTTATCGACTGGCTTCAAGAAAGGCCATGCAGCTGCGTGATTTTTAACCTGAGAAACAAAATTATTATACGGGTTATTTAGCATAGGTTCTAAGTGTCGGTGGGCTACCATTATCAAATAATACTATTTACTACGCAAAGAAGATACACCTACTCCAGCCTATACAGGCGTAACAAAATTGGTGTAGGACCACTTAACTGGGGGTTCTACTCAAAATACTGAACAAATTTCCTAAAGGAACCTGTACAGGTTATGCAATGTCAATGTCAGTAAGTGTCCTAGAGGTGGTCCCAAATGAAATGCAAGGATCTCTAATTGAACACTAATTTAAAAATAATAAAATTATGCTAAGTCGTCGTGCGTCAATGCACTCTAAACTGGAAACTACACTGTAGAAGCGCGACTGCTTCCAAATCTTAACAAAATTATTTAAAAATAAATTACATGTACGTATGTAAATTGTACAGAACCCATAACCAAATTTAAAAAAACAATCTGGACCCTACATACAAAATGCACAAAATCTATCGATCAGTTGATCGATTTGTATGGAGTTTCATCAAATTCATTAAACAAAAGTTGTTCAGTATGATGAGTAGAAGCCCCAGTTAGCGGGACCTACACCAATTTGGTTGCACTCTGTATATCGTCGCCCGCACCAAGTGGTATCGTGCGGTCGGCCGGCTGGTCGCTCCGATACGACGGGCTGAGACTGAGCTTACAAACAGAGACACCTATACCGCCAAGTGTACAATCCGCGGCGTGTAAGTTGAACACAAATGGCGGTCATTAGCGCAGGTTGGGAGCGCGGTTGGAATTTTTTGATACGCGCAGCCCCCCGTGTCGCTTTCTCTTACCGCACTTCAATTGAGACCTGAAAATAAGACACTGCGCACTTTTCAACTTAGACGCCGCGATCTGTACCTACATTATAGGTTCCTCAATATATACGGTACAGATATTATGTAAATAAGTACTGATTATCTTTGTATGTAGTGTCGTACTATTTATTATCATCATCAGGCATACCCGCACGACAATCCTGCACGCACTGACTGCGCAGCACACAACACAGTACCACAGTCTAAGAATACATACAGTCGTCTAACGCCTTTGATAATCGCGTCATCGCCGACTTCACGAGTCATTGATCACAGTACCAAGGGTTGTCACAATACTGGACAATAAAATGCCATCACGTAGAAAAATGATTCCAATAGTGTAAAATCGATATTTGAAGGTACCTTAGATCTATGATCAAGAATCCGTTATCAAAATCACAACATGGCGTCCATTTTGATTTTTGAAGTTATACTTCTTTAGGCGCGTTATGAAAAAAAATATGAGAGTGAAATTTTAAGATGCGCGCGCATCCCTGTAACACAAAAGTAACATGATGAAGTTGGCCGTTATGAAAAAATGAGCAAAGAGAATATAAGTCACTAAAATGAGAGTGAAATTTTAATATGCGCGCGCATCACGTTGAAGTTGGCGCGTTATGAAAAAATGAGATGTTTCATACAAGTGCGAATTATAAATGAGCGATTAAATTATATTCAGTAGTAATTTAAATTGAATATTTTGATTAATATTATTTACTATTTGTAAATATTAGTGAAAAAAATTGTGCCTAAATACTTTTTCAAGTGCTCCAATATAAGTAATATTGACAAGATTGAAAATCTGATTCAGATACGCGACTGAGTTGAGGAGCTCGCTGTTTTATAAACGAAACTGAGGTCTCAAGACAGTACTTGAGGCGGTCTTGAGATTGTCAAAAGTCAAGTCATGGTGGCCCTTGACTTAAGTAGCTGTTTTGTCATGAGTTGGTGTGGCGTATAAAAATAATTTGGATTTTTTTAATGAAAATTGATAAAATATGTGACATGTTTAAAGATAGATGCCTATCATTTACTTACATAAAAAGTGCACAAGGGATGCTAAGAATATGCATAATTTGAGAGAAAAGTAAGTCCTGCAAAATTTTGTAAGGAAACTTGTGATACTTAAGTGAACTAAGTACCTACTACAATGATCACAAGGGAAAAATATTGACACTACTAGAAAGTAGGGATGCATCCGATACCGATACCGATATATCGGCGATACTTCGGGTTTGCCGATATATCGGTATCGGCGATATTCTTATGGCAGATTTAACGATACTTTTCAAATTTCGCGCTTTAAAAATGTAATGTAAACGCGCGTCTTGTCCCATCTATTTCGTTGCAAACGAGGTGTCTGTCGCATCTGAGAGACTATTTTCCACCGCAGGTCTTATTCAAACAGACTTGCGAAATCGCCTTTGCCCGCAAAACTTAAGAATGCTTTGTTTTTTAAATAAAAATCTTATAAATGTTAATTTTGATTACTAAAACTATTAATTAACTGTGTTTTATTTATTCTACCTTCCTTTTTGAATTCAATAAGCGTATCGGTATCGGTATCGGTATCGCCGATATTTTTATAAGAGTATCGGTATCGGTATCGTATCGGCAAAAAGGCGTATCGATGCATCCCTACTAGAAAGCTTATTAATAGTTAGCAAGGATTCTGGCACAAAAACACAAGGAAATCGATGCCCCAGCTCCATGAACTCAACAAACATATAACGCCTGATGCCAGCAGGGAATCAAGATAATTTATCTGTTGTTTAGTTTCAGTTCATTTTATCTACTGCTAAGATACCTACTTATAGATAGTTTTGTACTACATATTTTTAAATAATTTCTGCAATAAATAAGTACTACAATAAAATATTCTTTATTGCATCACAAAATAAAAAAGAATTAAACAACAATTCAGCCTAGCCGTATGCAGTCATTGCATTATTGTTGACAAGTTAGTGGCAATACGATCCACCTTGCAAGTGTAGATAATTGTCAAACATGTCAAGCTATGCGTTACTAGTCCAATTATTGTAGTACTAGCTGATTCCCGCGGCTTCACCCGCGTGGACCACATTTCTATGACTTTTCGAGGGTGCGTCGTGGTAAAAAGTAGCTTATGTCTTAACCCAGGTCCTAATCTGTCTACCTACCAAATTTCAGCCAAATCCGTTCAGTAGTTTTTGCGGGAAAGCGTAAAAGACAGACAGAGTTACTTTCACATTTATAATATTAGTAGGGATTAGTGCCAGGCCCAAATATCTGTTTTTACATTTCTGTCACCTAAGAATAACCACAGTAAAAATTGATTTTACCATCGTGATTTTACTATAACTAACTAGGTACTTCAGAAATATGAAAAAAATTGCCGCCATTTTGAACTTTTTAATTACTGGACCGATTGCTTACAATATCGATATCTGGAGGTCCCTAAGGTCCCTTATAACGAATCCGTTGTCAGAATTGAAAAAAATGGCCGCTATTTTGAACTTTTTAGTTAATGGACCGATTGATTCCAATATCGATATCTGGATATCTTAAAAGCGACCGGTCCTTTAACTAAATATATTAAAATGGTGGCCACTTATTTAATTCTGGCAACAGATTCGTGATAAGGGACCTCAGGGACACTCAGATATCGATTTTGGAAGCAATCGGTCTAGTAATTAAAAAGTTCAAAATGGCGGCAATTTTTTTAAATCCTGACAACGGATTCTTGGTAAGGGACTTCAGGGACCACCAGATATCGATTTTGAAAGAAATGGGTCCAGTAACAAAAAAAATCAAAATGGCCAGATATCGATATTGGAATCAATCGGTCCATTAACTAAAAAGTTCAAAATGGCGGCCATTTTTTTCAATTCTGACAACAGATTCGTGATAAGGGACCTCAGGGACACTCAGATATCGATTTTGTAAGCAATCGGTCCAGTAATTAAAAAGTTCAAAATGGCGGCAATTTTTTTAAATCCTGACAACGGATTCTTGGTAAGGGACTTCAGGGACCACCAGATATCGATTTTGAAAGAAATGGGTCCAGTAACAAAAAAAATCAAAATGGCAGCCACTTTTTTCAATTCTGACAACGGATTCGTTATAAGGGACCTCAGGGACCCCCAGATATCGATTTTGGAAGCAATCGGTTTATTAGCTAAAAAGTTCAAAATGGCGGCCACATTTTTCAACAACGGATCATAGTATGTATGTCATATTCGTAAAAAAACACCCCAATAATACCTATAAATTGATCCATATCAGGATCTTCAAGGCATTATTTGAGTTTGCGTGTACCATCCTCGACTACATCGTTAGTACTCTTAACCTTTGTGGCCAGTTCACGTAGCAGAGCAGCAGACGCGTCCATGCCTTTCTTTTGTCATTCATTAACCTCAAGGCCTAAATCGATACATAACAAAACTAAGTAATATTACGAATGTGAAATAGGTCATCATCACTTACCATGAGGTGAGATGTCGAAATCAAACAAATTTTTAATTTTATAAAAGTATCGATAGTTAATATGTATTATATTTATAAAATAATTTATCAAAACACTTTATTACAATTAATTTTTAAATAATTTTAAAGTTATAAAAAAAAATTCGTGGCAAAATTAATAATTTAAAATTATTAAAAAATAATTATAATACTTAATTTATTTATAATTAAAAGCGTCGGTGGGTCAACCGGTAACGACTCGGTCCAATAACCAGAGGTACCGGGTTCTAATCTGGACGGCCAATGTACCAATGAGTTTTTCAAAAACTTACGTACATACTTACCGATTGCTTTAACGGTGAAGGAAAAACATCGTGAGGAAACCTGCACACGCCAAACTCAAAGGTTGTGTGTGAAGTTGACCAACCCGCACTGGGCCCGCGTGGTCGACTAAGGCCTAATCGCCCTGATTCAGGGTAGGCTCGAGCCCCTCGGTCGGGACGTATATGAGCTGTAATGAATGAAATTATAATAAAATGTTTTAATATTTATTTAAATTATATTGAATGATTTTTAATAATTTTCAAAAATTATGAACTAAAATAAATCAAAAGATAAGAATAAGCCGTGCATGAATGATTGATAATAAAAATACAACGTGACGACCCTCAATTAATGGGCCCACCGCACCATACAAACGGTGACAATGGTCTAGTGGGCCCTACCCACTGCTACTGCGAAAAATGGAATACCGTGCAACGTCACAGGGCTTGTTTCTATACTAATCAAACAGGCACGTTGGTGTTCGCTCATATATAAGGTCTAAGAAAATCAGCTGAAACTATTTTAACTGGTGCTTCTACCCATGAAACTGAACAACTTTCCCCATGAAACCTATAGTCAAATCTCAAATTTTTTTTTGAACATACTAAGTTGGCTGATCAATCAGCTGATCGAGTTAGTATGGGAGAGCCAATGTTTTTTTTGCGATTTGCCTGTAGGTTCCATGGGGAAAGTGGTTCAGTTTCATGGGTAGAAGCACCAGTTAAAATAGTTTCAGCTGATTTTCTTAGACCTTATATAAATTGTTGGATTAGACAGACCCACGCGTCGGAATTCGCGGAAATACGCTCGACGTCGTAGAAAATTTTCAGTAAACGTTACTTACGCCTTCTTTGAAGCAAGTCAACCCAGGATTAATTTTTCTGACTTCTTTTTGCCGCATATCTATTAGTTTCTTCACAATCTGTAAAACAAAAATACGACTTAAATACAGGGTGATTTGAAGGAGTTTCTTATGTATCTAGTATAAAACTGTCTGGGTTGCGGCTACCCAGTTTATTGCTGTTTAATTAATGACCAATTAATGTGTAATCTATGTATCTTTTATACGATCCTTACTGATATTATGAATGTGAAAATGTGTTTGTTAGTTACCTTTTCACGCTTTAACAACTCGACCAATCTTAATGAAATTTGACATGCAGGTAGCCGGTGTCACTGGGAATGACATAGACTACTTTTTATCCTGTGAAAATAGCGTAGTCGGATGCGGTTCCTGAGGGAACTAAAAAATACTTTTATTGGTATTTTTTTTAACATAGCAATGGAGCACCGGTTTGTTGCGCAGAATGGTTGAGGGGGTTGGAAATCACATAGACTACTAGTTGGCATAGATTGAGACAGTTCCCGAGGGATCTAGAAAAAAACTCATTTTCAGGCTCGCGCACGTCGGCGTGTAGCGCGGTGCGCAGTTATTCGTTCTCCTTTCATCCGATCTTCTTTTCATTCCATCTATTTCTTCTTTTCCACGCATAAGCTGTCATCCATCTAACAACTTCATTCAAAAACCAAAAAATTATCATCATCAGCTCATAATATAATACATTCGTATTTAATACTTTATAAAATACCCATTACATTACGGGTCTTATTTCCATAATTAAATAATAATAATTACATGTCCATGATGGAGTTTTAACCCACACCCTTATGTCAACATTATATCTCCTACTCCTTCCGTCGTGTGACAAGCGTCCGCAGCAGATTGACGTGTTTTTTTTTGCATATTAATAGTTGAGGGGGTTGGAAGTGACATAGACTGCTAATCAGATTAGCCAGATATAGTTCCTGAGGGAACTGGAGTAAATTCCTGCCTACGCTCGCGAGCCGCTTGCGGTTTGCGCACCACTCACCCTCAAAGACAGTCATAAAGCCGCAGGCAAATGCTAGTAAACTGTGAAATAAATAATTTTGTATTGGTCGATGAAACTTAATTTATACAGTAAACCTCTGACAGTCATCATCATCATCATCATCATATCAGCCGAAGGACGTCCACCGCTGGACATAGGCCTCCCCCCCCCCTCCAAGGATTTCCACGACGACCGGCTCTGCGCGATGCGTAGTCGCAAACCGTACATGAGCAAAGGAAAAAAGGGAGAGGCAGTTAATGCACACTCTGCCCTAAGTTTCTGTGGAACGTCTGTGAATTAAAAGCAACAAAAGTAATTTGAATACTGGATGAAGCTGTATAGGAACTCCTCTCTCTCTCTCTTATCATGTGGCACAATTAAGCGTGCTATCTAAGGAATAGAACGACGGCGGTTGCCTGGTGTTGCACTTAGCATCACCCGCGGTCACGTGTAGGGCATTTAGATTTACACCTACGGACGTGTGCAACGCGACCTTACAATGCCTCGCCTTAAGTGACTGTTCAATTTGGTGTCGCAAAGGTAGCAAGGTACCTTTGCCAGACCCAATACCGTTGACAATTTGACATTTTATCTGTATCTCTGTCCCATTATTCCGCGTATTGGAAAGAAAAGGACGTGTATATAAGAGTCAATTACACTACTTATATGCTTTAGCTATTGTTCTGTGAATTTTACCCTGTCTCAACGTGTCGCATTGCGACCAACACATGCTTAAACCCCTACAGAGACGTTGTATTCGCATGAGGGGACTAAGGGGAGGGGGGGGGAAGATCTTTGCATTGCCAGTAACATTAGTTTATCATATCAGCCGAAAATCGTCCACTGCTGGACAAAGGCCTCCCCACAGGATTTCCACGAGCTGCCCGCATCCATCGGCTTCCCGCGATCTTCACCAGTTCGTCGGTCAACATTAGTTTATGTTTGCCCAATAGTTGTTGTTGTAATGGCCGCGCTCACCTCCTTCTGGCGGCGGATGACGGCGGTGAAGTGCGTGTACACGATGCGCGGGTTGAGCTCGCAGTGCATCAGCGTGGCGCCCTCGTAGTCCTTTATGTAACCCTGGTACATCGCGCGCGGCAGCTTTATGTCCTTGCTGAAGCCCTGCTTCTTGAAGTACCCTGCAGCGAGTGGGCGATCATTATAATGCTTACGAATATTTGATTTAGGAAGACTGTGATTCAGCATTTTTTATTTTATACGAACCATGTCCTGACAATTACGAACACAACCAAAAAAATATTCAAATCGGACAATAGTATATATAGATTTTGTGTCCAAAAAACATAAGCCAGCGGTACGACTACCTTTTCATTGCTAAGGAAACAAGTTGAGAGTTTAAGAACTTACATCCGCCTACGGAAAAACGCTACACTTTTACCTGCAGAACTATCCATAAAAATAATTAAAATTTGTTAAATATAATAACATTTTCTCTTTATTTCATGTCACAAATTAATTTTAAATACTTAATAAATGTCACGAACAATAAATCGGCCACTGGCATCATTACGTTGAAATCCCGTCCCGTTATTTTTTTTAAATCCACAATTGGTAAGCCCTTGGCATCATCTCACCTGATGGTAAGTGACGATGATGCCGAAGATGGAAGCGGGCTTACCAAGATTCCCCAACGCAATGGGGAAACTGCCTATCTTATCTTCAAGCCGGAACTTATCAATGCTGTTAACACTGATATTCGGCGGCAAGTCTCATATAAGATGGTGGTAGCTAGCCAGACGGGCTTAGAAAATGCTCTACCGCCAACCAAACCAAGTCTTACAAGTCGACCCCAACGGGAATCGAACCCGCGACCTGTTACTGTCCTATTTATTCATCAGCTTAGCGTTTTGACGTGACAACGTCTAACAAATCGATGGACGCCGGCTGCACGCACGAAAAAGAATGACTCATTGTCTAGTTACGATCATTGTCCCGTTACGCTAATTGTAACGTTATGTATGCAATCATTTCATCAATGTTTTGTTATGACGTTTTCACGTTAAACTATCGTCCGTAAAGCGACTTTACAAACAACCGATTTTTTAATTGAAACCACCAAAATAATTGTACAGTCACGCTGTGCATACTTTTTATTATATACATTTACCCTCTGTCTGTCAGTCATTTGTCTTTACCCTCTGGCGTACATAAATGAACATTAAAAATCTCACTTACCACGCAGCAAAGAAAAGAGGTGTAGATAATAATTGGAAATTAATTACCATGTAAGATGTTGTCAAACACACTCAAATTTGTAATTAAAAAAAAACGTTAAACACGTTAAAAACAAAGACTTCCATCGCAACAACTCGTACAGTTTTGTATTAGCGTTTTTAGTTTTTGTTAATTATTTAATTAACTACTACACCGATTTTGATAAAATTTATATCGGACCAACTCGAATCGAATCAAAAATCGATATACGTACCCCCTTCACCTGCTCGTTCTGTGTCTCACTCACCTATAGCGAACTCGTCGGCGAAGGTGAGGAAGTGCAGGATGTTGTTGCGGATGTGGTAGTCCTTCAGGTGGTTCATGAGGTGCGTACTGTACCCCTTCACCTGCTAGTTCCGTGTCTCACTCACCTATAGCGAACTCGTCGGCGAAGGTGAGGAAGTGCAGGATGTTGTTGCGGATGTGGTAGTCCTTCAGGTGGTTCATGAGGTGCGTGCCGTACCCCTTCACCTGCTAGTTCCGTGTCTCACTCACCTATAGCGAACTTGTCGGCGAAGGTGAGGAAGTGCAGGATGTTGTTGCGGGTGTGGTAGTCCTTCAGGTGGTTCATGAGGTGCGTACTGTACCCCTTCACCTGCTAGTTCCGTGTCTCACTCACCTATAGCGAACTCGTCGGCGAAGGTGAGGAAGTGCAGGATGTTGTTGCGGATGTGGTAGTCCTTCAGGTGGTTCATGAGGTGCGTGCCGTACCCCTTCACCTGCTAGTTCCGTGTCTCACTCACCTATAGCGAACTCGTCGGCGAAGGTGAGGAAGTGCAGGATGTTGTTGCGGATGTGGTAGTCCTTCAGGTGGTTCATGAGGTGCGTACTGTACCCCTTCACCTGCTAGTTCCGTGTCTCACTCACCTATAGCGAACTCGTCGGCGAAGGTGAGGAAGTGCAGGATGTTGTTGCGGATGTGGTAGTCCTTCAGGTGGTTCATGAGGTGCGTACTGTACCCCTTCACCTGCTAGTTCCGTGTCTCACTCACCTATAGCGAACTCGTCGGCGAAGGTGAGGAAGTGCAGGATGTTGTTGCGGATGTGGTAGTCCTTCAGGTGGTTCATGAGGTGCGTACTGTACCCCTTCACCTGCTAGTTCCGTGTCTCACTCACCTATAGCGAACTCGTCGGCGAAGGTGAGGAAGTGCAGGATGTTGTTGCGGATGTGGTAGTCCTTCAGGTGGTTCATGAGGTGCGTACTGTACCCCTTCACCTGCTAGTTCCGTGTCTCACTCACCTATAGCGAACTCGTCGGCGAAGGTGAGGAAGTGCAGGATGTTGTTGCGGATGTGGTAGTCCTTCAGGTGGTTCATGAGGTGCGTGCCGTACCCCTTCACCTCTAGTTCCGTATCTCACTCACCTATAGCGAACTCGTCGGCGAAGGTGAGGAAGTGCAGGATGTTGTTGCGGGTGTGGTAGTCCTTCAGGTGGTTCATGAGGTGCGTACTGTACCCCTTCACCTGCTAGTTCCGTGTCTCACTCACCTATAGCGAACTCGTCGGCGAAGGTGAGGAAGTGCAGGATGTTGTTGCGGATGTGGTAGTCCTTCAGGTGGTTCATGAGGTGCGTGCCGTACCCCTTCACCTCTAGTTCCGTGTCTCACTCACCTATAGCGAACTCGTCGGCGAAGGTGAGGAAGTGCAGGATGTTGTTGCGGGTGTGGTAGTCCTTCAGGTGGTTCATGAGGTGCGTACTGTACCCCTTCACCTGCTAGTTCCGTGTCTCACTCACCTATAGCGAACTCGTCGGCGAAGGTGAGGAAGTGCAGGATGTTGTTGCGGATGTGGTAGTCCTTCAGGTGGTTCATGAGGTGCGTGCCGTACCCCTTAACCTCTAGTTCCGTGTCTCACTCACCTATAGCGAACTCGTCGGCGAAGGTGAGGAAGTGCAGGATGTTGTTGCGGGTGTGGTAGTCCTTCAGGTGGTTCATGAGGTGCGTACTGTACCCCTTCACCTGCTAGTTCCGTGTCTCACTCACCTATAGCGAACTCGTCGGCGAAGGTGAGGAAGTGCAGGATATTGTTGCGGATGTGGTAGTCCTTCAGGTGGTTCATGAGGTGCGTGCCGTACCCTTTCACCTGCTCGTTGGACGTCACCGCGCAGAACACGATCTCGCTGAACCCCTGAACAATAAAATCACAACAACGTCATAGTCAATGTACACTATTATTATAAGTTTATAAGCGGTAAAATTTGTGAGTTTGTTTGTAGGAAGTAATCTCTGGAATTAATTACTGAACTGATTTTGAAAACTCTTTCACCAGTACAAAGCTACATTATTTCTGAGTGACATAGGCTATATCTACGCCCGCGCACCACTCACCCTCAAAGACAGTCATAAAAAAGATGCCCATGCGGGCGAAGCCGCGGGCAAAAGCTAGTGAGTTATATTTATATACAACAATTATTGACAATGTTAAACACGTTTAAAACCGACTCCAATCGCTACAATTTAGTACAATTTTGCTACTTTCTTTTGTTTTTGTTATTTTTATGAAAAAATAGATAAACGACTGTGGTAAAATTTATATGGGATTAACCTGGAGCCATAACTTATAAAAAGAATCATGAAAATCGGTTCACATTTGGCGATGATAGCGAGTTACATAAACACACAAAAAACAGTCGAATTGAGAACCTCCTCCTTTTTGGAAGCCCTATGCAAATAAATAAATAATAATAAATAAATATTCTGGGACAAATCACACATAGTCATCTGGCCCCAAAGTAGGATTCCCTGTATTACGGGAACCAGAAACTGATATACATACTTATATACGTTTAAATACATACTTAAATAGATATTTAACACCCAGACACAGAGCAAACAAATCTGCTCTTCACACAAATGTTTGCCCTGGGTGGGGATCGAAACCACGACTCTCGGATCAATAGTCAGGAGCACTAACCACTGAGCCACCGAGTCAGTCAAACGCCATTTTAATCGGTATTTCTAACTTCAACACGTTGTTGGTGTAAGTCTTTAAAACTGTGGGGATTTTTTAAACTTGAATTAGCAACAATGAGCGTACAAGGGACAACCAATCGGGGAACGCCCTGTTGTAAGCTCCAGGTACCGCTGGAATTACGAAGTGCAAAAGAACCTGAACACCCTCCAAAGAGCCGATTGGCACGTAAGAGTGGACGGGGAAATTGGTGTGATTTGGTGTCGGGGGCAAGAACCTATTAGGGTCACTGAGCCAGCGAAGTAAGTAAGAATTAGTAATATCTTGAATATGAATGTAAAATTATATGTTTGGGGCAGATGAGCGCAGGAACAAGGAGTGGAATGCCGGCGTCTGTGTTCCCCAATTCGTATTATTAAGGAATCTTCAAGACGAGAGTGAATAAGCACTATTTGTGCTTGCGTGTTACATCCTCGGTTGCATCGGCACTTACCATCAGGTGAGGTGCAGTCAAACGCACTCAAATTTTTAATTTAAAAAAACTATGTTGTCTGTAAAGTCGGTTTACGGACGATAATTTTACGTGATAACGTGTCACAAGCCGAACGCTTGTGTGCTTTAGACCACACGACTGCAGTCAAACTTCTTTAGCTCCATCTTTAAGGAGATGTAAAATACCGCCCATAGTCGGGTGAGTTAACTCATTGGCATTTCCTCACAGAAAATCCACCGCATTGGAACACCTTTTGTAAGATCCTGGAAGCCTAGTACTTTTAATCCATTGAAACACAGATCGTGTTTTCCTCACAGAGAGTCGACCGCATTGGAACACCTCTTGTAAGATCCTGGAAGCCTAGTACTTTTAATCCATTGACACACTTGTTTGACGGTTCGTCCTTCCGTCCAAGCTCAAGTCCAAATACTTGTGCAAGTACAACTCTCGCTTGCACGCTCGGCTCAGGCGTAACGCAACAATGACGTCATACGACAGTAACGCGACAATGACGTCACAAGGGCTTAATGTTATAATGACGTCACACTTTTTCGTGAATGCAGCCCGTGTCATCAATTTATAAGACGTTATAACTTCAAAAAATGGAACCTACTGATTAGGCGTTAGGACTGTACATATTAGGTTTTCGCAGAAATACTTGTATTTAAGGGATGTCAAAAATTATTACGAATTTACCTGTGAATGGAAAGTCCGGAAACATATCCCTCCGATAGGCCTGCCTTCTTTTATTAAGGCTAATGTCTTGTGTTTTCTGTGAAGAGAAATAAAAATAAGTAATTCTGTATACTGACTGAGCATGATTTCAGTAGTATGATAATAGTCGAAGCGAAAATATGAAGCAAAATATATATACTTACGGATCAAATACTAGCTGTGAAATATATTCCTTCGTCATTTCAGGCAACTGATGGGAAAATACGTTGTGTAGACCTGAAATATAAACACACAAATTGGATTACGGAAAACACTTTTGGATGTACGCACTTGGCGTACAAGTGAACCTGAAGCCAGACAACCAGGTCAGACTGGAAAAACTTGCTAATAATCTTAGGTACTACTGGTAGAGGCCATATTGTCGATTAGACCCTTCAGGCCCTTTACCATCCAGGGTCGTCTTCAACTACTTTGTAACGATCATCACTCCAATAGAGTATTTGACAATACCAATAAAACTTATTTATAAAATTAAGAAAACCCCCGACAAAAAAACCGCTAAAAACCAGAAAGTAATATGTCTTGGTCCTTTAAGTTTAATATAAGTATAGTTTTATTTTGATCTAAGAGTCGTCGCGTAGGTTGACCGCTAAGTTGTGATATTATTAGTACTTAGTTGTAGTAAAGTAAAACAGTGGTATTCAGTTTTCATTATTTTATTAACTTAACGGTCGCCCTACGCGACGACTCTTAGATCAAAATATAACTACTTATATTAAACTTAAAGGGCCAAGACATTATTTTATACTTTTTAACGGTATTTGTCGGGGGATTTTTAAATTTTAAATATAAGTTTTATTTCATGCTTTTTAAACTTTACGTATCCCAAACACGATACCTTTGCTGTAAGTTGGCGAGGATTTCAGTATTCTGCAGATTCCAGGAGATGTTACAGCATCAGGTCAAGGTTATCATGTTCTATCTAACACCTATTTAATAAGACTACTACTCTAATGAGCCTAACTAAATAATATGCCTCTGCTGTAAGTTGGTGAGCAGTTGGGTATCCTGCAGATACCAGGAGATGCTGCAGCATCAGGTCAAGGTTACCATGGTTTTGCAATATAATTACAGTAACAGGGCGCCAAATTTTAAATCGATCAGACCTGTATAGGTTGCCCACATCCCTTCTGTGGATCCTCAAACGGCTGAACAGATCTTTATAAATTATAGCTCAGAACCACCTCGATCACGTCAGCTTTCAAACAAAAAAAACCGCTTCAAAAATCGGTTCATTCATTTAAGAACTACGATGCCACAGACAGATACACACGTTAAACTTATAACACCCCTTTTTGCGTCGGGGGTTAGAGAAAACCAATAAATAGCATTTGTCCTACATAAGTACAAAAACTTGCGTCAGTGGCGTAACGGTTATGGCCGCTACCTCCTGTCCGATAGGTTGGTTCGAATCCTGCCACGTACCAATTGGTTTTCGAATTTCGATTTCATATTATGTACGTTTATCGAAGCTCTTACAGTGGAGAACATCGTGAGGAAACCTTCACACGCCTGCGAAGAAACTCGAACGTTGTGTGTGAACTCGGCCAATCCGTACTGGCCCCGCGTTGTCGATTAAGGCCCGATCGCCCTAATTCAGGGTAGGCTCAAGCACCTCGGTGAGGACGTATATGAGCTGATATGATGAAGCACAAAAACTTTCTCATCTGATATTTTAATCCATTTTCAATTTTACATTTATAAAACCACAAAATTAGTTCCTCGGCGACAATAACGTCACATGCCTGTGTTTTTGTTAGATGATAACTAACTCAAATGGCTAGTAGTCAAATACCGGATTAAACAAGACACAGACACACATCCCACACTTTTTCGGGCACCAGGCTGCATGCTTAACGTTTTTAGTATCTACGCTCAGTTTATTGGTGGATTTTTTGCAAGCTCCACATCGCTCCGCCTCGCTCCGTACAAGCTTCATTCTCGTAGTCCACGTGTGCTATTCTGGTGGCAGTGGGTGCCTATGAGCCAGAGCATAGTCCATTTAACGACAGGCCCGGTGAGCGGGTTGCCGATGACGTGGAACTCATTCCCCTAGTCCACGTGTGCTATTCTGGTGGCAGAGGGTACCTATGAGCCAGAGCATGGTCCACTTATCGACAGGCCCGGTGAGCGAGTTGCCAATGACGTGGAACTCATTCCCCTAGTCCACGTGTGCTATTCTGGTGGCAGTGGGTACCTATGAGCCAGAGTATGGTCTGCTTGTCGACGGGCCTGGTGAGCGAGTTGCCGATGACGTGGAACTTACTTCTATAGTCCACGTGTGCTATTCTGGTGGCAGTGGGTACCTATGAGCCAGAGCACGGTCCACTTATCGACAGGCCCGGTGACCGAGTTGCCGATGACGTGGAACTCATTCCCCTAGTCCACGTGTGCTAATCTGGTGGCAGTGGGTACCTATGAGCCAGAGTATGGTCTGCTTGTCGACGGGCCTGGTGAGCGAGTTGCCGATGACGTGGAACTTACTTCTATAGTCCACGTGTGCTATTCTGGTGGCAGTGGGTACCTATGAGCCAGAGCACGGTCCACTTATCGACAGGCCCGGTGACCGAGTTACCGATGACGTGGAACTTACTTCTATAGTCCACGTGTGCTATTCTGGTGGCAGTGGGTACCTATGAGCCAGAGCACGGTCCACTTATCGACAGGCCCGGTGACCGAGTTGCCGATGACGTGGAACTTACTACCCTAGTCCACGTGTGCTATTTTGGTGGAAGTGGATACATTTGAGCCAGAGCATGGTCTGCTTGACGACGGGCCCGGTGAGCGAGTTGCCGATGACGTGGAAATTACTTCTATAGTCCACGTGTGCTATTCTGGTGGCAGTACCTTTGAGCCAGAGCATGGCCCGTTTCTCGACGGACCCGGAGGGCGAGATGCCGATAACGTGGAACTAACTCCCCTAGTCCACGTGTGCTAATCTGGCAGTAGTGGGTACCTATTAGCCAGAGCATGGTCTGCTTGTCTACGGGGCCGGTGAGCGAGTTGCCGATGACGTGAAACTCGATCATCTTGCGCTGCTCCTCCAGCTTGGCAGCCTCGTCGCGCGGCGCCTGCATCTGGAACAGCGCCTGCGGAACAAAAAGCCTTGTATTGGATTGCGACAAAGCAATGGAGAAGATACAGTAGTTCTCGTTCGCCTACGTCTTCTTTGCCCTAAAATTTGCGGAACAAGCAAATGTTATAGATAGTATTTGTCGGTCACTTTATTTTTTGGTTTCAATGATGGTGACCTGGCGACATAGATGGGTGCCTTATCGTATACTCACACGAGATATAGCTGCGCGATTTTTCGCTGGATACAACCAAGTTGGTGGACTGAAACCGTAACCCTTCCTACATAATATCAGGCCCGCACAGGCCGTATATGTAGTTGGTGTTGTTGATGGTAGTAAGTGGACGTCATCAGCCGCTTCATAAACGACGCAGCGCCGCCGCTTATTAAACCTTGAGAAATTGTGTACTGTAGCAATGCGCGCACTCACATCAACATATGTAATTGGGATCTTTTGATGGTAGCCACAATATTGGCCACGGTGCGCTGTGCTCACTGACGTCATTATCCGCGTCGTCAAAGACGCGTCACCATTTATTTCATCATTATCAGCCTATTTTAGTCTACTGTCGGACATAGGCCTCCCCCAAGGCTCGCCACCATCTTCGGCCCTAAACACCTAGTTGGTGGCACCACTGACCTTTACCCACTACTGTCTTATTTAACTATAGTTACTTGGGGCGTCATGTGCTCCAACACTTACATCAGGGCCGCACATGTAGTTGGGATCGTTGATGGTGGCCACGATGTCGGCTACGGTGCGCTCGCTGACGTCGTCGGCCGCCTCGTCAACGACGCGGCGCCGCTTGGCGCCCTGCGGCGGCTGCTCCCCTGACCGCGACTCCGCTGGCGCCCCTCGCTTCACGCCCTCTTGCTTTATCGTACCTGATTGGTTCAACGATTGTTTCTTAACACTTTGGCTTCTTGCATTTGCCCAATGCCCGAGCGGGGGGAGTCGCTCAGATGAAGGGTTCATAAGTCTTAGCAGACTTGTAATCCAGGGAGGTTCTTTTTAGTGGTTATGCACTAGGTGAGCCCCACATAACCAACCTAGGACCGGACGTTGGTATGAAGCAATGCATTTTTTAATCCTCCCACCCTCCGAAAAGGGGAACAAAAAAAAAAGCTCGATGATTTAGCCAACGTATTCGCCCAAGGTGAGTACAAGAAATTAAGCTTAGGGCAACACATGCCAGTTCGGCCCAGTCAGTTACTGGACGGAGTTGTAGGTTAGAAGAGAGATGAAAGTGCGTTTTGTTGAACCAATAGCTCAGTCTTCTGAGCAGTCTACGGAGTTCCCGAGGATCAGCAGAACACTGTGATCTTCGACACATTTGTAGCCAGGGATCTAACCTAATGACTGCACTTCGTAGTTCCCTTAACTTTCTTGATTAAAAATAATTATAATCGTGGCTATTTGAACCACCTCTCTGTATGAAAATGTACTTAGAAAACTTAGGTGGCCCTATATTTTGTTTTGAGTAGTATATTTTTGTGAAGTTCAGTGCAAATGCAAATAATAATCAATATAAAGAAAATGTTCTCCAAAGACATTAAAACATAAACAGGTAAAAAATATTATATTAAAACACAAATAGGCGTGCGACAAGCGAAAGTGATGTCATGAAATGGAAGTAAGATGAATGATGTCAACGACCGAGACAATATGGATGACGAATGCTAGTCATCTGATTTACTTTTTATCATCTGTCAAAAATACATTTTGTTCTAAAAATGTTTGAAATACCTAGGCGTGACGTCATAGTTTTGCAGCGTCATTTATGTATTCATTTTGTGATTTTTGTGAATCAAAAATCAAGATTTGATGGAAAACAAAACGAGTAAGCTTTTCCGAAATTAAGTAGGAGGGAAATTTAGTGATCAAGAGTTCATAATTTATTTCTGATGCTGCCGTCATTCTTACTGTAACGAGAACTGAATAGAATCCGTAATAAATAAATAAAAGTGTATATCTATTTCGTAAACCAAATCAATCTCTCAGTGTGGCCCACATTTTACCATAGCGATGCGCGATATGTCGACGATATTTTGGTGTATTGATACAACGGTATGCGATATATCGATATTTTGTACCGATATACCTAAATGCGATTTTTGACTGTATCGTATCGCTTCACCTGAATATCGTGTCAAAAATATCGTATCGTACAGACTATGGACTTCGAAGTTCGAACCATTATGATGCCTTACGGTAACAAAGATATAAAATATAAAAAACTTCTTCTATTGTACTCATGTACTACCGGCACGCTTGTGGTGCGGCTTACACATTTTTAATAGAATGCGGTAAGAAAATATTTATGAGTTCGTAAATTATATTTACACATAATTTAATTTAATTTATTCCATACAATATTTTACAATTGGGTCGAAAATTAACAAACTAAAAAAACGTTATAAAAACGAGAGAAAAAAATAATACAATTACACTAATTATTACTTACACTTCGTTAAAATTCAAACTAGTCTAAATTAAATGCATTCTTAAAAAAATATTTAT
Source organism: Coleophora flavipennella (assembly GCA_947284805.1). Lineage (NCBI taxonomy): Eukaryota > Metazoa > Arthropoda > Insecta > Lepidoptera > Coleophoridae > Coleophora > Coleophora flavipennella. The sequence goes on from OX369255.1 coordinate 4,838,414, forward strand.
GATGCTAATTAATGATTCTAAATAAATATATTATTGCGTCTACTTATCCCTACAGTCTATAAACTCGTCTATACTATATAAACACCTCACCAACAAAAAAGCCTTAAGCTGAGTCCTGAATTGTTTATGATCATGTATCACTTTAAATTCGTTTGACAGACTATTAAATAACCTAACTGCTTGATACCTTACACTGTTCACTGCCACATTTAATTTTGGATTAATCGCATAAGTTAGGTCGGTCCTGCGGGTTTTTTTATATTTGGGTTCATATTATACTTAAAAAGGACGTTGTGTATATTTTTAGTTACTCCCTAGAACTGTAAGCGCTGTTTCATTCAGCTGCCATGGCTCCGCCAGTGACATCGTATGTTTGGACATTTTTCACAAGTGCCAATGATTAAAATCTAAACTTTTTAAAAATTTTTAACTTAATTGGAAACTCTGTTTATTAATACGAGCAATTTATAATAAAGAACCAAACCTATGTTTAAAATAAGAGTTTTACTTTAATAATTCAAAACGATAATTCTAATATTGATACAATGGCATAAGATATATATCGTGTATCGATACAAACAGTTGCAATACATAACGACACGTTATATCGATACAAAGTGACATATCGCCCATCACTATTTTCCTATCTCTTTCACGGCGTGCATGTATCTGTTGAAGGCAGTGCGTCGTAGGGATTCTTTAAGCTTAGCAAGAGTGTGCGGTAAAGCGTCAGGTCAGGATCAGTTACAGTGGGACAGGTGGGCGTCAAGGGGGAGGAACGTAGCGAGGAGCGACAACGTGCGAGCCCAAATTGCAGAGCAAGCGTGCCACGGCAGCGGCCGGCGATGGGCCACATCCAACTTTGCTCGATGACTTTGGGTCACAGCTAATATCATGACTGAAAGTTTACAGTCTGTACTTAAATATACAGGGTGGCCCATAAAATAGTGTTAAGCGGAAGTTCAGCGATAGAGCACCCCTAAGGTTATACGAACCACCCATGGGGATAAAAAATGGGAATTCAAATATCTCGAAAACCGTGGGTTTAAAGCCCACGGTTATCGAGATATTTGCATTCCTATTTTTTAGATTTTGTATGAGAAATATCTTTGCTAGACTTCGACGTCAGTTTGTGAAAATAAAATCGTACAGCTGATAAAACTTTTATCAGCTTTACAAAATGGCAATGAGAGTTTTCAAAAATACAAATAAATTATAACAAAATTAATGATTTCTGCAATAATTTTTAACAAAAAGAAGCGACTTCAAACAGGATGCCATCATCAGATAATGGTTTCCTTATCGTGGTACAACCCTTGGGATATCTCCTTTCCAACTAAAATAATATCATCAAAATCGGTTCATAAGCTACAAAGTTATCCGTGAACACACATATAAAAATATACATATATACAGTCGAATTGAGAAAACTCCTCCTTTTTTGAAGTCGGTTAAAAAGGGTACATCAGGTGTTGAAAAATTTTTTTTTCGAGATTTTCTAAATTTTAAGATTTATCATGGTTTTTGTATCATCACATATCTGGGACTCTTTGGATCAATTTAATATCCTCGATTCACATGGTAGTCGAAATATAAGTACCTATGTTGTTTTTCATACAAAAATTGTTGAAGATAATGTATGAGACTTTTGGATAAATCCTAATTTTCAATATGTTTTTTTTTTTTTGCATTTGTTTTTAATTTTATGCCTCTTTGGGCCGCTGACAAAATGAGTAAGTTTTACGATGTAAGATGTTTTTTTTTCACAAACTGACGTCAAAGTCTAGCAAAGATGTTTTTCATACAAAATCTAAAAATCTAAATGTGAATATCTCGAAAATTTTCACGATAAAACTACTAAAACGATTAGGCATAGGGCTTAAGTAAAAGGTTTAGTCGTACTTCACTTAGAATACTTTTTATCTCGAAAACATGCAGTCCTCTAGGGATCTAGGAAAAACTAACGCACCGTGCACCCTGGAATGCAGTTACAAAAAATATATCCACGCGGGCTTAGCCGCGGGCAAAAGCTAGTCTTCCAAAAAAAAAACAGAGATTAGTTACCGGAGGTGAGCGAGACGGTGGTGAAGCCGTCCTTGCTGTCGCCGGCCGCCGTCACGCGCTCGAACTCACCGCGCGCGCACCGCGCCCCGCCGCCGGCACCCGCCGCTGCTATAACACAACCGCACTACCAGCCGCCAGCCAGCCTCCAGCACTTGGAGAATCTCAGCGGACTGTGCCGTTAAGAGTGACAGAATGTTTGGCAGGAGTAGTGTCATTATTTGAGAGGAATAAGACATGAGAGGTAGAGATAGAGAAAGTGGAAGGAGACGGAAGAGAGGTAAAGATGGGATAAATGTGAAAGGGAGTAGTGTAATTATTTGAGAGGAATAAGACATGAGAGGTAGAGATAGAGAAAGTGGAAGGAGAGGGAAGAGAGGTGAAGATGGGATAAATGTGAAAGGGAAGGGACTGGGATAGTGAGTGGAGTGGAAAGAACGAGAGAATGGAGGAGGGGGAGGAAACGGGTGAATATGGAGAGGTGAGAGAGAGGAGAGGGAAGGGAGATAGAAGGAAAATGAAGAGAAAAATCTCACTAAGAAAGATGCACTAGATTAGGTAGGTACGCAAAGTGGAGGAAACAAGGCGGGAAGCGGATCCTAGCATAGGCCGTGATATTTTTTTTTGGAAACTAGAACATTGTTTGTGTTCTATGTAAAACAAGAATATTGTATTGTATTGTGTAGTGTTTATACGGATTGATGTAAAGCCATGATAAAGTTTACAATTGATGAAAAGCTATGGTACAGTTTTCAAATGGTTTCAGCAGGATTGTTATCTGGTGAATTTTACATGTATTTTGTAAAACTATGTATGGGCTTCCAAATGATTATGTGTGATAGAACGAAAGAAATTAGACACGGGCGTAAAGGCTTAAGCGACAAATGAAATTAGGAGTCACATTCAACAAAAAATCATAACATAACCAAGATCACGACACACTTATATATTCATTGTCAATAACTATTTAAGTACATGATAGGACCACATTGGCCGGGAAGCATTTTTATCCAAGTCTTGCCGCCAAACACCAATCTAATGCCCCGGCATGAGGGATGAGATGGCTAAGTTTATTATTGAGTAGGGATTCGTAGCAAGCCCGTAATGTACAAAACAAAATTAAAGGGTATTTCAAAGCGAGTACTGACTGGTCTTGTTGTCGAGGATGGCCTGCAGGTGGTGTGGCGGCACCTGCTTGTAGTCGGGGTCCCAGATGGGCGAGCTGCTGCTGAAGATCTCCTCCTCCAGCAGCGCCAGGAAGCGTGGGAAGTGCGTCAGCACCAGCACCTGTAGGAAATATCTCCTATACTATACAGTAGGTACATGCATGAGACTAATGAGAGTTGTGTGACAACTTTACTGTCACTGTCAGTGAACTTCTTGTAGGAACCAGAGTCAGCCCCTGCTGTGGGAGTCGGAATGGGAAAAGTGGTGGGAAGGACATTTTCAAGTCGGCCTGACAATAAATAGCAGTGTGCGATATTATTACTTTTTACTCCGAAAAGGCCTGTGGTGCGGCCCTAGGATACCACCACCCCATCTATTCTCGAGAGTTCGTAAGAGGCGACTTAAGGGCAGCAACGTCCTTTGCACGTACGTACTGTGCACTGTTTAATCGCGAACCTGCCTTCAAAGTCTAGCGATTACGCCCTCCCCTAAAAACCCTTAAATTTAGGTAGAACTATGTCAAGCACTAACGTCTTATAGCTGAGGTGATGATGGTCATCATCCTCATATGCCAATGAAGGCTGATCAGCATCTGTGAAAAGTGGCAAAAGGCATCATCCCACCTGATAGTAAGTGGCTATTGCCGCCAATAAGCAACTGGAACTGGGGAGTTATACGTTCTTTGTCAGAGCAATGGAATGCCTCGTACACCGGTACCCCCAGTCGGGCGCTGGAAATCATATACTACTACTAACGTGTTCATGGTTAAGCCAAGGATAATGAATTTAGTGTAGCGTTATGGGTTCTGGCAAGCCGTCTTCCACCTTCGGCATCATATTTATTGAAATGGGTCTATAGCTTCCATAACAGTATTTTCCCCAGAAATTGGATGGAGTGGCATGAGGATCTGCATCTCATGTATTACACCCATTAATGCCAGAACAGTGTTTACACCGACACAAGTAGTACTCACGCGCTTTTCGGGCGGCATGCGGTCGCGCTCAGAATGACACTTGTCCATCAGCTGGCGGCACACAGACTTGAACACCGCGCGCAACAGTGTGCGCCCGAAGACAAGCGACGTCTCGTAGTGGGGAAGCGAGTCGCAGAAGGCTGGCACATGGCAGAACACTAGCCACCTGAGACAGATATAAAGCTTGATAAGTCTTGGTGCATAGCAGATGGATGGTCTGTTTTACTACTACACTGCAACAGCCTTGAATAATAATTGAAACGCTAAACACGTTACCGACTTCCATTTCTAAAAAAGTAATACGCTGATTTTAATACAATTTATATGGAACCAACCTGGCAGCATACCCTATCGAATAAAACATGAATCATGAAAATTGGTTCGCAATCTGCGAAGATATCGTGTAACAAATATACAAAAAAATATACAGTCTAAATGGTAACCTGTTCCTTTTTGGAAGTAGGTTGAAAACCTACCAAAAGCAAGAGTAGAACTGTGAGCGAAGAGCTACCCCGCAGCAATTCCCAAATCCCACTCGCAGAGAAACTAGATTCCCCAATCACACTCGCAGACACTCAAAGACGCTTTATACCGTATGTTTCACAAATAAATAATTTTGTATTTGTATTAGAGAAACTAGATTCCCAAATCCCGCTCACAGAGAAACTAGATTCCCAAATCCCACTCACCGAGAAACTAGATTCCCAAATCCCACTCACAGAGAAACTAGATTCCCAAATCCCACTCACCGAGAAACTAGATTCCCAAATCCCGCTCACAGAGAAACTGGATTCCCAAATCCCACTCACCGAGAAACCAGATTCCCAAATGCCACTCACAGAGAAACAAGATTCCCAAATCCCGCTCACAGAGAAACTAGATTCCCAAATCACACTCACCGAGAAACTAGATTCCCAAATCCCACTCACGGAGAAACTAGATTCCCAAATCCCACTCACAGAGAAACTAGATTCCCAAATCCCACTCACCGAGAAACTAGATTCACAAATCCCGCTCACAGAGAAACTAGATTCCCAAATCCCACTCACCGAGAAACTAGATTCCCAAATCCCACTCACAGAGAAACTAGATTTCCAAATCCCGCTCACAGAGAAACTAGATTCCCAAATCCCACTCACCGAGAAACTAGATTCCCAAATCCCACTCACAGAGAAACTAGATTCCCAAATCCCACTCACAGAGAAACTAACTCCTAATAGACTAAGAGCAGGCGTGGGTAGATTTGACGTTAACAGGAAAAGATGGGATTTTTATGTGATTGTGGCGCCATAATGTCCATTGCACAAGTACTATCGTGCCCTACCAGTCCGATCTCTAGCACGTTTGCGGATTTGCTTGAGGACAAACAAAAAAAGTCGCACGTAAAGATGAAGAATTGGACCGCCAAAAGCCAAAATTGTTATTTGAAAGCTGTTTGGATGGCAGGTGCGTATAAATAAGGTATTTGAATTTATAAAGTATTATTCACTAAAGTAAAACAACAAATCATAAAAACTGGCCAACTGTGAGTCGTACCCGCGCTAAGGTCTTTTGTTTGAAATAAATAAGTATTATTGTTATACTTGTGTGGAGAGGTATAGTGGTAAGGAGTCCGACTCGCACTTGGCCAGTTTTATGTATAGTTCTTGCACTACACGAAGGCGAGTGAGCTTGTGGTGATCTTGAGGTGAACACGCATCTGTATACGTTTCAAAGTGTGTGTGAGAGCGTAAGTGGGTACGGTTAGCATAAACAAAATAAAGATAAATGTTAACAAATTTATTGTACAGACAAAACTTTCGATAAATAATAAAAACATAACTTAATTAAGCAACAATTGGATTTATTTGGAACAATACCTAATCATCCTTACTAATATTATAGATGTGAAAATGTGTTTGTTTATTTGTTCGTTTGTTTGTTACTTTTTCACGCTTCTACACCACAACCAATCTTGACAAAATTTTGCATGCAGGTGGCCTGTGTCATGGGGAAGGACATAGGCTACTTTTTATCCTGGGAAAATGGCATAATCTGATGCAGTTCCTGAGGGAACTAAAAAAATACTCTTTTTTTGGTTAATTTCTTTTACATCGCAACGGAACAATGGATTGTTATGATTTTTTTGCACAGAGATGGTTGCGTAGGTGGGAAACTACAAAATTTACTAATCACCCTTAAAGACAGTCATAAAAACGATGTCCACGCGGGCGAAGCCGCGGGAAAAAGCTAGTCTTTCTATAAAGTGTCACTGTCACTTTCAAACTCATCAGTGTCGCTGTCACTTGTTTCGCCTACATCAATGACAAACTCGAAGTAATAATCAAAATACTTCATGTATTCTTTTTCAATTTTTTGTACTATTAATGAAAAAATAAAAATAATTTACGTCACTAAAGAAGCCGTTAAAGAAAAAAGGCAGGGAAAACTGTCGAAGGGTGTGTTGCTATTGCATGACAATGCACCGGTTCACAAGAGCCATGTTGCGACTGGTGCTCTTAACAAGTGCGGTTTCGAATGGCTGGTTCACCCACCCTACAGCCCGGATCTGAACTCCCAGGAAAATTATTTCTTTCCCAAATTAAAAAAAGTACTACGAGGACAAAAAAATCATACCGATGAAGAAGTGAAGGAGGCAACTTCGGCTCATTTTGAGGGAAAACACAAATTTTTTTTTTGATGGTTTATACAAATTAAATTATACAGCAAAGAGCATTAAACTCGAGGGTCATTTATATTGAAAAAGAAAAATACTTGTTCTTTTACATTGTTAATTGTTTCGTTCCGAGAATTTTTGAAAAATAGTAAAATAAGTTCTTAGAAAGTATACACGATTTGTGCGTAACGGTATACTTTCCGATTCTGGTGTTGTGAATTATTTAAAAAAAATATACAAGGTCAAAAGGCCAAGAACAACATGTAATAAAATGTCCAAGCATTTCTCCTACAAAAGCATAAAAATTTCTTCATTTCATATTTTAATCCAATTTCAATCTTATATTTATCAAAATCACTAAATTAATACGTCAAAGACAGTGACGTCACAAGTTTTTAACACGAACAATTTCAGAACAAAATGTGTTTTTTGACAGTTGATAAAAAGTAACTCTTCTTTTTTCATTAAAAATTTGAGAGTGTTTGAATATATTTCAGCTAATGGTAAGTGACGATGTAGTAGAGGATAGTACACGCAAACTCAAATAATGCCTATTCACTCTCGCCTTGAAGATCCCCAAATTATAGGAGTCGGGAAACACAGACGCAGGCAAGGAGTTCCCCTCCATCGCTGTCCGCATAATAAATGAGGAAGCGTAACGCTTCGTGCGTATAGGCTGAATATCAACAACAAAGGGGTGGAACCTCCCCCTGCGCCTCGTTGACTCAAGTGACTAGTAGTCAAATACCGGATTTATAAAGTTGTCAGTCTGTTGCCATAGCTAGGTAATAATACTGGTCTGTTTGCCAATTCAAATGGTAAACTTCTCAGGCACGCACTTAAACATAACAATTTAGTCCATGTGCAAGTAATTTTGGAATTCATAATGGAAGCTGTAAGGGCCAAATAAAATCAAGACAGGTCAATGAGATAGCAGTAGACGTACCTGGTGTAATTGATTTGGTACGCGGATATATCTTCTGGGTTCGACACTTGCTGCAAACAAGAAAATAACTTAGTAACATAAACTCAATGAATAGGGGTGGCGACAACATCAGAAATAAATTATGAACTCATCACTAAATTGCCCCTCCTACTTAAACTTCGGAAAACCTTACTCGTTTTGTTTTCCATCAAGTCTTCGATTTGTAATTCACCAAAATCACAAAATGAGTACATAAATGACGCTGCAAAACTATGGTGTCACGCCTAGGTATTTCAATTTTTCTTAGAACAAAATGTCGTTTTTGACAGATAATAAAAAGTAAATCAGATGACTAGCATTCGTCATCCCTATTGGGTCACAACACAAGCACAGTTTTAACTTGCAATGTTTACATGTATGTTAGTGTGTTTGGGTCAAATCTACAAGATTTAGAGTGTCTTCCAGAAATCCAAATGAGCTGAAATTTGGCGACAATAGAGCCTTTAGTATTTTATAGTAATGTACCATCAAGGTCTCAAGATCGTCTTTTATTTTGAATAGAAACGTAGCGTAGACACGCCTTCCACTCGGTGGACCGACGACCTGGTTTAGGTCGCGGGAAGCCGCTGCACTGGATGCGGGCAGCGGAGGACCGGTCGTTGTGTAATCCTTCATAATCGATTTTTGACTGGCTTCTTCCCCTCACTTTACAGCATAAGGTTGCGGGTTCAATTCCCGGTGGGGTCTAAATTTGTAAAATTTGGCTCGGCTGGTGGTGGGGCATTTTTAAGCCAACCTGCCTCACTACCACTATCTTACCAAGTCTTGCTGCTATACATCAAATTTAAGAGCATTGATGTGCTCTGGCATGAAGATATGATAGCCTGTTACCCTTTGCTTTGGGGAATCTTCGGCATCATCGCCACTTACCATCAGGTTAAATGATGCCAACCAAGGACTAACCAATTGTGGATATTGAAAGTGTTAACTCCTCACCAGCTTCCTGACGCTAGGCGCCTCGAAGTTCCAGTGGTTGAAGCAGTGCAAGAACATCTTGGCGAGGTCGTACATGGTCTGCCACTCGCGCTGCGGCAGCGCGTTGAACCGGTGCAGCACAAAGTTCGTGATGGCTTTGGCGATGGAAGGGCGCTCAAACGGCGGCTGCCCCAGCGGGCCTTCCACGCGCGCCGCGCTGCGCGTCAGGATGCATTTGCGCAGCAGCTACCACACGATAACATTCGTATTAACAAATGTTTTTTTTCGTAAATCGTTTTTCCAATAAATTATTCGTTTGATCTTATAGTAGGCCATACAATTATTAAAAAAGTAAAATTGGCATTTCTTAGTTTAGGAGTAATAATCGACAAACTTAAGATAGGCAGTTGGATTTGTAAAAATGCAAAAATATATTGCTTTAAAAAAAACATATATTTTTTGAAACTACGAAACCTTACTTTGCGTGTGGTCTGACACGCACTTGACCACTTTTACAAACACATAGTTAGAAAACACTTGTATTTATCTTTTTTTTTTTATTCATTAGACAACAACAATATTCAACAATAAAATCGTTGACAAGACCCGTCCGTCATATGAGGAAGATAGGTGGCCAGTATATGTACAATTGTACACTTACTTTGAATAGATAGTAGTAGACTCTCTTTGTGTCGTGGTCGTCTTCCCTGTGCATGGACATGAATATGTTCTCCACGTCCACCACTGCTCCCAGAAGCCTGTTCACTTCAGCGGTGGGCAGGTCTTTTAAATGCGTCACATGTTGCTCTGCAAAACGAATCTGTTATGAACTCATGAACATCAAGATTGTAAAGTGCTTGAATAGGGTAATTGATTGTAATAAAAAAAAAAACGGTTATGTTAACTGGTTTCCTACTGAAATATCAAAAATACATATTTTTTTCCAGCGCATTTTATATAATTTGGTAAAACGAATCGTTTATCGGAAAAAAGATCTTAGCAAACTGTCAAATATTTTGAAAGAACTATTTAACGATACCCCATGCGATAAGATAAGTGAACAAAAAAACCAGCCAAGTGCGAGTCGGACTCTCGCACGAAGGGTTCCGTACCATTATCTATAAAAAGCACGTTTTTGTACCTTAACACCCCTTAAATATTTGTTTTATTTTAATTTGATTAATTATTATAACTAAATTTTATGTGTATATTTCGAACGTCTAACATGTTGCCGTTATCAATATCGAGCAAAAAAGAGCAAAAAAAATCACGTTTGTTGTATGGGAGCCCCCTTAAATATTTATTTTATTTTTTAGTATTTGTTGTTATAGCGGCAACATGTGAAAGGTATAACAGTCTAGCTATTACGGTTCATGAAATACAGTCTGGTGACAGACGGGCGGACAGCAAAGTCTCAGTAATAGGGTCCCGTTTTTACATGTTGATCATAATATCACTAAATTTATGCTTATATTGTGATGCACACACTCTGTAAGCGGAGGGCATCTATGGGAATCTTCTGTTCAGCGGTCGCTAGCATGGTATGTTGCGTGAAAAATAAGAACTTACCTAACACATGTGTACAGTTGCGGCAAGGATCAGTGAAGTTGGCAAGAGGCTGGTTATCAGGTCTTGAGTTCCCTTTCAGCACAGCCTGTGGGACTGGCGTCTTCCAGCCATTGCAGTTGCAATCTGGAGTCTGAAAAAAAAGTTGGGTCATTGTCATCCTATGGTAGCCTACTGGTGCAAGCATGGTATCATCATATATCAGCCGAAAGACATCCACTACAGGACAAAGGCCTCCCTCAAGGAATTTCACAAAGACTAGTCCTGCGCTGCCCGCATCCAGTGGCTTCAGCAGGTTTTCGGTCTACCGAGTAGGAGGCCTGCCCACGCTACGTCTTCCGATGCGCGGTCGCCAATCGAGAACTTTAATACCACACCGGCCATCTGTTCTATGAGCTATGTGCCCTGCCCACTGCCACTTAAGTTTAGTGATTCTGTGAGCTATGTCGGTTACTTTGGTACGTCTACGGATCTCTACAAAGCATGGCTTAGGTTCAGTATTCAAAATTGTGTTTTATTTCCTAATCCGTGCGCTTTAATATGTGCATCATCTCAGAGGAGTAAAATCTAAAACGACAAACTAGTGTGATGGATAAACTTGGCAATATCATTTTCTTTATTCATGATTGGTGAGCCCTTGGCATCATCTCAGATGGTAAATGACAATGATGCCAAAGTTGGAAACAAGCTTACCAAGATTCCTGAACGCATTGGGGACCTAGCTATCTTATCTTCAAGTCGGACAAATCAATGCTTAGCGGCAAGACTTAGATAATACCCATACAGCAACCAAACTAAGTCATACAAAGTAAGAGCCCGCTTGGAATCAAACCCACAACCTCCTGATGTGAGGCTAATGGACTTAACCATTACTTCATGCAGGCGGCTAAATGCCATCATGCCATGTCATTACCATCAAAAAATATTAAGTAATTTATTAACATCAATATTACAATATAATATGGCAGAATAGTCAGTTCAATTCAATTCCTTTATTGCAATAAATGTGGTACAAATGAAGATGCCACAAAAACAAAATCAGCACATACCATGTGACGTATAATGACATGAACAGCGAAAAGTAGGTATTTGATAATTGGAAATGCTAAAAACATTAAAAAATCAACTTCAATCACAACAACATAGTACAATTTTGCTACATTTTATGGTTCTTAGTAATTCGCTAAAAAAAGTAATGAATCGATTTTGATAAAGATTTTTAATGGGACCAACTTGTTAGCATACCCCTATTGAATAAAAAAAGAATTATGAAAATCATATCACAATCTGCGAAGATATCATGTAACAAGCTTACAAAAACATAGTTGAATTGAGAACCTCCTTCCTATTGAAGTTGGTTGAAAAGAAACCTCAATCTTTACTAATATTATAAATGTGAGTGCAGTGGAGCAATGGATCAACCAAATTTTTGCCACAGATATAGTTGAAGTGGTGGGTAGTGACACATGCTACTAATGGTTTATCCTAGGAAATGGCAAAGTGACAGTTTGACGTTATTCTTTGCACAGAGATAGTTGAGGGGGTAGAAGTGACCAAACACCTACTTATTAATATTGCCTGACATAGTTTCTGAAGGATCTGGAGATAACTCATTTGTAATTGATTAACACGTTATAAGTTATCCTTGGGGGAGGCCTTTGTCTAACAGTGCATGATTTCCAGCTGATATCATGATAATGATGATGATGAAGTGGGTCGAGGTAGAGTACTGATTAGCTTAGGTTGACACAGTTCTAGAGGGATCTAAGCTCATTTCCACTTATTTGCACCACGCATCCTCCACCACCATGCACCCTCAAAGACAGTCATAAAAACTATGTCCACACAGACAAAGCCACTGCACAGGGAAAAAAAATTGTGATGTTTATAACTTCAAACTTAAGATCACCTGACAAGCGGAATAGATGGCTAGTTTGAGGAGTTTCTTGCTGTGTGGCCAGTTGTAAACTTGCTGCTTGCGCTGTTGTATACGTTGAAGGTTAGACTGCCGCGATGCCTGCCCCTCGCCAGCCGGGGCGACCGCAGCACTCGATGCAGTCTCATCATTAGCACTTGGTACTGTGAAGATTATTAGAAATATTAAATCCTTCACACAATTGGACGGCTAGAGTGTACTTGAGAGGGCTGAACTAGTAAATACTCAGTAAGGTCAATTTAGCATATCAGGTGCAAATTTCAAGATCAAGGAATTATTAGTGTGATGCATTACTTTTCTCAAGGCTTTTTGTAGGAATAATACAAATACAAATTTGTTCTTAGAATAATCTGTGGTGAGGCCCTAGAATAGTATATAATATACCACCCTATCTCTTCCTCAGGGTGTCGTATGAGGCGAATAAGGGATCAAAAACCAGAGGATGGGCAGCAGCGTACTTTCAGTCTACTGTGCCACCACACTGCACATTGTGATCGCCAACTCGCCTGCCAAGCGAGACAATTACCTTTTTTTGTATTTTTCTAAGGCTTAACTTTCTCAAACGATTTTCAGCCCAGGGAGGCCTATGATGTTTAGGCTGATATGAAGATCATCACATGCCAAAGCAGGCTCATAATCGGTTTAAAAATGATAGATGAATTTAAAAAAAACTCGATTTCAGTTGTCTCATTGTAAATACATAATTTTGTTTACCTTCGTGTCCCTGAGTTTGCGAGGAATCTGGCTCCGAACATGTCGTCATGGCTATGTCGCTTAATTCGTCCGTCATTACAAACTTTTGCATAAATCACAAATTCGCAACGTACAAATAGTATTTCTGTGCGCTTTGAAACAAATCACAGCATGTTTTTAGCATTTTCTTTTCGCCAAAAAACGAGAAAAGCGTCTACCGATCGTGGAATAAACTTTGCATTCATTTTGATTCAAATTCACAGAACACTGAACACCTACTCGAAAAGGGAGAAGAATGTCAACTCCATAGAAAAAAAGGGGACAAAAACTGAGGTCATCTTTGGCAAAGTCCGACTTTAGCGCCATCTCTTGAGAGCCCCCTAAAACTAGTTCAAAGCAGCAAATTCAAATGTTTCCGTCCATAATATTTGATAATCTGGAAAAAAGAGAACAAATTGTTTTTTTTTTGCAAAAATCTTATCAAATTTAAATGATTTTTGCGAAAAAAATCCAGTTTGTTCTCTACTTTCGGGATAAATAGTAAAAAACTATTGTTAAGGATAAATAAAACCAACAATTAAACACTTGACCGTTATTTGAAGCATAAAATGTTTGAGATAGGTCCTACGTTTTCCGCCTTCCGTTTTACTTCCTTTTCTATCTTATAACGCACTCTCGCTCGCACGTCACCCTCCTGCATCACCACCGGCTTGGCCCGACAATCCAACTCAGACTTGAAAACTAAAAAATTATAACAGTGAAATAACTATACAGATAAACCTTTTATATTAGGCTTTATTTAACATAAAAATTACACGAGTTGTTTTGTAGACATTATATGACATTTTATCACAGTTGACACTAAACCAGTTTATTCTCTTGATTACCACGAAGATTGCATATCATCTCATTCTCCCATGCTCTTTTGTTAACTACAACTCATAGTCTTCTAGATATAGTGGTAATCTTCTGTTCCTGCCTGATCTTCTGATCTCTACAGAAGAAGGCGTTGGTTCGGGGTGATTACTAGTCTGTAGGTCAGACTCGGGAGCATTGATAGGCGGGCTTTCGGCCTCCGGGTCGGTCCCGCTTGCGTGATTCTCTGTCAAGGTATTCTCGTTCGAGTGATTCTCTGTTAGAGTATTCTCATTTGCGTGATTTTGTGTCAGGGTATCCTCACATTCAGCTATTGCCTCTCCTTGACCTTCGACGGGTGCAAGATGCCGATTCGATACAGTGGTCTCTCGTCCGTCTCTTAATCTAACAAAGGAATAGTCAGGATTAGCCTGCAGCAGTTCAACTTCTTCTACGACAGGTTGATACTTATTGGTCCGGTTGAATCGGCGCATCAGAACTTGGTCTGAATTAGTGAGCCATGTCGGGATGCTGTGACCATTCAGCGACCTACGTGGGTGCGTGAACATTCTCTCATGCGGCGTAGAGTTAATGGCTGTGCATAAGAGCGATCGGATGGGGTGGAGGGCCACATTTAGAACATGTTCCCAATTCTCAGTGGGCATATTGTGCGAACGCAGAGCAGGTTGGACTGTTTTCCATAGAGTAGAGTTCAATTTCTCAACCTGGCCATTTCCTTGGGGGTTATAGGCCGTCGTTCTGCTTGTTGCTATTCCACGTGAGTGTAAAAATTCTCTTACTTCTGGGAGCAAATGCTACTAATTACCAAAACGGTTTGGTTGTCGCAAAGTTCAAGTTTCACAATCGTTCAACGTATGGTGCAAACGGTACCCTACTATTTTTCTTGCAATACGTAAACTAAAACTTTACTAGCATAACTGAAACGAAACATAAGCTACCTTTTTCCACAGATCACTACTATTTGTAGCAACACCTTTCAAACATTTACTCTTTGTGCAAGCCGGAAACAGCTGGAAATGAGGTGTTATTTTTAAAAAAGCGAAGATTGTCTATGAGTTTAGTTTTGACATACAATGGTGTCGATTCTGGCAAACACATACTTAAAACTAAACTAATCCTAAAATTTCTTAAAATTAAGTTTAGGAAGTTCATTTTGCTATTCTGGTTTCACCACTCTACTATATTTAGACCGTAATTTGACACATCTAAAATGATTTAAAATAAATAGCTTTTGTGTTGCCATTTTTAAGAAACCAAAAACAAATGAGTGAATGAAATCGTGTTTTTTTTTTTTTCAGTCTCTTAACGTCTCACGGGGACAAAAGCCCTTCCGAGACAATCCCCATTTATTTAATCTATATTCGTTTTTTGATTTGTAATGCTAGTGCCAGTACATTACACATCTTCTCTGAAGTTCTTGACAGCATTTGCAGCATAAAATCGTGACCATAGAAAACAAGTTGCAATTTTCGGGATAAAAAATATCTGACAATCAACCAGTGATGATTATACTCTTTGTTTCTATTTGGTTATACTCTACGTCTTCCTGACAGGAAGTTCCTGTTGGATGGAAAATTTTGATAACGAGTTGGCCCAGAGACGCAGGACGATGCAGAATATGGAGATTCGTGAAAGGACCAACAAAAAACAATAGGAGCTGCTAGTAGAGCGGCTCCATGCAAGCTCACAACCAACATATTGAGGCGCTGGATGCCACGGAAGAGACAAGCCGTTGTAGGCAAGATGCCAGCAAATGTGAACGAAGCTTGGCTCACGCTGTGTACTGAACGCAACTTGGTTGAATTTTGGTGGGTCAGTTTGACAATTAGAACCATATATATGCAGGAGCTCCGCATATGTCACAGAGAGCCTTTACCTAATGAGAAACATACAGCATCCCAAACCCACAACTTTAATCGCGCAGTAATTTTACACAAGAAGTAACACAGATTAGGTGGTTGCCAAAATCCTTGTTCTGTGAGCCTTGCGACTAGCTGTGTTTTTTAAAATTCTACAATTGGTAAGCCCTTGGTAAGTGACAAATGATGCTTGAAGACGGAAGCAAGCTTAGTTATTTGGAGACAAGACAGATAAGATGGTGGTAGCCTAACCATGCGGGCTTAAAAAATACCTAAATGAACTGTACAGTAAGACTCCATCAGAAATCTACCCCGCAACCTCTTGCGAGTGGACTAAACCACTTTGCTGTGGAGGTGGTTAAAAAGGCTGTAGCAAAGGCAGTCGTTTTTTTAATTGAATTGCTTTGTTTTGAATATCAAAACAAAACAACATAAATTGAAACAATGTTTTAATAATGGACTTGTAATACATATTTTAAAAATTTTCAGGAAATTAATAAGAATTCTGCGGTGGCGGTACTTTAGGAGAATTAAGTAGGGAAAATAAATAGATGTAACAGGGGTATTGATGGGCCACTTTGCCACTGACGCTCACCTCTAAAAATTTGGCCTGATAAATGACCCGACCTGCAGGGCCTGTGGTGAAGATACAGAATTAATGGAACACTTACTTTGTCATTGCGATGTCCTGGCTAGCAAGCATATTATGTACCTCCTAGGTGATGGTTACCCAAAACAAGCACCTTCCAATCAGTGGAATTGCTGCAGTACATCTTTGAGTAGGTTGAGGTGCAAAGGTTATAGGGGTAGACACAAAATAGATGTGGATGCAGTTGCACAATAGAGGAGTGACGGCTTGTAAGTGAATCTGTAATGTTTTGTAAGGATTTCCATGACGATCAGTCCTGCGCTGCCCGCATCCATCGGCTTCCCGCGATCTTCACCAGGTCGTCGGTTGACCGCGTGGGAGACTGCCTACACTACGATTTCCGGTGCGCGGTCGCTACTCGAGAACTTTAATGCCCCAACAGACATGTGTTCTACGAGCTATGTGCCCTGCCTTCCCTGAGCCTGTGTAAGATATCAACCGCAACATTTTAACTAATATTACAAATAACTCCATCTGTTACCTGGCTTACCCATAAATCAATGGCATTGAGATAGTAGTCTGTGTAGGTTGTCTTTTTTATTACACTAATTATTTATTATAACAGCTCATATACGTCCCCACCGAGGGGCTCGAGCCTACCCTGAATCAGGGCGATTAGGCCTTAGTCGACCACGCGGGCCCAGTGCGGGTTGGTTGACTTCACACACAACCTTCGAGTTTCTTCGCAGGCGTGTGCAGGTTTCCTCACGATGTTTTCCTTCACCGTTAAAGCAATCGGTAAGTCGTATGTACGTAAGTTTTTGAAAAACTCATTGGTACATTGGCCGTCCAGATTTGAACCCGGTACCTCTGGTTAGATGGACCGAGTCGTTACCGGTTGAGCCACCGACGCTTTGACACTAATTATTATTAAAATGTAATGGGCGAGCAGCTAAATAGCTGAAATGCCTGTATCTGTGTTGGTATATTAAAAATAGAAAATGTCTCATTTCTATGGAAAAATTCACAAAGGGCTACAATTGCACAGGGCATACAACTATTATTCTTATATATAAAATTCTCGTGTCACAATGTTCGTTCCCGTACTCCTCCGAAACGGCTTGACCGATTCTCATGAAATTTTGTGAGCATATTGAGTAGGTCTGAGAATCGGGAATCGGCCAACATCTATTTTATTTTAGGGTAGGGTAGGGTAGTGTAGTGTAGTGTATGTAGGGTAGGGTAGGTTAGGGTATTGTAGGGTAGTGTAGTGTAGGGTAGGGCAGTGTAATGTAATGTAAGGCGGTACGTAGTTCGCCGGGACAGCTAGTATTTTTATAAATATTCAAACTGCATATTCTAGAAAGCATATGTGTCTATTATTAAGGGGACATACTTTGATGTTCAGTTTACTATTTAATCTAGGCTGTTTATAATGTTAAGTTTTCTCAACAGATTTGGGATGTTTGAGTGACTGAAGTGAAAAACAAGGCCTGGAAAGTGAGGGCACACATGGCAGCAACTGGTGGAGTGGAGGAGCACCAATAACAGGCTTGTAAAAATGCAGCTAATTTGGCAAACGAACTTTACTCATGGGGTGTATGATACGAGCGGGAATATTTTTTCTTGTAAATGTGATTTAATAATAAATATTTGATTGTTTGTTTAAAATTGTTGTAAATGTGGTTTTAATGTAAAAAATTATATGAATTTTAATATGCAGAGTTTTTATTATTTAAAATTATTTCTTATTATACTTTCTCTAATATTATGGGCATCAGCGAGAAAGCCAGCAGGCACTGCTTCTACTCCTATATTAGCGTCGTCGTTGTCGTCATCTTCATCATCGTCTGTAATAAAGAAAAAAATAATTATAGATCACTCTTGCTTTCCTGTCTTAGAGGATTTTTAACTACAAAATTTTGGGGGCTTAAAGAGTTATTCCACCGCCAAAAGCTCAGCTCTTAAATACAACAAAGGATGTGAGAGTTGCTGCAGGAGGTGAGGGCTAGTGTTCTGCTAGCTACAGGTGAGGGATGATGGGCTGCGACACGAGGTGAGGTCAAATGATCTCTTAATTATGCAGTGACAATACAAGAAAAAAATATATTGTTGCGAGCGAAGGTCATATCGCTCATTTGGTACTACAATGACGTAATTAAGGTTTTTATCAAAAATGAGTTAAGTATGTCAAACGATATATTTAGGTTGGTTACTTTCGGGGTAAAATCGACGGTAATGTATTTTCATAAACTGCGGCTAGATGGCGTTGACGTCATTGTTACTTTTATACCAAAACGCAAGCATTCTACAGCTACAACGGCGATTTAGTCAATTGTGCCGGGGAGTTCCTTGAAGTGAGGTGTCAGTTTGGTGCAACAACGACGGCAAGGTAAATATGACATCACTTTTATCCCCTCCTGGCGGAACAACGACGACAATGCTTAATTTTGTCGTTGTTTCCGTAAAGTGAGGACTTATTTTGTGTGCAACAATGACGAGAATATAAATGTGACATTTGTTTTATATGCACTTGGCGGAACAGCGACGACAATGCTTAGTTTCGTCGTTGTTTCCATAAAGTTATTTTGTGTGCAGCAATGACTAAAAGATAAATGTGACATTTTTTTATCTCCACTCGGCGGAACAGCGACAAACGTTGATATTTCCCCAGATATTATATTTATTTTGCGGGAAAACGACGATAATGTAAATTATGAATTATGGAATATACAACTTCTTAATTTTTTCTCCATTTTTTTGGGCAATTTATTTTTGAGTTCGGTACCAGCACACAGCTACTTTCGTATCAAATGTTTTAGATTCGATGGCATTGCTGACACCGACCTCAGAAAAACATTTTAGGCCCCTAATTTAATTCGTACCTACCTTTGATTTCGTTATTGTTGGTTAATGTCGTGTATCTAAGTAAATAATGTTATTTCATACTTTTGAATGAATTTCATTTTGAAGTCGGTTTTTAAGTTTTTTAAACTTTTATTTTAATTTTATTTATTTTTAGTGATAATTCTATCTAAAAACGTTATACCCAAACACCCACTCGCTCATAGGAACCATTAAATCATAAAGCATGTGTTTCATTAAAAGATACAGATTCCTGTAGCTTCCATCATCATCAACAGAATTAAAGTTAAGGAGTTAAATCTTCCATCATCAGCTCATCTGAATAATCCGAAATAATACAACTATCGGTCTATACTTACCGTATCTACGCAAAATATTTGAAGAATTATCCTCCATCTCCTAACCGTTAAGGAGTTGTACCTTCCTTAACATGAGATGATGACTAATAGACACCAAAACTTGAACAGTTTTAGGAAATACATGCAACACGTAATATCCTTTTTGAAGTCGGTTGATAATGTATGTAAGTCAAACTCTTGAAAATTGCTTCTAATCAAGAAGTTGAGATTGTTTACGCTTTAGTAATACGACTGCAAGTTGATTAAGTGAAAGTGACGGCAAATTTTATATAAGTTTTATACGAGGTACCAAAAAATATTAACAGTGACGGATGATTAAAAATAATGGTTAGCTTTTGTCAACGTGTGTTAAGATTTTAGTTTTAATTGAATTTGATTTTTAGTTGGCAGAATTGAATTACTTATATTTTGGATGCGGGCAGCGCAGGACCGGTCGTCGTGGAAATCCTTGGGGGAGGCCTTTGTCCAGCAGTGGACGATTTGTGGCTGATATGATGATGATATTTATAATGAGTAAAGATTTAGTATTAGGCTTAAAAAGTAGTCCCTATTGAGAAGTTGTTATTTATACGACTGATAGTTGAATAAATTCAAGCGACTGCGTTTTTCAAAATGTGATTTTCTGGTTAACTAAGTATTGTAGAAGTTACCAAATGAATAATTAAAAATGATTAAAAAAAAACTGTTTCCTTCTGTAACCTTATATTGAGTTTTGTATGAAAGCATTACATATAATTAAAAGAATCCTGGTGGAACAATGACAAAATTGGGGGTGTCGCTCTAGTTTTTTTTTAATAAAAGAGATATTTATATAGATAAACAGTTGACATAGACTACTCATAAAACTATAATACTTATGCCATGTTTTAAGTCTAAAATCATATAATAGAGATATATTTAAAGGTCATTAACTGGATGATGAAACTTGAAATTTTTTTTAAATCGCTCTCCTGTAAAGTTACAAAAAGTGCATTTTCGTCATTGTAGTACCAAATGAGCGATATGAGGACAATAAACTTGCAAACTATTAGAAAGTTAGAATTAATTTCAATTATCTTTATTACTTTTGGCATAATCTGTTTGTAAACTGTGAATCGCACTTCAAAAATACTGCAATTCATCACATCTGCTTATTGGGAACAAAAAAAATGCCATGTGGTCCCTATGTCACGAGTTACGAGTATAGCTAAGGGTTAAGCTTTGTGGCTGATGAGTGCACAGTAGGGAGGGTTGGGGTACACATAACCGGGCTGCCATAGGGGGAGAGCCTCGGTCGACAGTATAATCATCAAACCTAACATACCCATTTTTGGATTTCGTATGCCAGCCCGGTTATGTACACCCCCAACCATAGGGAGTGCTACGATACCCGTGTCGGGGTCACACTATCTGTATAAAAATTGACATAACAGCAACTCCTTTTCCTACTTATTCCATGGTTTCAGTGTATTGTGATTTAAGCGATGGGCAAGTTCATTACCTACAATACTTTTGAATTACCTGATAGCACATCAGAGAAATAATTGTAGAGGACACAACTTGCTTTTATAATTTTAGAGGCAGTCGGTGGTTCGAAATAGAGGGTGCGATTCTTGTGCAGACACCTAAATTTGTTTTTAAGGCGTCCATACCACATCTCAACAATATTTCTGGTGTTGGTATGGCAGTCGTTGTACCTCACTTTGGCTTTACTTTCTGGGCTTGATACTGTTGTTGTTGTTGTTAGGGGCAGGCTGGTTTCCGCAACCAGGCGACGACTGCGCCCATTTTGCGTGTTTGTCCGGCATCACTGCCAGCCCAGCTCCTCCAAGAAGCCCAGTAGCCCCCGAAGGTTGCTGACGACTTCCTGAAGCGACCTCGGCTCACCGAGGTGCAGGACCCTGTACTGTGCTAGCTCCTTGCAATCCAGTAGGATGTGGGCAGCAGTCTCCTCAGCCTCCATGCACGCTCTGCATAGTGGGCTGTTGGTGATACCTAGAGCGAATAGGTGTTTATTGAAATGGCCATGTACAGTAATAGCGGCTGTTACCTTGCGGAGCTGAGCTCTCCCAAGTCTCAGGAGCTTCTTAGATGAGTCAGGGTTAGTTGTCGGCAGGGCCAACCTCGCTTGCCTGCAGGTTTCCAAACCGGACCAGTACAAATTGTGTTCATTGCCTCAGGGTGGACCGCAGCCAGCCAGATGGGAGGGGTATTATAGGTTTCGGTCCCACGGCCATATTATTATGCTCTGACCCTCTCCTGGCAAGCTCGTCCGCCGCATCGTTGCCGCGCGAGTTGCTGTGCCCTTTAATCCATTGCAGAGTTACGCCGCTGTGGTTACATACCTCTATCAATTTTTGTTGGCACTCCAGTATAAGCCCCGATGTAGTCATGTTGCTCTGCAGGGCCTGTAGTACAGCTCTGCTGTCAGACAGGATGCGGATGGGGTAATCACACACTTCCCTTGCCCCAATCGCTTCAGCTGCCTTGATGATGCCCATACACTCAGCCTGAAAGCCCGTGTTATGTGCACCAAGGGGGTTGGCTATCCTGATGTTCAGATCCTCGGAGAAGACCCCATACCCAGTGCCAGAGCCTGTTTTGGAGCCATCGGTGAATACTCGAAGCTCTTTCAGGTTCTGGCCCTCCCAGGGCTCTTCATAAAGTTGCACCATGTATTTTTTATCAAAAACATACCGTTAGGGGATTCTACCATTAGTAGCTGCGAACAAAGGCTCCTCTGCGATGATATCGTACAGGAGCTCAGTGTGCGTTAGTGCTCCAAAGGGATAGCAGTTTTAGACGGGCTGCCACACTTGCTGCTTCCTGTTGGATAAACAGGTGCAGAGGCGGCAGGTCCAGAAGGGTCTGGAGGGTTGCAGTGGGAGTTGTCCGCATGCAGCCCGTCACAGCCATGCATGCCATTTTTTGGAAGCGTTGTAGTTTACTCACGACCTTAGATAGCTTAGTTCGTGGCCACCAGACTACCGCTCCGTAGCTTACCATTGAACGTATCACCGCTGTGTAGAGCCATAGCATAATCTTTGGGGTAAGACCCCATTTCCTACCTACCATTTTACGGTACTGCCACAGGGCAATAGTTGCTTTGTCTATTTTCTTGATGAGATGGCAACTCCAGTTTAGTTTACTGTCAATGTAACACCTAGGTACTTGACCTCCGTTCACAGGTGAAGTTCTGTTTTGAAAAGTTTAGGTAGTAGGTAGTTACCTAAGTTTCATTTATTGGTGAACAAAACTAGTTCAAGTTTTCTTCAGGTTCACAGATAGTTTGTACTCGGTGCACTCGGATACTGGTGTAAGCCATGGTTGAGAGGGTACCCCTTGTCGCCTGTAATAACAAAGCATATTTGATTAAATATATAAATGTTTGTAATATTTTTTTTTTAATGTGGAAGTTCCAGCACATATATATGTGGATTAGGTACTTACGCTGCCTTTGCCATGTTTTTCCTCTGTGGTAGCAGGGAATTTTATGTATTGGTGAGCCAGCTCGCTGACAGTTGTGTAGAAACATTATTTACACATCGGCTTACCGATGGTGGGCCCAGATCAATTAAGCTGTTTTCCCCTACATGGGCTTCAAAGCTTCCCTGGGAATAAAAATTCAAAGCAGCAAACACCTGTTGAAAGATTGATCTCTCTTAATACATAGACCATTTCAAAAAAGTTCAGTCATCCCCTGGGACTATCAACTGACAACAGGACAAGAAGGACCACTGTATACATCCATATAACAAGCTAATTGATCTCTTTTACCTTTACGTAGCATCTGCAACACCAGCCAACACCATTTAATCATCCATTTTTTCTTCAAAAAGAATCCGATATGGAGTTTTTTAACACTTCAAATCACAGAATCCAATAGACTTACTTTAAATTTTAGGTTAAGCGTCAAGTTTTACGTGCCGTCTAAACTAAACTAATTTTACCTAATTTTAAGTGAGAAACGTCAAAACTTTGACCGTCAGAATAGAATAAATTGCCTAAATCTAAATTAAATTCCTAATCCTAAAATTAGAAACGTCAAAATCAGCTGACTTGATTTTAAGAATTAAACGTCAAATTAGAATGGACTGCAGAATAGCAAACCATAGTTTGACGTTTCTAAGTCTAAATTTACGTAAAACTAAAATTAGTCTGTCTGCCAGTGGTGTCGATTCTGGCAAACACATACTAAAACTAAACTAATCCTAAAATTTCTTAAAATTAAGTTTAGGAAGTTCATTTTGCTATTCTGGTTTCACCACTCTACTATATTTAGACCGTAATTTGACACGTCTAAAATGATTTAAATTGAATAGGTTTTGTGTTGCCATTTTTAAGAAACCAAAAACAAATGAGTGAATGAAATCGTGTTTATTTTTTTTTTCAGTCTCTTAACGTCTCACGGGGACAAAAGCCCTTCCGAGACAATCCCCATTTATTTAATCTATATTCGTTTTTTGATTTGTAATGCTAGTGCCAGTACATTACACATCTTCTCTGAAGTTCTTGACAGCATTTGCAGCATAAAATCGTGACCATACAAAACAAATTGCAATTTTCGGGATAAAAATTATCTTTTTGACAATCAACCAGTGATGATTATACTCTTTGTTTCTATTTGGTTATACTCTACGTCTTCCTGACAGGAACTAGGAAGTTTGTAATTGTAATTGTAAGGACGGGCTGATTTCCGCAACCAGGCGCCTGAGCGCCCATTTTGCGTGGTTGGCCGGCATCACTGCCAGCCCAGCTCCTCCAGGAAGCCCAGTAGCCCCCTCAGGTTGCCGACGACTTCCGGGAGTGTCCTCTGGTCGCCGAGATGCTCGGCCCTGTACGCCGCCACCTCTCTGCAATCCAGGAGGATGTGGGCGGCTGTTTCCTCGGCCGCCATGCACGCGCGGCACAGCGGGCTGTCTGTAATCCCCAGGGTAAAAAGATGTTTGTTAAAGTAACCGTGACCGGTAATGGTCGCTGTTACCTTACGGAGCTGGAGTCTCCCGAGTTTCAGGAGCTTCCTAGTCAGGCCAGCGTTTGGCGACGGTAGCGCCTGTCTGGCCTGGCGACATGCTTCCAGTCCTGTCCAATATCGGTTATGTTCTGACCTTGTACGCAGCCGTAAGGTGGATCTGAACCAGCCCGAGGGGAGGGGTAAAATAGGTTCCGGTCCCACAGCTACAAGTTCCGACCCTCTCCTGGCCAGTTCGTCGGCTGCGTCGTTTCCACGCGAGTTACTGTGTCCCTTGATCCACTGTAGAGTTACATTGCTGTGGTAACATACCTCTGTTAGTCTTTGGTGACACTCGTGTATTAGCCCCGAAGTGATGACATTACTTTTGAGGGCCAGTAGAACCGCTCGACTGTCTGAAAGGATACGAATGGAGTAGCCCTGTACCCTTCTAGCAGTGATTGCATTAGCAGCCAGAATGATGCCCATACACTCCGCCTGAAAGACTGTGTTGTACGCACCAAGTGGTTTGGATATTTTTATGTTTAGGTCTTCTGAGAAGACCCCGCAGCCGGTCCCAGCTCCAGTTTTGGACCCATCGGTAAAGATCCGAAGGTCCAATAGGTTCTGGCCTTCCCAGGGGTCCTCGTAGAGCTGAATTTTGTATTTCTTGTCAAAGACGAACTGTTTCGGGATTCTATCGTTGACAGCTGCGAACAGCGGTTCTTCCGAGACAATATTGTCCAGAAGTTCGACGTGAGGAATCCCTTCATTAGTCCAGAGGTTCAGCAGCTTTAATCGTACCGCAGCGCTGGCTGCCTCTTGCTGGATGAACAGCTGCAGGGGCGGCACGTTCAGCATCGTCTCCAGAGCTGCTGTTGGTGTTGTTCGCATGCAGCCGGAGACCGCCATGCATGCTGTCCTTTGGAAACATTGAAGTTTACTTACGACAGTCGAAAGTTTGGTGCGTGGCCACCATACCACCGCGCCGTAGCTTACCATAGGGCGAATAACCGCTGTATAGAGCCATAGCATGATTTTTGGGGTAAGGCCCCATTTCTTACCCACCATTCTACGGCACTGCCACAGAGTTATCGTAGCTTTATTTAACTTGCAGTTTAGATGACTGCTCCAATTCAACTTGCTGTCAAGTATGACCCCTAGGTACTTAACTTCTGGTGAGAGTTGGAGATCTGTGTTGAATAGCTTGGGTAAATTGTAGTTACCCAGGTTCCGCTTGTTGGTGAACAATACTAGTTCTGTTTTCTTGGGGTTCACTGACAGTTCGAACTCGGTGCACCAGCGTTCCACGATGCGTAGCGCGGAGCGAGTGACATCGCAGACTATGTTTGCGAATTTTCCTGATATAAGGATGGTCAGGTCGTCTGCATAGCCTACCGTGAAGTAGTGATGTGTATTAAGCGTGGTAATCAGGTCGTTTACCACCAGGTTCCACAGTAGCGGTGATAGTACACCTCCTTGGGGGCATCCCTTCGCGACTATGGCTGTACGTGCCTTACCTCTATCCAGCTTGACGACCCGAACTAGGAAGTTCCTGTTGGATGGAAAATTTTGATAACGAGTTGGCCCAGAGACGCAGGACGATGCAGAATATGGAGATTCGTGAAAGGACCAACAAAAAACAATAGGAGCTGCTAGTAGAGCGGCTCCATGCAAGCTCACAACCAACATATTGAGGCGCTGGATGCCACGGAAGAGACAAGCCGTTGTAGGCAAGATGCCAGCAAATGTGAACGAAGTTTGGCTCACGCTGTATACTGAACGCAACTTGGTTGAATTTTTTGTGCTAGAAATGGGTGGGTCAGTTTGACCATTAGAACCATATATATGCAGGAGCTCCGCATATGTCACAGAGAGCCTTTACCTAATGAGAAACACACAGCATCCCAAACCCACAACTTTAATCGCGCAGTAATTTTACACAAGAAGTAACACAGATTAGGTGGTTGCCAAAATCCTTGTTCTGTGAGCCTTGCGACTAGCTGTGTTTTTTAAAATTCTACAATTGGTAAGCCCTTGGTAAGTGACAAATGATGCTTGAAGACGGAAGCAAGCTTAGTTATTTGGAGACAAGACAGATATGATGGTGAAAAATACCTAAATGAACTACACTGTACAGTAAGACTCCACCAGAAATCTACCCCGCAACCTCTTGCGAGTGGACTAAACCACTTTGCTGTGGAGGTGGTTAAAAAGGCTGTAGCAAAGGCAGTCGTTTTTTTAATTGAATTGCTTTGTTTTGAATATCAAAACAAAACAACATAAATTGAAACAATGTTTTAATAATGGACTTGTAATACATATTTTAAAATTTTCAGGAAATTGGGTATTGATGGGCCACTTTGCCACTAACGCTCACCTCTAAAAATTTGGCCTGACAAATGACCCGACCTGCAGGGCCTGTGGTGAAGATACAGAATTAATGGAACACTTACTGTGTCATTGCGATGTCCTGGCTAGCAAGCATATTATGTACCTCCTAGGTGATGGCTACCCAAAACAAGCACCTTCCAATCAGTGGAATTGCTGCAGTACATCTTTGAGTAGGTTGAGGTGCAAAGGTTATAGGAGTAGACACAAAATAGATGTGGATGCAGTTGCACAATAGAGGAGTGACGGCATGTAAGTGAATCTGTAATGTTTTGTAAGGATTTCCATGACGATCAGTCCTGCGCTGCCTGCATCCATCGGCTTCCCGCGATCTTCACCAGGTCGTCGGTTGACCGCGTGGGAGACTGCCTACACTACGATTTCCGGTGCGCGGTCGCTACTCGAGAACTTTAATGCCCCAACGGACATGTGTTCTACGAGCTATGTGCCCTGCCTTCCCTGAGCCTGTGTAAGATATCAACCGCAACATTTTAACTAATATTACAAATAACTCCATCTGTTACCTGGCTTACCCATAAATCAATGGCATTGAGATAGTAGTCTGTGTAGGTTGTCTTTTTTATTACACTAATTATTATTAAAATGTAATGGGCGAGCAGCTAAATAGCTGAAATGCCTGTATCTGTGTTGGTATATTAAAAATAGAAAATGTCTCATTTCTATGGAAAAATTCACAAAGGGCTACAATTGCACAGGGCATACAACTATTATTCTTATATATAAAATTCTTGTGTCACAATGTTCGTTCCGGTACTCCTCCGAAACGGCTTGACCGATTCTCATGAAATTTTGTGAGCATATTGAGTAGGTCTGAGAATCGGGAATCGGCCGACATCTATTTTATTTTAGGGTAGGGTAGGGTAGTGTAGTGTATGTAGGGTAGGGTAGGGTAGGGTAGTGTAGGGTAGTGTATGTAGGGTAGGGTAGTGTAGGTTAGGGTAGTGTAGGTTAGGGTAGTGTAGTGTAGGGTAGGGTAGTGTAGTGTAGGGTAGGGTAGGGCAGTGTAATGTAATGTAAGGCGGTACGTAGTTCGCCAGGACAGCTAGTATTTTTATAAATATTCGAACTGCATATTCTAGAAAGCATATGTGTCTATTATTAAGGGGACATACTTTGATGTTCAGTTTACTATTTAATCTAGGCTGTTTATAATGTTAAGTTTTCTCAACAGATTTGGGATGTTTGGGTGACTGAAGTGAAAAACAAGGCCTGGAAAGTGAGGGCACACATGGCAGCAACTGGTGGAGTGGAGGAGCACCAATAACAGGCTTGTAAAAATGCAGCTAATTTGGCAAACGAACTTTACTCATGGGGTGTATGATACGAGCGGGAATATTTTTTCTTGTAAATGTGATTTAATAATAAATATTTGATTGTTTGTTAAAAATTGTTGTAAATGTGGTTTTAATGTAAAAAATTATATGAATTTTAACACTTTCGACCGCGGCACCCGGACCCCTTATGTTCACTCAAAATCACTAAATTTCCCATACAAATATTCACGACGGCGGGAACCGTACGGCATGAGGGTTGTATTCAAATAATACCCACCTACGCTAGTAACTGCTATAACCGTAGTGCGGGCATACCCGTACTGTCACATACTATCATTGATAAATTTTGACCTATGTCCGTACGGCTGCTGCCGTTGTACTGTTATAACCGTACTGTCATTAACAGCGTACACCTTATTTCAACTAACTGAAGTACGGCTAATACCGTGCTACTGTTATAGCCGTACTGCCAATGCATGTAGTTAATCAATCATCTGTTTGTGCAGAACGGTTATAACCGGGTGACGGTAAAAGCAGTGCTGTCGTGTCAAATATTAACTAAATTGATAAAGTATGCCACTACGGCTTACACCGTATTTCAGGATATAGCCCTGATTGAGGAATAAATTCAAAATAAAACAGAATAATCATGCTGAAGATATAGCTTTTTAATTCTAAATTCAGTCTTACATTTTAAAAGAGAAAACTAAAAAATATTGACTTAATCATATTACCTAGTTAACAATTAGAACTTAATCATCAGTTTCTGCATTTATTATTATCACAGCTTTTTTAAGCTTACATTAAACAACATAAAGTTCACTTCTTGTAAAACAAAACAAATTCACCCTGGTTATCTAATTATAAAAGCTTTAAACTTTTTTATTATTTAAGAAGATAAATCTTTTTAATTCTAAATTCAGTCTCACACATTAAAATAGAAAACTTACAAAATATTGACTTAATCATATTACCTAGTTAACAATTAGAACTTAATCATCAGTTTCTGCATTTATTATTATCACAGCTTTTTTAAGCTTACATTAAACAACATAAAGTTCACTTCTTGTAAAACAAAACAAATTACATCACTTACTTTTTTCTCTCCTTTGGCGTTTGGCTCTGCACAGGAAATACAACGTAAAATCTGTTCATATCGTCTTGCAGACATTATATATGAATAAAATGGGTGGTAATATAAGGGATCAGATATGAAAACATTGATCGTCTTTTTGGTGGTCTAGTCTGACCCTGCAGAAGGCATAAACCCAAAAAAGCCAACATCTCATCCTTCGTTACTGGTCGAAAAGACTGCTTTCGGCTATATCTTGTATGTGGCCTGTTGACGTTGACCAAATTGGCACCATAATCATTTGTTCTTGTTATTATAAAATCTAATAACTCCTCTGATAGCACCAACTTGAAAATATCTAGCTCTGTAGCATCGCAGTCGGTTCCAACACGAAGTCCTTGAGATAAAATGTCAAAACCAAACTCAGGAATTGGCTCAACAGTAGAACTCCATTCGTCATTGTCTATCACTTCAGTTTCGGTGGTAGTATTAGAAGGAGGTACTGGGTTGTTGCTAGGTCTACTCGTAGATGGTAATATCACGGGTTCAATAACCTCTGGTCTCATACTAACTTGTTGACTTCCAGAAGAACTTTCGATTCTGGCGGAAAATAGTGACGGGATTTGTTCTTGTTCAATTTCTGGATGGTTTTCTGATGAAGTATTTAGGTTGTTTGACGATGTTGAGGAATTTTGGTCTCCTACTCCAGTTTCAGGATGGTTTGAAGGACGAACATCAACACTAATGGGCGAAGATGGTAAGATTTGATCTTGTAGTATATTTTCAGGACAGTTTTGTAAAGGAGCGCTCAACAACGATGGTGAGGAATTTCGGTCTTGTATGAGAGGGCCAGTTTCATTAGAAGAAGCATCAACTGATGATTGGACGTTTCTGTTCTGTGGTAAAGTCACCTCGGCACTAACTTCAGGCGTGGAAGTTGAGGGTGCAGTCTGGATAATCACAGGAGATGTTTCAAGAGGACCTGATGTTTTCGTTATTTGAGGCAATATTTTAAACAATGGTAATGATACCTTGAAACTAGGTGGTGGCAGTGGCGGAGGTACTGGCTCTCGGTCTACATTCTCTTTCTCGTCTTCTTGAGTTGATTCACCTGAGCCTGACGCATGTTCCGATTCACTTATTTCTTCTTCATCAGAACTAGACAACTCGGCAAGATCAGGTTGGTAATCCGCGTCCGAACCATATTCACCGTCTTCGTCGCTGTAAGGATCACGTTCAGATGTTGAACCTGGAGTTGAGGCATCGTCCAATAGTTGCCGAAGGCGATCTTCACCCTTTTCCCAGCTCATCTAGAAACAAAAGAAATAAAAAATTACCTACAACTTATAACTACCAATTACCCGCGATAAATGGAGTATACGAGTGAAATCAACCATAAAATCGCATTATATTTATATAGTAAGTATGTTTTGACCATAATTCACGAATAATCAACGTGCTTTATGCTTACCTTTAGTGTCGGGGCTCGATATTTTTTGCGCGCGAAACCGACCGCACCCGTCCGTTCGTATCCGCACTCGGCGAAGCACTGATCACCCCGACCCCCTGGTTGCCATACAAGGCACCACGGGGTCTGCCGTACTGTCAATTTCGCAATGTTTTTTGCATGTTTGCGTGACCTTCAAACACTCACACATAAAGACTTGTATCCATGACAGTAGAGTAGTTACGTTACTAGCGAAAATGGCAGTAAACTTAAGCTACATGTTAATATAAGGGATTTTACACGGCGATCACCGTAGTGGCTTTTAGAGAGAGAATAGCAAACGCGGGGTACCCCGTAGTGACATTATACAAATTCTATCTAAAACGGGGTACCCCGGTACCGCGGCCGAACGTGTTAATATGCAGAGTTTTTATTATTTAAAATTATTTCTTATTATACTTTCTCTAATATTATGGGCATCAGCGAGAAAGCCAGCAGGCACTGCTTCTACTCCTATATTAGCGTCGTCGTTGTCGTCATCTTCATCATCGTCTGTAATAAAGAAAAAAATAATTATAGATCACTCTTGCTTTCCTGTCTTAGAGGATTTTTAACTACAAAATTTTGGGGGCTTAAAGAGTAATCCACCACCAAAAGCTCAGCTCTTAAATAACAAAGGATGTGAGAGTTGCTGCAGGAGGTGAGGGCTAGTGGTCTGCTAGCTACAGGTGAGGGATGATGGGCTGCGACACGAGGTGAGGTCAAATGATCTCTTAATTATGCAGTGACAATACAAGAAAAAAATATATTGTTGCGAGTGAAGGTCATATGAGGACAATAAACTTGCAAACTATTAGAAAGTTAGAATTAATTTCAATTATCTTTATTACTTTTGGCATAATCTGTTTGTAAACTGAATCGCACTTCAAAAATACTGCAATTCATCACATCTGCTTATTATTACTTTTGGCATAATCTGTTTGTAAACTGTGAATCGCACTTCAAAAATACTGCAATTCATCACATCTGCTTATTGGGAACAAAAAAAATGCCATGTGGTCCCTATGTCACGAGTATAGCTAAGGGTTAGGCTTTGTGGCTGATAAGTGCACAGTAGGGAGGGTTGGGGTACACATAACCGGGCTGCCATACGGGGAGAGCCTCGGTCGACAGTATAATCATCAAACCTAACATACCCATTTTTGGATTTCGTATGCCAGCCCGGTTATGAACACCCCAACCATAGGGAGTGCTACGATACCCGTGTCGGGGTCACACTATCTGTATAAAAAGTGACATAACAGCAACTCCTTTTCCTACTTATTCCATGGTTTCAGTGTATTGTGATTTAAGCGATGGGCAAGTTCATTACCTACAATACTTTTGAATTACCTGATAGCACATCAGAGAAATAATTGTAGAGGACACAACTTGCTTTTATAATTTTAGAGGCAGTCGGTGGTTCGAAATAGAAGGTGCGATTCTTGTGCAGACACCTAAATTTTTTTTTAAGGCGTCCATACCACATCTCAACAATATTTCTGGTGTTGGTATGGCAGTCGTTGTACCTCACTTTGGCTTTACTTTCTGGGCTTGATACTGTTGTTGTTGTTGTTAGGAGTGTTTCGGTTTCCGCAACCAGGCGACGACTGCGCCCATTTTGCGTGTTTGGCCGGCATCACAGCCAGCCCAGCTCCTCCAAGAAGCCCAGTAGCTCCCGAAGGTTGCTGACGATTTCCTGAAGCAACCTCGGCTCACCGAGGTGCAGGACCCTGTACTGTGCTAGCTCCTTGCAATCCAGTAGGATGTGGGCAGCAGTCTCCTCAGCCTCCATGCACGCTCTGCATAGTGGGCTGTCGGTGATACCTAGAGCGAATAGGTGTTTATTGAAATGGCCATGTACAGTAATAGCGGCTGTTACCTTGCGGAGCTGAGCTCTCCCAAGTCTCAGGAGCTTCTTAGATGAGTCAGGGTTAGTTGTCGGCAGGGCCAACCTCGCTTGCCTGCAGGTTTCCAAACCGGACCAGTACAAATTGTGTTCATTGCCTCAGGCTGGACCGCAGCCAGCCAGATGGGAGGGGTATTATAGGTTTCGGTCCCACGGCCATATTATTATGCTCTGACCCTCTCCTGGCAAGCATCGTTGCCGCGCGAGTTGCTGTGCCCTTTAATCCATTGCAGAGTTACGCCGCTGTGGTTACATACCTCTATCAATTTTTGTTGGCACTCCAGTATAAGCCCCGATGTAGTCATGTTGCTCTGCAGCGCCTGTAGTACAGCTCTGCTGTCAGACAGGATGCGGATGGGGTAATCACACACTTCCCTTGCCGCAATCGCTTCAGCTGCCTTGATGATACCCATACACTCAGCCTGAAAGCCCGTGTTATGTGCACCAAGGGGGTTGGCTATCCTGATGTTCAGATCCTCGGAGAAGACCCCATACCCAGTGCCAGAGCCTGTTTTGGAGCCATCGGTGAATACTCGAAGCTCTTTCAGGTTCTGGCCCTCCCAGGGCTCTTCATAAAGTTGCACCATGTATTTTTTATCAAAAACATACCGTTCGGGGATTCTACCATTAGTAGCTGCGAACAAAGGCTCCTCTGCGATGATATCGTACAGGAGCTCAGTGTGCGTTAGTGCTCCAAAGGGATAGTAGTTTTAGACAGGCTGCCACACTTGCTGCTTCCTGTTGGATAAACAGGTGCAGAGGCGGCAGGTCCAGAAGGGTCTGGAGGGCTGCAGTGGGAGTTGTCCGCATGCAGCCCGTCACAGCCATGCATGCCATTCTTTGGAAGCGTTGTAGTTTACTCACGACCTTAGATAGCTTAGTTCGTGGCCACCAGACTACCGCTCCGTAGCTTACCATTGAACGTATCACCGCTGTGTAGAGCCATAGCATAATCTTTGGGGTAAGACCCCATTTCCTACCTATCATTTTACGGTACTGCCACAGGGCAATAGTTGCTTTGTCTATTTTCTTGATGAGATGGCAACTCCAGTTTAGTTTACTGTCAATGTAACACATAGGTACTTGACCTCCGTTGACAGGTGAAGTTCTGTTTTGAAAAGTTTAGGTAGTAGGTAGTTACCTAAGTTTCATTTATTGGTGAACAAAACTAGTTCAAGTTTTCTTCAGGTTCACAGATAGTTTGTACTCGGTGCACTCGAATACTGGTGTAAGCCATGGTTGGAGAGGGTACCCCTTGTCGCCTGTAATAACAAAGCATATTTGATTAAATATATAAATGTTTGTAGTATTTTTTTTTAAATGTGGAAGTTCCAGCACATATATATGTGGATTAGGTACTTACGCTGCCTTTGCCATGTTTTTCCTCTGTGGTAGCAGGGAATTTTATGTATTGGTGAGCCAGCTCGCTGACAGTTGTGTAGAAACATTATTTACACATCGGCTTACCGATGGTGGGCCCAGATCAATTAAGCTGTTTTCCCCTACATGGGCTTCAAAGCTTCCCTGGGAATAAAAATTCAAAGCAGCAAACACCTGTTGAAAGATTAATCTCTCTTAATACATAGACCATTTCAAAAAAGTTCAGTCATCCCCTGGGACTATCAACTACCTTGATATGCTTCGGGTTTTGGCCTTCATCTAACTCCGAGGCAGCATCCTTCGGGCGGGAGCCTAAACAATATGCGAAACTTTGTTTCTGTGAGGTCAAACGCATTTCTTAGTAGGTACAAGCAGTCTTTGGTTTCTGAAAAAGTACAAGATCAATTGAAGTAAATAGGACAAGAAGGACCACTGTATACATCCATATAACAAGCTAATTGATCTCTTTTACCTTTACGTAGCATCTGCAACACCAGCCAACACCATTTAATCATCCATTTTTTCTTCAAAAAGAATCCGATATGGAGTTTTTTAACACTTCAAATCACAGAATCCAATAGACTTACTTTAAATTTTAGGTTAAGCGTCAAGTTTTACGTGCCGTCTAAACTAAACTAATTTTACCTAATTTTAAGTGAGAAACGTCAAAACTTTGACCGCCAGAATAGAATAAACTGCCTAAATCTAAATTAAATTCCTAATCCTAAAATTAGAAACGTCAAAATCAGCTGACTTGATTTTAAGAATTAAACGTCAAATTAGAATGGACTGCAGAATAGCAAACCATATTTTGACGTTTCTAAGTCTAAATTTACGTAAAACTAAATTTAGTCTGTCTGCCAGAATCGACACCAGAATCGACACCAATAACAGTAAGAAATGATTAGCTAAAAAGAGATGAAAATATATAATTGGTATAGCGTTTTCCTTGTTTAGTAGTACCACTAAACGCAGAATGAATAAAAAAAACATGATTAAACTCGACTTGACAACTTGTTGTTCTTTTGAACAAAGTAAATATAAATCTTCGTTCGAGCTCTGGCTGGATATTGATATAATTGTTTGCTGTTTATAAAGAAGGACAGACGACGACCTGGTGTAGGTCCCGGAAAGCCGCTGGATGTGGGCAGCGTAGAACTGGTCGTTGTGGAAATCCTTGGCGAAGGGCATTGTCCTGCAGTGACCTCTTTCGGCTGATACATTATCCAAGAAGTTTATCCAAATACCTTTTGTAAGCTCAGACCAAAGAAATTCTGAGTTTTGTAAGACGTCTTTTGCTTGGACTGCACTCAGGAGGGCTGCCCTCTCAAGTGGACTCACATGTCACAGTAACCAAAAAGATTTCGATGTAGCACTAGAGTTGCCTGGCATGATGGGCAATCACAATCTCCTGACTTCGTGAGTATATTTTTCTATGACAAGTTTTTAATCTTTAGTTTTCAGAGAAATATATGGATCCTAAATTTGAAATAAAGCATATGACATTTTTTATCTACAATTGGTAAAACTGGCACCATCTCACTAGATGGTAAATGATGATGACGCCCTAAGATAGAAGCCGGCTTACCAGGATTCCCCAATGCAATGGGGAACATAAGATAATGGTACCTAACTAGGCAGGCTTCGAAGAATCAGAGCTGCTGGAAATCAAACCTGCGATCTCTTGGTGTGAAATGAGTGGACTGGCCATTACCCGTGGAGGTGATATATTTATGAAATTACCTAATTACTATAGGCGTTGTAAGAAAAGTAGTTAACGTTTTTAAGGATCAGGTTTTCATAATGTTTTTTGGGGTATCTTTTGATGGGCGGACGATCATTGCAGATATTTTGTGTTGTTATTATTGATATGATTAATTATATATTACAGGAAAAGTCTTGAAATCTCCATTCCCTTGGACATACCAAGAGACTTCAGCTCTGTCACCACTGCCACATCGTTATCATATGTAAGTATTGCAGCTGTTAAAATTAAATATAATTTGCTGATGGCTGACTCTTGTGTTATACTCGTGACTGGGTGCTGTCCGTGTGAACTGGCCTACTCTTGTTAAAGGCATTAATGACATTCAATCATTTTTATGTATAACTTTTCATGTCATATTGTTTTCATGTTCTAATGAATCTGGTTTATATCAAGGATTGAATTTTGACATTATTAACTAATTATTGTTTATTTCTTGATTCTTCACAAATATAAATATAAATATTCTGGGACAAATCACACATGGTCATCTGGCCCCAAAGTAGGATTCCCTGTGTTATGGGTTACCAGAGACTGATATACATACTTCATCATCATCATTACAGCTCATATACGTCCCCACCGAGGGGCTCGAGCCTACCCTGAAAGCGTCGGTGGCTCAACCGGTAACGACTCGGTCCATCTAACCAGAGGTATCGGGTTCAAATCTGGACGGCCAATGTACCAATGAGTTTTTCAAAAACTTACGTACATACTTACCGATTGCTTTAACGGTGAAGGAAAACATCGTGAGGAAACCTGCACACGCCTGCGAAGGAACTCGAAGGTTGTGTGTGAAGTCGACCAACCCGCACTGGGCCCGCGTGGTCGACTAAGGCCTAATACATACTTATATACGTTTAAATAATTACATATATAGATATATTTAACACCCAGACACAGAACAAACCCAGACACAGTAACAAATGACATTGGTGTCGATTCGGTGTAACACGACTTCAGGATTAAACTAAATTTACGCATTCTGTCTTTTACTTTCTGTATCGAAAAGACAAGGATAGAATGCTTAAATTTAGTTTAGTTCTGTCAAATAAGTTAAATCGTGTCGCACCGAATCGACACCATTGTTATTTATTTTATGACCATCAGAAAGTGTAATTTGCACCTATCTATAGGTTTAAACGTAGGGTTGGGTAGTGTAGTGTAATGTAGTGTAGGGTAGTGTAGGGCAGTGTAATGTAATGTAAGGCGGTACGTAGTTCGCCGGGACAACTAGTCTATCTATATCTAATATATAAAAATGAATCGCAAAATGTGTTGGTAAGCGCATAACTCGAGAATGGCTGGACCGATTTGGCTAATTCTTTTTTTGTCGAGTTCGTTATTGTCAGGAGAAGGTTCTTATGTAGGGTAGGGTAGGGTAGGGTAGGGTAGGGTAGTGTAGTGTATGTAGGGTAGTTTAGGGTAGGGTAGTGTAGGGTAGGGTAGTGTAGTGTAGGGTAGAGTAGTGTAGGGTAGGGTAGGGTAGTGTAGTGTAGTGTAGGGTAGGGTAGTGTAATGTAAGGCGGTACGTAGTTCGCCGGGACAGCTAGTCTATAATATTAAAATGAATCGCAAAATGTGTTGGTAAGCGCATAACTCGAGAACGGCTGGACCGATTTCGCTAATTCTTTTTTGTCGAGTTCGTTGTTGTCAGGAGAAGGTTTTTATGTAGGGTAGGGTAGTGTACTGTAGTGTAGGGTGGGGTAGGGTAGTGTAGGGTAGGGTAGGGTAGTGTAGGGTAGGGTAGGGTAGTGTAGTGTAGGGTAGTGTAGTGTATGTAGGGTAGGGTAGTGTAGGGTGGGTAGTGTAGTGTAGGGTAGGGTAGTGTAGTGTAGGGTAGAGTAGTGTAGGGTAGGGTAGTGTAGTGTAGTGTAGGGTAGGGTAGGGTAATGTAATGTAAGGCGGTACGTAGTTCGCCGGGACAGCTAGTATATATATAAAAATCAATATCTGTTCGTTAGTCTCGCTAAAACTCGAGAACGGCTGGACCGATTTGGCAAATTTTGGTATTTAATTATTTGTGGAAGTCCAGAGAAGGTTTAAACGTAGTGTAGGGTTGGGTAGTGTAGTGTATGTAGGGTAGGGTAGTGTAGGGTAGGGTAGTGTAGTGTAGGGTAGGGTAGTGTATGTAGGGTGGGGTAGGGTAGTGTAGTGTAGTGTAGGGTAGGGTAGTGTAGTGTATGTAGGGTAGTGTAGTGTAGGGTAGGGCAGTGTAATGTAATGTAAGGCGGTACGTAGTTCGCCGGGACAGCTAGTTTTGAATAAATATAATTAATTGAATCGCATAATAGTTCCCGTACTCCTCCGAAACGGCTTGACCGATTCTCATGAAATTTTGTAAGCATATTGAGTAGGTCTGAGAATCGGCCAACATCTATTATTTTTTTTTAGGGTAGGGTATGGCAGGGTTGGGTAGTGTAGTATAGTGTATGTAGGGTAGGGTAGGGTAGTGTAGTGTAGGGTAGGGTAGTGTAGTGTAGGGTAGGGTAGTGTAGTGTATGTAGGGTAGGGTAGGTTAGTGTAGGGTAGTGTAGTGTAGGGTAGGAAAGTATAGGGTAGGGTAGGGTAGTGTAGTGTAGGGTAGTGTAGGGTAGTGTAGTGTATGTAGGGTAGTGTAGTGTAGGGTAGTGTAGTGTATGTAGGGTAGTGTAGTGTAGGGTAGGGTAGTGTAGTGTATGTAGGGTAGTGTATTGTGTAGGGTAGGGCAGTGTAATGTAATGTAAGGCGGTACGTAGTTCGCTGGGACAGCTAGTTTTGAATAAATATAATTAATTGAATCGCATAATAGTTCCCGTACTCCTCCGAAACGGCTTGACCGATTTTCATGAAATTTTGTAAGCATATTGAGTAGGTCTGAGAATCGGCCAACATCTATTTTTTTTTTTGGGTAGGGTAGGGCAGGGTTGGGTAGTGTAGTATAGTGTATGTAGGGTAGTGTAGTGTAGTGTATGTAGGGTAGGGTATTGTAGGGTAGGGTAGTGTAGTGTATGTAGGGTAGTGTAGTGTAGGGTAGGGTAGGGTAGGGTAGGGTAGGGCAGTGTAATATAATGTAAGGCGGTACGTAGTTCGCCGGGACAGCAAGTCTATATATATAATCTATAAGTCTATATATGTAAGTGTGGCAAGTAATTGTTATATAAATAAATAAATAAAATATAAAAATGAATTGCTGTTCGTTGGTCTCGCTAAAACTCGAAAACGGCTGGACCGATTTGGCTAATTTTGGTATTGAATTATTTGTGGAAGTCCAGAGAAGGTTTAAACGTAGTGTAGGCTGTGGTAGTGTAGGGTGTGGTAGTGTAGGGTAGGGTTGGGTAGTGTAGTGTATGTAGGGTAGGGTAGTGTAGGGTAGGGTAGTGTAGTGTAGGGTAGGGTAGTGTAGTGTATGTAGGGTAGGGTAGGTTAGTGTAGGGTAGTGTAGTGTAGGGTAGGAAAGTATAGGGTAGGGTTGGGTAGTGTAGTGTAGTGTATGTAGTGTAGGGTAGGGTAGGGTAGTGTAGTGTATGTAGGGTAGGATAGGGTAGGGTAGGGCAGTATAATGTAATGTAAGGCGGTACGTAGTTGCTGGGACAGCTAGTTTTGAATAAATATAATGAATTGAATCGCATAATATTAAATATTAACGTTACAAATTTTGTAACGTTTACTTACACTGAACTTGAACAAACAATTGTTTTAAGACAACTTTTATGTTTTACAGGTTCAGTGGTGGTATATGAGGCGCCACCGCAGCATAGTGGCAGTTCATCAGTGGAATAGCAGCAGGACTTGGACCCGTGTGTGGAAAACTGCCAACTGCAGGGGTACAATAAACTCATGCAAGTCATACTTGTGCTTAGGAATCTGACTTAATGTAAAACATTTCTACTATAGGTCTCGTTGATGTCTTTTATGTTGTTGACCGACTCACAATTCACAGATTAATGTTATACTAATATTAAACTGATTTACTGGGATATATTAAAAAAGTAAGTCCATAGTATTGAAGTCTTTTATTTACTTAGGTACATTTTTTTATCCACAACTGGTATGCCCTTGGCATCATCTCACCTGATGCTAATAGCAAATGAATAGGTACCTACCTATATTGCATAGAAATCTAATACACTGCATAAAACACCCTTATTTAATTTTAGCATTATCCTTCTTCCTTATTAATACTTGTCCTTCCTGCCTCCATCCGCATTAAAATCTTTAGTGCTCTCTTCCTTCTAGCCAAGCCAGACCATAATTGCGACGAGCTTGTAACTCGGGAGCAGTCCCAGCCTAGAAATGCAAAGCAGTTAACATAAGGAATGCATATGGTATTATACAGGGTTTAACAAAATTGGTGCAGGATCTGTTAACTGACAGGGCTTCAATCAGACTGAACAAATTTCCCCAAAGACCAATAGTCTATTTGCAAAATAGACTCTTTATACAAATCCATCAGCTGATTGACCAAGAGAAACTGTAACCTATAAGTAGATATGGACTTTTCAAAAGCAAATAGCATATTTTTACAAGCTTTTATTTACTTTCACCTGTCTTGGTGTCTGTGAGGAAATCTTGTAAGTTAAATTTGACCCACTCCCGGGTTTCCAATTGAGCTGAAATTTTGCATGCATATGTATATCGTGTCGGTTACTTTGGTTCTCTTACGGATCTCCTCGTTTCTGATTCGATCACGCAGAGAAACTCCGAGCATAGCACGCTCCATTGCCCTTTGGGTGACCTTGAGCCTTCTTATGAGGCCCATAGTAAGCGACCATGTCTCAGTTCCGTACGTCATCACTGGCAACACACATTGGTCGAAGACCTTGGTCTTAAGACACTGCGGTATGTGGGACGTAAAGATATTGCGAAGCTTCCCGAACTCTGCCCAGCCGAGTTGGATTCGACGATTGATCTCTTCCTCGAAGATGGACCTACCTAACTGGACTGTTTGTCCCAGGTATACATATTCGGTAACAACTTCGAGTGTAGAGCCTCCAACCTTCAGAGGAGTAGCTATATAACAATAATATAGAGGTATAGGTTGGTAGGTAAAGTAACCGACATAGCTCTCAGAATTGCTAAACTTAAGTGGCAGTGGGCAGGGCACATTGCTCGTAGAACAGATGGCCGTTGGGACAGTAAAGTTCTCGAGTGGCGACCACGCACCGGAAAGCGTAGTGTAGGCAGGCCTCCCACTCGGTGGACCGATGACCTGGTGAAGGTCGCGGGAAACCGCTGGATGCGGGCAGCGCAGAACCGGTCGTCGTGGAGATCCTTGGGGGAGGCCTATGTCCAGCAGTGGACTTCCTTCGGCTGATATGATGATGATGATGATGATGTATATCATGTGACAAAGCAATATTATGATGACATGGAGCTGATCTGATGCCGGAGCTGGAAGGTAAAAGCTATTTAGTTTCATTTGTCCTGGTGTCTGTAATGAAATCTTGCAAGTTAAATTAGACCCACTTTCCAGTTTCCGATGAGCTGAAATTTTGCATGCATATGTATATCGCGTGACAATGCAATATTATGATGACATGGAGCTGAAGGTGGCCATAGGAACTCCGCAATAAAACGACACAACCCCATCGAGTTTGGCCTCGATTGATTCATATTGACGAGTACTTGGATCGTAAAAAGCTTGTAGGTACCTACCTAAAAGCTTTTAGGTTTTTCGAAATTTAAGTTAACTTGAGAGAGAGGACCACTGGGGATACCCATAATGCTAGTAAATTCATTACTTAATATGGATTGAAAGTGGTAAACCTGGAGATGCACTACAACCAAAGTATATATATTAGTACTAACATACAGTATGGACACTCCCTGCCGCTCTCTAGATTGCGACCTCACCGCCTCTTCACCCATATTGATACAGTTTGGTTCTCGAACGTATGGGATTTCGCCGTGATTTTGTTTGCTCTGTTATTTGTATTTACAAATGTCATTTCATGACCTTGTACGCAGTGTCCGGGGTGTGCTACAACTTTTCTTAGTGTAACTGATTAGTTTTATGTTTTGTCATATAAGTTGTAGCCATGTGTAATTGTCTTGTACCTGTTTACTTATTTAATATTTATAAAAACTTGATGTTTTATTATTTTTACCTAAGAGATGTACCAGTTCACTACCAGTGGTTACATCATGTTGAAGATGTAGGTGTAGACTGTAGAGGGTTACCTTCCCACACCTTGGAGGCTTGGAGTCATGTACCTTCGGTGTCTGTTATTACTAGGGTTGCCAGATCTACTATATTATATAGTATCTTACTATATTTTGGGCCAAGATACTATATACTGTTGAAAAAATATATAGTAGACAAATCTACTATATTTTAGCCATACAGCGTCGTGTCTGTCATACATACTTAAATCGAGTTAAAAAACACGCGTTCAGAAACGAACCCCGAAATCCTAAACAAAACTGAGCAGATCATATCATAAGTAAAAATCACATTGTTTGTGTTTCTGAACGCAACTTTTAAGAGTCATGTCATGTCACTGTCAAGTGTCAATGTCAAATATCATTCTGTCTGTACAGGGCTGCCAGATGTACGATTAAAATCGTATTCGTACGATTACATAGCAGTCCGTACTATTTAAATTTTGGTTGATTTGTATGGGGTTACGATTTTTTTAAATGAAACGGTTTTCTATGTTTTGTATAGGCGTACTACTTTTTTGCTATGTTTTGTATAGGTATACGATTTTTTACCCCTTTGGTACGATCTCCTCCAAAAATAATATGGCAGCCCTGTGTCTGTATGATGTCCTAGCACCAGTTCTTTGTACCTTTATTGTTCGGTTCGCCTCTTTTGTGTGAAATATACTTACAAAATGAGTGATTTAAATGCTGAAAGTGGAAGTGAAGAAGATACAGATAGGGAATCAAAGTTAACTGGGCGTACACGGCGGAAAAAGCCATTAATAATAAACTAATTAAGTTCCCAAAAATATAATAATAAAATAACCAGTCACTTAATAACTTTTACTTTATTGTATTACAAACACTCTTATAAAATGTGCTGAATGCGATCTGGTATGTGTGTGCTCGCCACAAGCTCTCAAACAAATATGTCCACTTACATTTATTTGAACTATAAACAACCGACTAAATCCAGACATAAACTCATGGGTAACATCGTCTTACGAATATGTGTTAACACTAATAAAACAATAGCTCGTTGTGCCAGCTCTGTACGTCTGTACAAAGCCCACTCAAATGTACCGAATAACAAAACAGAGTTCACAGAATCACGTTACAACTGTAATACTAATCTAGTTATATTTAGGTATGCCGATACTGTAACATGTACCTAAATCTTGAATGTTCTAACAGTCGGCCATTCTGACAGATGCCTGACCTCAGGCATACATAAATTCAAAATTTTGTAAATAGGTACCAAACGTTACATCTACAAAAAAAATATATTAATAAAAATTATAAGTATTTCCAATTGAAAACCTTGTTCAAAGTTCGTAAGTATACATTTACAAAAGAGCACATCTGATCACATGGATCCAATAACTAGTAACTATTAACTATGAATCGAATCTATAATCTATCTCTATAAATCTACTTATTACATTTAGGCACCGATTTGTGTATACTTCTAAATTCACAAGTACAATAACGTTTTATCTTGAATGTTCTAACAATAATTACATGATAAAATAAAGTCTACTATATATTTTAACTGGATACTGGTGTCGATTCTGGCAGACAGACTAAATTTAGTTTTACGTAAATTTAGACTTAGAAACGTCAAAATATGGTTTGCTATTCTGCAGTCCATTCTAATTTGACGTTTAATTCTTAAAATCAAGTCAGCTGATTTTGACGTTTCTAATTTTAGGATTAGGAATTTAATTTAGATTTAGGCAGTTTATTCTATTCTGGCGGTCAAAGTTTTGACGTTTCTCACTTAAAATTAGGTAAAATTAGTTTAGTTTAGACGGCACGTAAAACTTGACGCTTAACCTAAAATTTAAAGTAAGTCTATTGGATTCTGTGATTTGAAGTGTTAAAAAACTGTATATCGGATTCTTTTTGA
Organism: Coleophora flavipennella; assembly: GCA_947284805.1. Lineage (NCBI taxonomy): Eukaryota > Metazoa > Arthropoda > Insecta > Lepidoptera > Coleophoridae > Coleophora > Coleophora flavipennella. The sequence continues at coordinate 4,882,177 of OX369255.1, forward strand.
AGAAAAAATGGATGATTAAATGGTGTTGGCTGGTGTTGCAGATGCTACGTAAAGGTAAAAGAGATCAATTAGCTTGTTATATGGATGTATACAGTGGTCCTTCTTGTCCTATTTACTTCAATTGATCTTGTACTTTTTCAGAAACCAAAGACTGCTTGTACCTACTAAGAAATGCGTTTGACCTCACAGAAACAAAGTTTCGCATATTGTTTAGGCTCCCGCCCGAAAGATGCTGCCTCGGAGTTAGATGAAGGCCAAAACCCGAAGCATATCAAGGTAGTTGATAGTCCCAGGGGATGACTGAACTTTTTTGAAATGGTGTCTGTATTAAGAGAGATTAATCTTTCAACAGGTGTTTGCTGCTTTGAATTTTTATTCCCAGGGAAGCTTTGAAGCCCATGTAGGGGAAAACAGCTTAATTGATCTGGGCCCACCATCGGTAAGCTGATGTGTAAATAATGTTTCTACACAACTGTCAGCGAGCTGGCTCACCAATACATAAAATTCCCTGCTACCACAGAGGAAAAACATGGCAAAGGCAGCGTAAGTACCTAATCCACATATATATGTGCTGGAACTTCCACATTTAAAAAAAAAATATTACAAACATTTATATATTTAATCAAATATGCTTTGTTATTACAGGCGACAAGGGGTACCCTCTCCAACCATGGCTTACACCAGTATCCGAGTGCACCGAGTACAAACTATCTGTGAACCTGAAGAAAACTTGAACTAGTTTTGTTCACCAATAAATGAAACTTAGGTAACTACCTACTACCTAAACTTTTCAAAACAGAACTTCACCTGTCAACGGAGGTCAAGTACCTAGGTGTTACATTGACAGTAAACTAAACTGGAGTTGCCATCTCATCAAGAAAATAGACAAAGCAACTATTGCCCTGTGGCAGTACCGTAAAATGGTAGGTAGGAAATGGGGTCTTACACCAAAGATTATGCTATGGCTCTACACAGCGGTGATACATTCAATGGTAAGCTACGGAGCGGTAGTCTGGTGGCCACGAACTAAGCTATCTAAGGTCGTGAGTAAACTACAATGCTTCCAAAGAATGGCAGGCGTGGCTGTGACGGGCTGCATGCGGACAACTCCCACTGCAGCCCTCCAGACCCTTCTGGACCTGCCGCCTCTGCACCTGTTTATCCAACAGGAAGCAGCAAGGTGGCAGCCCGTCTAAAACTGCTATCCCTTTGGAGCACTAATGCACACTGAGCTCCTGTACGATATCATCGCAGAGGAGCCTTTGTTCGCAGCTACTAATGGTAGAATCCCCGAACGGTATGTTTTTGATAAAAAATACATGGTGCAACTTTATGAAGAGCCCTGGGAGGGCCAGAACCTGAAAGAGCTTCGAGTATTCACCGATGGCTCCAAAACAGGCTCTGGCACCAGGCTTTCTCCGAGGATCTGAACATCAGGAGAGCCAACCCCCTTGGTGCACATAACACGGGCTTTCAGGCTGAGTGTATGGCCATCATGAGGGCAGCTTTTTTTTTTTATTTACAATTGGGAAGCCCTTGGCATCATCTCACCTGATGGTAAGTGACGATGATGCCGAAGATGGAAGCGGGCTTACCAAGATTCCCCAATGCAATGGAGAACACATCAATGTTGTTAACACTGATGTTTGGCGGCAAGACTTAGATAAGATGGTGGTAGCTGGCCAGGCGGGCTTAGAAAATACCCTACCACCAACCAAACCGAGTCTTACAATTGACCCCGCCGGGAATCGAACCCGCGACCTCCTGTGTAAAGTCAGTGAACTTTGCCTCTGAGCTACGGAGGCGGTTAAAAAGCGATTGCGGCAAGGGAAGTGTGTGATTACCCCATCCGCATCCTGTCTGACAGTAGAGCTGTACTACAGGCCCTGCAGAGCAACATGACTACATCGGGGCTTATACAGGAGTGCCAACAAAAAGTTACAGAGGTATGTAACCACGGCGGCGTAACTCTGCAATGGATTAAAGGGCACAGCAACTCGTGCGGCCACGATGCGGCGGACGAGCTTGCCAGGAGAGGGTCAGAGCATAATAATATGGCCGTGGGACCGAAACCTATAATACCCCTCCCATCTGGCTGGCTGCGGTCCACCCTGAGGCAATGAACACAATTTGTACTGGTCCGGTTTGGAAACCAGCAGGCAAGCGAGGTTGGCCCTGCCGACAACTAACCCTGACTCATCTAAGAAGCTCCTGAGGCTTGGGAGAGCTCAGCTCCACAAGGTAACAGCCGCTATTACTGTACATGGCCATTTCAATAAACACCTATTCGCTCTAGGTATCACCGACAGCCCACTATGCAGAGCGTGCATGGAGGCTGAGGAGACTGCTGCCCACATCCTACTGGATTCAAGGAGCTAGCACAGTACAGGGTCCTGCACCTCGGTGAGCCGAGGTCGCTTCAGGAAATCGTCAGCAATCTTCGGGGGCTACTGGGCTTCTTGGAGGAGCTGGGCTGGCAGTGATGCCGGCCAAACACGCAAAATGGGCGCAGTCGTCGCCTGGTTGCGGAAACCAGCCCGCCCCTAACAACAACAACAACAGTATCAAGCCCAGAAAGTAAAGCCAAAGTGAGGTACAACAACTGCCATACCAACACCAGAAATATTGTTGAGATGTGGTATGGACGCCTTAAAAACAAATTTAGGTGTCTGCACAAGAATCGCACCCTCTATTTCGAACCACCGACTGCCTCTAAAATTATAAAAGCAAGTTGTGTCCTCTACAATTATTTCTCTGATGTGCTATCAGGTAATTCAAAAGTATTGTAGGTAATGAACTTGCCCATCGCTTAAATCACAATACACTGAAACCATGGAATAAGTAGGAAAAGGAGTTGCTGTTATGTCAATTTTTATATAGATAGTGTGACCCGACACGGGTATCGTAGCACTCCCTATGGTTGGGGTGTTCATAACCGGGCTGGCATACGAAATCCAAAAATGGGTATGTTAGGTTTGATGATTATACTGTCGACCGAGGCTCTCCCCGTATGGCAGCCCGGTTATGTGTACCCCAACCCTCCCTACTGTGCACTCACCAGCCACAAAGCCTAACCCTTAGCTATACTCGTGACATAGGGACCACATGGCATTTTTTTTGTTCCCAATAAGCAGATGTGATGAATTGCAGTATTTTTGAAGTGCGATTCACAGTTTACAAACAGATTATGCCAAAAGTAATAAAGATAATTGAAATTAATTCCAACTTTCTAATAGTTTGCAAGTTTATTGTCCTCATATGACCTTCGCTCGCAACAATATATTTTTTTCTTGCATAATTAAGAGATCATTTGACCTCACCTCGTGTCGCAGCCCATCATCCCTCACCTGTAGCTAGCAGACCACTAGCCCTCACCTCCTGCAGCAACTCTCACATCCTTTGTTGTATTTAAGAGCTGAGCTTTTGGCGGTGGAATAACTCTTTAAGCCCCCAAAATTTTGTAGTTAAAAATCCTCTAAGACAGGAAAGCAAGAGTGATCTATAATTATTTTTTTCTTTATTACAGACGATGATGAAGATGACGACAACGACGACGCTAATATAGGAGTAGAAGCAGTGCCTGCTGGCTTTCTCGCTGATGCCCATAATATTAGAGAAAGTATAATAAGAAATAATTTTAAATAATAAAAACTCTGCATATTAAAATTCATATAATTTTTTACATTAAAACCACATTTACAACAATTTTTAACAAACAATCAAATATTTATTATTAAATCACATTTACAAGAAAAAATATTCCCGCTCGTATCATACACCCCATGAGTAAAGTTCGTTTGCCAAATTAGCTGCATTTTTACAAGCCTGTTATTGGTGCTCCCCACTCCACCAGTTGCTGCCATGTGTGCCCTCACTTTCCAGGCCTTGTTTTTCACTTCAGTCACCCAAACATCCCAAATCTGTTGAGAAAACTTAATATTATAAACAGCCTAGATTAAATAGTAAACTGAACATCAAAGTATGTCCCCTTAATAATAGACACATATGCTTTCTAGAATATGCAGTTCAAATATTTATAAAAATACTAGCTGTCCCGGCGAACTACGTACCACCTTACATTACATTACACTGCCCTACCCTACCCTACACTACCCTAACCTACATACACTACACTACCCTACACTACACTACCCTACACTACCCTACCCTACCCTACCCTACATACAATACACTACACTACAGTACCCTACCCTACCCTAAAATAAAATAGATGTTGGCCGATTCCCGATTCTCAGACCTACTCAATATGCTCAACAAAATTTCATGAGAATCGGTCAAGCTGTTTCGGAGGAGTACGGGAACGAACATTGTGACACGAGAATTTTATATATAAGAATAATAGTTGTATGCCCTGTGCAATTGTAGCCTTTTGTGAATTTTTCCATAGAAATGAGACATTTTCTATTTTTAATATACCAACACAGATACAGGCATTTTAGCTATTTAGCTGCTCGCCCATTACATTTTAATAATAATTAGTGTAATAAAAAAGACAACCTACACAGACTACTATCTCAATGCCATTGATTTATGGGTAAGCCAGGTAACAGATGGAGTTATTTGTAATATTAGTTAAAATGTTGCGGTTGATATCTTACACAGGCTCAGGGAAGGCAGGGCACATAGCTTGTAGAACACATGTCCGTTGGGGCATTAAAGTTCTCGAGTAGCGACCGCGCACCGGAAATCGTAGTGTAGGCAGTCTCCCACGCGGTCAACCGACGACCTGGTGAAGATCGCGGGAAGCCGATGGATGCGGGCAGCGCAGGACTGATCGTCATGGAAATCCTTACAAAACATTACAGATTCACTTACATGCCGTCACTCCTCTATTGTGCAACTGCATCCACATCTATTTTGTGTCTACCCCTATAACCTTTGCACCTCAACCTACTCAAAGATGTACTGCAGCAATTCCACTGATTGGAAGGTGCTTGTTTTGGGTAGCCATCACCTAGGAGGTACATAATATGCTTGCTAGCCAGGACATCGCAATGACACAGTAAGTGTTCCATTAATTCTGTATCTTCACCACAGGCCCTGCAGGTCGGGTCATTTGTCAGGCCAAATTTTTAGAGGTGAGCGTTAGTGGCAAAGTGGCCCATCAATACCCCTGTTACATCTATTTATTTTCCCTACTAAATTCTCCTAAAGTACCGCCACCGCAGAATTCTTATTAACTTCCTGAAAATTTTTAAAATATGTATTACAAGTCCATTATTAAAACATTGTTTCAATTTATGTTGTTTTGTTTTGATATTCAAAACAAAGCAATTCAATTAAAAAAACGACTGCCTTTGCTACAGCCTTTTTAACCACCTCCACAGCAAAGTGGTTTAGTCCACTCGCAAGAGGTTGCGGGGTAGATTTCTGGTGGAGTCTTAATGTACAAGTGTAGTTCATTTAGGTATTTTTTTAAGCCCGCATGGTTAGGCTACCACCATCTTATCTGTCTTGTCTCCAAATAACTAAGCTTGCTTCCGTCTTCAAGCATCATTTGTCACTTACCAAGGGCTTACCAATTGTAGAATTTTAAAAAACACAGCTAGTCGCAAGGCTCACAGAACAAGGATTTTGGCAACCACCTAATCTGTGTTACTTCTTGTGTAAAATTACTGCGCGATTAAAGTTGTGGGTTTGGGATGCTGTGTGTTTCTCATTAGGTAAAGGCTCTCTGTGACATATGCGGAGCTCCTGCATATATATGGTTCTAATGTCAAACTGACCCACCCATTTCTAGCACAAAAAATTCAACCAAGTTGCGTTCAGTATACAGCGTGAGCCAAGCTTCGTTCACATTTGCTGGCATCTTGCCTACAACGGCTTGTCTCTTCCGTGGCATCCAGCGCCTCAATATGTTGGTTGTGAGCTTGCATGGAGCCGCTCTACTAGCAGCTCCTATTGTTTTTTGTTGGTCCTTTCACGAATCTCCATATTCTGCATCGTCCTGCGTCTCTGGGCCAACTCGTTATCAAAATTTTCCATCCAACAGGAACTTCCTGTCAGGAAGACATAGAGTATAACCAAATAGAAACAAAGAGTATAATCATCACTGGTTGATTGTCAAAAAGATTTTATCCCGAAAATTGCAATTTGTTTTGTATGGTCACGATTTTATGCTGCAAATGCTGTCAAGAACTTCAGAGAAGATGTGTAATGTACTGGCACTAGCATTACAAATCAAAAAACGAATATAGATTAAATAAATGGGGATTGTCTCGGAAGGGCTTTTGTCCCCGTGAGACGTTAAGAGACTGAAAAAAAAATAAACACGATTTCATTCGATCATTTGTTTTTGGTTTCTTAAAAATGGCAACACAAAACCTATTCAATTTAAATCATTTTAGACGTGTCAAATTACGGTCTAAATATAGTAGAGTGGTGAAACCAGAATAGCAAAATGAACTTCCTAAACTTAATTTTAAGAAATTTTAGGATTAGTTTAGTTTTAGTATGTGTTTGCCAGAATCGACACCAATGTTTTCTTTTGACCCCCTAAATGGAAATCTCCTATATTCTTCTTGAATTTTTCTGGCAACCCTAGTTATTACTGGAGTCCATAGTCAGTATTTGCATGTTTGCTAAACATATCTAAAAATAAATAAAAAATTAGCATGATACCTATGCTGATAAACTACATAGGAATTGTTTAACCATCATCAACTTTACTATCATACAGTTTTAGGAATGATATTGTTTCCTGTTGAAGTACCTTTCTTCATGGGAGTTTGGGCAAACAATGGCCATAATATGTTGTGCTATCCATACACTCCTGGGATTCTTTACATTCTGTGGAAAACTGTAAAGTTGATAATAAGTACCTAAAGGTCTGAAAATTTACAACTTTAATCATTTTTATACTTAAGTACTTCAGTGGCATTAGTCATCATTAACTTATCAGAAGATCAATTCAAGTCCTTATTCCTGTTTTACTGCATCTCGCTCCATGCAGCCGGTACCTCCTTAATTTCCCTTCACACAGCCAACTGGGATAAGGAATTTACCTTTCTCTTACCATTGTCAAATTTAGCATGGTTATGTTGTTATTAGGAAGGTGTCTTAAAAACCGAGATGCACATGCCTATAGGTAGCATGCTAGCTACCTACTGGGATGCCAATACCTTACATGGTGTGTCGAAATGACAACATGCCTGTTAAGCATGCAAGAGATGTGAAATTTACTTATAAAGGCTAGCTGGGTAGGACTGTACAATAGGGTCCATCGCTTTGGGGGATGGGAGTGGGGGGGGAGGGGGGAGGGGGGGGAGGGGAACCCTCCCCTAAAAGATGGAAGTTAGGAGGGGGGTAGTTTTCGAGAAAATGAATTTTGAAAATTGGTAATTTTACATACTCTTTGGGCGGAAAACCGCCTGTTGACGATGCTTACGTTGAAAAATCGCTAACGCTTGTTAAAAAAAAAGCTCATCTACTTCTGTGACAGCGAAAAAATCGCTGCCGCTTATTAAAAAAAAAGGTCACCTACTTCGGTACCGGCCGAAATCGCTACCGCTTATTAAAAAAAAAGCTCATCCACTTTTGTGACGGCGAAAATCGCTGCCGCTCATTCCAAAAAGGTGGAATCAATTTGAAACGCAGAGGGCAGACAAACTTGAGGGTGATAAATCGAAAACCAGGGGATAATCCGTCAAGGTCAAGGTCAATGTCATTTGCCCCCTCCCAAGAGGACTTCGCTCACTCCCGCTTCCATTTAGAACTCCCCGTTCTACACTCTTCCTACAGTGCTGCGTGGTCGACGGAGCCCCTTCGGGGCTCCTACTTCTGTGTTCTCATGTCAAACCTAACACTACGACTGTGCGGGGAGGCGAGCTAAGCTCGCCTCCCCGCACAGTCTCCGAACCTAACGCATCCGAGTCGGGGTGCTTCGAAAGTTCGAGCTCGCTTCGCTCGCTCCCGCTTCCATTTAGAACTCCCCGTTCTACACTCTTCCTACAGTGTTGAGTGGTCGACGGAACTTCTGTGTTCTCATGTCAAACCTAACACTACGACTGTGCGGGGAGACGAGCTTAGCTCGCCTCCCCGCACAGTCTCCGAACCTAACGCATCCGAGTCGGGGTGCTCAGAAAGTTCGAGCTCGCTTCGCTCGCTCCCGCTTCCATTTAGAACTCCCCGTTCTACACTCTTCCTACAGTGTTGAGTGGTCGACGGAGCCCCTTCGGGGCTCCTACTTCTGTGTTCTCATGTCAAACCTAACACTACGACTGTGCGGGGAGGCGAGCTAAGCTCGCCTCCCCGCACAGTCTCCGAACCTAACGCATCCGAGTCGGGGTGCTCCGAAAGTTCGAGCTCGCTTCGCTCGCTCCCGCTTCCATTTAGAACTCCCCGTTCTACACTCTTCCTACAGTGTTGAGTGGTCGACGGAGCCCCTTCGGGGCTCCTACTTCTGTGTTCTCATGTCAAACCTAACACTACGACTGTGCGGGGAGGCGAGCTAAGCTCGCCTCCCCGCACAGTCTCCGAACCTAACGCATCCGAGTCGGGGTGCTCCGAAAGTCCGAGCTCGCTTCGCTCGCTCCCGCTTCGCTCGCTCCCGCTTCCATTTAGAACTCCCCGTACCACACCCTTCCTACGGACCCGCATGCTTTCCCCGCCCTGATACTCCCACATCCCCCTGGGATCCCGAAGGTTTGTTGGGGGTTTTAAATGGGTGGCGGGGGCTACGCCCCCGTTAGGGGTCCGCTTCGCAGACCCCATATTATGAATCTTTGGGATTCAATTTACTTAGACCTTGACCTTGAAATGACCTTGTATGATTGACCTTGACCTTGACGGATTACCCCCTGGTTTTCGATTTGTTACCCCAGAGTTTGTCCGCCCTCAAGTCGGCCCCGCGTGCTTTCCCCCGCCCTTATACTCCCACATCCCCTCGGATCCCGAAGGTTTGTTGGGTGTTTTAAATGGGTGGCGGGGGCTACGCCCCCGTTAGGGGTCCGCTTCGCGGACCCCATATTATGAATCTCGGGGTTCCAATTGACTAACACCTTTTTGTAATAAGCGTTAGCGAGTTTTCCGATCAAAGAGTATGTAAAAATACCGATTTCTAAAGGACCAAAGAGTACCTAAAATTACAATTTTCAAAAATTCATAACTCAAAAACCGCTGGTTTCCTAACCTTGAAATTTGGTATGGATGTTCAGCTAAAGCATATCTCTTACCAAAAAAATCGCGGACTGCCAAATCGATGGACCCTATTGTACAGTTGAGCCGAGTGAACGAGTAACAAGCATGCATATCGCGGGTGTAAAGTGAAAAATCGTCGCAGGGTACCTACGTAACCTTAGAACACACTTAACCTACCTTTGTCTCCACGTCGATTCCATCTGACTGACGAGTGACTGAATGTGATGCCTTAGGTCCTCAAATACGTCTCGGGTGAGAGACTTTGTTAGCCTTTATGTTTTCGTTTTGTATATGGTCAGAAAGACCAACAAAGCCCACATTTTCTTTTCTGGAGAATTTTCTTTTCTCGTATAAACCTTCCAGAAGGCTCCGAACATTTTGTTTGAACATTAATCACTTCACATATTACTTATTTGTACGTAACGTTCTGAATTCGCACTGAAAAAGTAGGTCGCAAGCAACTTTTTCACCACGAAATGAGAACTAATGTTAAATGTCAAAATATGACATTAGAGCGCGCTAAATCGGCTTCCAAAATTTAGTGGCATGCCGCATTTGACGTAACCGAATGGTTCCTGCAGACGGTTCAAATAGTAGCATGTGAAAGCACAGCTTAGTTTAGTTGCCGTTTCGTAGCGCCTGTTACGGTCACTTTTGTTTAGTGGCATACCAAAAGGCAGATTTATGGCTAAAACGGTGTGGTTTAAGTTTGGTAAAGTGAAAAATACATTAACTGCATTGGCCCCCTGATGATAAAAACGAAGTTCCCCGATCGGAGTGAATGTACGACGGAAATCCGAATATCATAAAGATGCTGTTTAAATGTTTGATTACCGTCTTGGCACTGAGATCCGGACAAAGGGAATGCAAACGGGAATCTAGAGTACTCGTCAATAACGGTGAGTATGTACCGATTATGGGTCCGTGATGGAACAGGTCCTTTAAAGTCAATGCTCAGGCGTTCCATAGGAGAGGTAGCCTTAATCAGTTTAGGAAGCGGATCAGGGCTCTTGTAGTACCTGGGCTTGATTTCGGAGCATATACGACAGTTAGCAGTCATCGTCCTCACTTCGTCGACAGTGTATGGCAAGTTTTTTATCTTCAACCAATGATACATTCGAGTAACGCATGGGTGACACATGGTTTCGTGGAGCGACTGGAGTCTGCTTCTTCGAGATTCCATAGTGGCGCATACTCTAGAAAGGGCGTCGGCTGCGTAATTTTCTTTACCTGGTCGGTATATTATATCATATTTATAAGATGCGAGCTCAAGTCGCCACCATTGAATCTTTTCATTTTTGATTTTGCTCGTATGCTTGGCATCAAACATAAAAGACACTGATCTCTGGTCAGTAATAAGTTTAAATGGTCTTCCTATAAGAAAATGTCGCCATTTCTTTAGAGCTTCTACTATGGCATAGGCTTCTTTTTCAATCGCAGAGTGATTCCGCTCGCTTTGATTGAGTGTCCTAGAGTAGAAAGCAACAGGTCTCGAATCTTGCGACAGAGTAGCAGCGATGGAGTGCTCTGAGGCATCGGTCTCAACAGTAAAAGGCATATTGTCATCGATTGCATGAACTGCTGACTTTGCAATTGTAGATTTAAGTTCTTCGAAACATTTCACTGCTATTGATTTCAAAGGAAAAACATTCGAATGAGCCAGAGGATGTATCTTTTCGGAAAAGTTTGGGATCCACTTAGAGTAGTGGGCAAACATTCCTAGAATCCTTCTAAGACAGGTAGGATCGTTCGGCGGAGGCATATTCAGCAATGGCTTAAGTCGCTCACTATCTGGTTTGATAACGTGATTGGAAATAGTATAGCCAAGTATGTTAATAGTATTTTGCATAAACTTGCTCTTTTCTTTGTTCAGTGTTAGGTTGTACTTTTCCGCGGCTTTAAGGAATCGATTAAGGTTCTCATTATGCTCCTCTTTTGTGTTGCCACAAACAGTAATGTCATCTAGGTAGGCATAAGTCCCGTTTAGATTTTCGGTCCTTATAAGCCAGTCGATCGTTCTTTGAAAGCTGGAGACGCCATTAGTAACACCGAACGGAATACGACGAAACTGATATAGGTTTCCACACGCCTCAAAAGCTGTATACATTTTTTCGTGAGGCAGGATTGGCACCTGATGATAGGTACTCTGTAAGTCTATTGCACTAAAAATTGCATATTTGGCCACCTTTGTTACCATTTCTTCTATGTTCGGTAACGGGTACGCATCCAATTGAGTATATTTGTTTATAGTCTGAGAATAGTCAATAACGAGTCGCTTCTTGTGATTCGCATTCTTAGTAATCAGAACTTGTGCTCGCCACGGAGATTGACTTTCATCCACAATACCTTCTTTTAGTAACTTCTCGACTTCTCTCCTTATAAACGCGTGGTCATCCGTGCTATACTTTCTCGATCTGATGGCTATCGGCTTGCAATCTGCAGTGACATTTGGAAATAGGGGTACAGCTGGAACGGAGGCTGCAGCCACACTGCATACCTTCAAGGTATCTTTAGGACCACCAAAAGCAAATTCGAGCGTTGAGTGTGATTCAAGTACGTCGTGCCCTATAATAAGGTCAGCGCAGAGATTCCTCACTATTAAAAGATTTACATTCTCGTACAAGTTATCGCCAATTTTGATATTTTGACATGTGAGACCGTTGACCTGAGATTTGTGAGAGAGAGAAGCCATTGAAATTGTTTGATCGCATCGTTTCTTCCTGAGTTGGCAAAGATTTGCAAAGTCTTCATTGATGAAGCTTAAAGAGCTCCCTGTGTCTATCAGCGCTTCAGCCCGAATGCCCTTGATGAATGCTGAGACCATGGCTTTTCGTAGTGACGTCGGTGCTGCAGCTGTTATGCAACCGCAGTGGCCACACTCTTCTGATGGTGTTGTCGAGGCGGTAGTCTGGTTCTTGCTGCGACATACCTTGCCATAGTGACCTTTTCTGTTACAATTAGAACAGGTTACATCTCGAGCTGGGCAGTTCTTGCGTAGATGTATAGATCCACCGCAAAAAAAGCATTTCCGCTTAGGGGTTGATGCAGAAGCAGCAGTAGTGTCCGCATCTTCATCGATAGTTCGGGGCGCAGTAGTATTATCAGTTTTTACGATGGAATATACTTCTGGGGCTGATACAAAGTTTTCACAGTTAGTTTCCGCCATTTCCATGGAAAGAGCCTTGTTATAAGACTCGTCCAATGTCAGCGTCAAATTCTCTAACAATCGTTCGCGTATCTTCTTAGATGAGATCCCCGCTATGAACGCTCCTCGAATACTATCGTTCTTGTTAGTTTCAGCGTCGACGCTGACATACTCACAGTCTTTGGCTAATAGCTTTAAAGCCTGAAGGTAAACGTCGATTGTTTCGCCCGCGTGCTGTCGTCTAGTAGAGAGTAAATGCCGTGCGTCATCATTACAGCTCATATACGTCCCCACCGAGGGGCTCGAGCCTACCCTGAATCAGGGCGATTAGGCCTTAGTCGACGACGCGGGCCCAGTGCGGGTTGGTCGACTTCACACACAACCTTCGAGTTTCTTCGCAGGCGTGTGCAGGTTTCCTCACGATGTTTTCCTTCACCGTTAAAGCAATCGGTAAGTATGTACGTAAGTTTTTGAAAAACTCATTGGTACATTGGCCGTCCAGATTTGAACCCGGTACCTCTGGTTAGATGGACCGAGTCGTTACCGATTGAGCCACCGACGCTTCGTATATTATGTTTTTCGGCTTCAAGTATAGCTTGTCTAGTGCAGCCATCATTGAATCGAAAGTTGAGTATTCACTTACGCTGGCGTACACTCTCGGTGTGATATGGTTGACCAGGAGTCGAAGCTTGGTTGAGTTCCATATTGCTTCCTGTTGAGCTGCGGCATCCGCTGGTTGCTGTGCAGCTAAGAAGTTATGGAACGTTATTTTCCAGTGCTGCCATTCTTTTGCGCTGTCGAGTTGCAAGTTCGTGGTAGGGTCGACATCGAACTTATCTGGTCTTAGGAATTTTTCCATTTTATGTTAAATAAATTGAAATAACTATACAGATAAACCTTTTATAATAGGCTTTATTTAACATAAAAATTACACGAGTTGTTTTGTAGACATTATATGACATTTTATCACAGTTGACACTAAACCAGTTTATTCTCTTGATTACCACGAATATTGCATATCATCTCAAACAGTCATTTTTATAACGACTGCATTATTTGTAGTATCTCTGAGTCTCTCTCTATGCTTAAATAAATTAAGGAGATCTGTCTTTTATTTCAAATAACATTTCAATTGAAAGAGTGTCTTATTTTGGTTTAGGTATTTTTTTTATGTAGAGAATATTTAGAATAAGGTATTTTGACCTTCTAATTGCCATTGCTACTATGAAAAATTAGGACGCAGATCATGGCATTCTATTTGGCGGTTTCATAAAAGATACAAAACAAAATATATACAAAATTTAGAATAAAGCTTTTGTTGCGTCCTATATTTCCGACAGTAACAGTCAAAAGATTCATGAATGTAGCATAGGATTTATTTGATGACAAAACTTGTCTGAAATCTGACCATTTTTTTAAATAAATAATTTCCATTCAAAATAGATGATCCCTAACCTAGTCAAATCATATGCTAATTTTATGTCTATCAAACACCCACTAGCTTCTTAGCTTCTAGCTTCTTGGTACCCAAAATACGTGAACTGGTTGAGATAGATCAGTTGAGATAGATCAGTTGGTTGATGGTGACTGTACTTACAATCCGTGGATGACAGAACTTTGGGATTTTCCCTACTCTCAAAACAATATGTTTTTCTGTCAGATAACGACTGTAACACACACATTATATTAGTCATGTGAATTCCCGAACTAAAAATATGTAAACATAAAACTTTTTAGATAAGAGTGGTCAGCATAGGTACATCGCATTTATTAAGGAAAACCACACTTCAATAACAAGAGATAAATAGCTTACGTGGACATTTGATAGTTGTTTGAAAAACGGTCTTAAAAATATGCAATTTAAAAGTAAAAAGGACCCTAGGTCAGTCGGGCCAATGGAGAAAGAAAAGATAAGCGAGAGAGAGGACCTACTTGGAATCTGAAGATTGTCTGAAAATTTCATCGAAATCGGTCCAGCCGTTTTGGAGTCTATAAGGAACATTTTTTTTTCCTTCACATAGCACAGAGATAGACTGGATTCAAGTGCTAATAACTACAGCCTCCCTGATATAATAAAAGGATTTGAATGTAAATCACATGTTAAACGCTCATAAGAATTAGAAATGATTTGAACGATTAAAAATTATTCAAAATGATTACAAATCAAATCATTTTTAATCCTTTTTAATGATTTTGTTTAATCAGGGCTGTGATTAAACATAGGATTTATTTGATGACAAAACTTGTCTGAAATCTGACCATTTTTTTAAATAAATAATTTCCATTCAAAATAGATGATCCCTAACCTAGTCAAATCATATGCTAATTTTATGTCTATCAAACACCCACTAGCTTCTTAGCTTCTAGCTTCTTGGTACCCAAAATACGTGAACTGGTTGAGATAGATCAGTTGAGATAGATCAGTTGGTTGATGGTGACTGTACTTACAATCCGTGGATGACAGAACTTTGGGATTTTCCCTACTCTCAAAACAATATGTTTTTCTGTCAGATAACGACTGTAACACACACATTATATTAGTCATGTGAATTCCCGAACTAAAAATATGTAAACATAAAACTTTTTAGATAAGAGTGGTCAGCATAGGTACATCGCATTTATTAAGGAAAACCACACTTCAATAACAAGAGATAAATAGCTTACGTGGACATTTGATAGTTGTTTGAAAAACGGTTTTAAAAATATGCAATTTAAAAGTAAAAAGGACCCTAGGTCAGTCGGGCCAATGGAGAAAGAAAAGATAAGCGAGAGAGAGGACCTACTTGGAATCTGAAGATTGTCTGAAAATTTCATCGAAATCGGTCCAGCCGTTTTGGAGTCTATAAGGAACATTTTTTTTTCCTTCACATAGCACAGAGATAGACTGGATTCAAGTGCTAATAACTACAGCCTCCCTGATATAATAAAAGGATTTGAATGTAAATCACATGTTAAACGCTCATAAGAATTAGAAATGATTTGAACGATTAAAAATTATTCAAAATGATTACAAATCAAATCATTTTTAATCCTTTTTAATGATTTTGTTTAATCAGGGCTGTGATTAAAATAACTAAAAAAGAGATTATAAGGTTTTCTTATTTGTTTACTTAGCTTAAGTAATAAAAATATGTATCGTTTATTTAAGTAAATAAACTTTAAACAAAAAAAAATGTTATGAGGACAGGTTATAGCGGTGAATACTTATAACCTGTTTTGTCCGTTAAATTTGGAACCATATTAAAATAAATAAACTCATGTGAGTCCAACTATGTAACTTAATTAATTAATTCATTAACTTTAATTATCTTAACGTTAGTTAAAAAACACTATAATATTAAGAAATTATAAAGTCACAATTTTATGTCTATCAAACACCCACTAGCTTCTTAAATTAGATAACTTTTGAAGGAGTCGACTTAGCAAAAAATCATCTCAGAGCTTTTTTGTAGATCGTTAAATTCCCTACGAAAATAAGTATTTGTCGTCACTAGAGGATTATTTGTTTAAATGCATTAAAAATCCAAACAAAATAAAAATAACATTCCTGTGTTATTTAAATGGGAAATCAAAAATTATGAATCGTCACCTGTTAATATTAAAATTAAGAGCTCATACGTTACCAGAATTTTTTATTCGTCATTTCGGACGATATTTTCATGGTATCTAAGGAAAAAAAAAAAAAAATTTTTTTTTGGCGCACCCTACTAAATATGAAATCAAGTTGAATAATGTTCGTTGACGCCGAACGAAGGGACTGACGTGGGTTTTATGATTTTATATCGTAACTGCAGTGAAATACATGATAATAATACATGTGTTCGCGTGGTGACTATTCATTATCTCGACTGAAGGTTATTGGAGTTTGTTATGAGATATCAGTTTTTACTGTATTGATGAAAAATTAAAGAAAGTGGTAGCCCTAGTTTTGATAAGCATTGCTATTTAAACGGAGACGGAGGGTCGAAATGATTCATATTGTTGCAACCATTCCGAGCAAATGGAGTCCCAAAAAAAAACATGTATCAATTGTGGCCGAGTGTACGATTTCAGCCCATTTTGGAGGTGGTGCAGAGACTGTGGACTGAATAAGTTCATAGAGGAGCAGAAACAAAAAAAAAAAAAATAAGTGTTAATCTTCCGTTCACACATCATGAATTTCTTGTCTAACATTTTTTTTGGTGTTTGTCTAAACGTACTATCCTCATAGATAGCAGTGAGAAGCCAGTGCTGTCGTTAGCTGGTAAAGATATTGAGTAAGTTAGTATTCTCAAGAACCTGGAAGCTATTATCGATCCGACTCTGCAATGATCTGAGAACAACCGGACTATACGCTGTTATCGCCGATTCCGGGTACATCAATGTACAAGAGCTCTTTTCTTGTCCTTGGAGTTGCTTTCTGGAACTTTGTGCCACCTGCTGTTTCAACTGCTGCTTCCCTGGATGAATTCAAGACGATGCTACAACCACTTACTTGCTATTGAGCAAGCTAAGTCGCGAGTGCATAGTTTCTGGTGTGTGATGTGCTGGTAGGGCTGTCAAGTGTTATATGATACAATACTTTTTGTAAATCGTTTTGTTTCTGTTTTTTTAAATGCCATGAGTTTTATATTATTTTTGTCTTTATTTTAAAAAAAAAGGTTGAGCTAAAGCTTTTGTATTTTGTAATGATAAAGCCTACTCGAGGGTAAGCAGGCTAAAATCTTAAAATATTAAAAATTTTAAATACAGAACATAATTATAAAAAGCGTCTGATTATGGAATCTATGTAAATGGAGAGGCATCAAGATTTAATTAATAAAAGGAAAGATACAGAAACCATAGATAAGATCTACCATGATTTAATTAAATTAAAATAATCTTTAAAAAGTACCGTTGTTACACTTTCTTGGTTAATTAGTTGGAAATTTAAATTTGCGTTTGTATTCATGTAATTTCAAAATTTGTAATTGTAAGTGTCTTTTAAACTTTATGATTATATTTATGTAGTTCAAAATTGACAACCCTGGTTATCTGGGTAGGTGATTTGAATGACTGACTGTATAATTTGTAATATTACCAACTGTACATAAGACCAGTGTTAGCACACGGTTTTGGCTGTCAGTTGACCAATAATAAGATTTATGAACGCATTGTTCATGTGACTTTATAATTTCTTAATATTATAGTGTTTTTTAACTAACGTTAAGATAATTAAAGTTAATGAATTAATTAATTAAGTTACATAGTTGGACTCACATGAGTTTATTTATTTTAATATGGTTCCAAATTTAACGGACAAAACAGGTTATAAGTATTCACCGCTATAACCTGTCCTCATAACATTTTTTTTTGTTTAAAGTTTATTTACTTAAATAAACGATACATATTTTTATTACTTAAGCTAAGTAAACAAATAAGAAAACCTTATAATCTCTTTTTTAGTTATTTTAATCACAGCCCTGATTAAACAAAATCATTAAAAAGGATTAAAAATGATTTGATTTGTAATCATTTTGAATAATTTTTAATCGTTCAAATCATTTCTAATTCTTATGAGCGTTTAACATGTGATTTACATTCAAATCCTTTTATTATATCAGGGAGGCTGTAGTTATTAGCACTTGAATCCAGTCTATCTCTGTGCTATGTGAAGGAAAAAAAAATGTTTCTTATAGACTCCAAAACGGCTGGACCGATTTCGATGAAATTTTCAGACAATCTTCAGATTCCAAGTAGGTCCTCTCTCTCTCTTATCTTTTCTTTCTCCATTGGCCCGACTGACCTAGGGTGCACGGAGAAAAAAATATCGTCAGAATAACTATTCAAAGTTTATAGTTAAATTAGTTAAAAGACGTATCGTTAATATAGCCAACTGTTTCGTCAAACTAAGGATCTGTATCGCTGAATTGGCTATACAGATCCTCAATTCTAGAAAACAGTTGACTACATCAACGATACGTCATTTAACTAATTTAACTATAACTTTGAATAGTTATTCTGACTATATTTTTTTCTCCGTGTGCTTTTTATATTAATAATATGTATGTTGCAGTCGTTATCTAACAGGACAAAGTATTATTTTGAGAGTAGGGAAATTCCGACGGAAGTACGGTACTGCTATTGGTTTCTGGCAATTGCATGACACCACCTCGTGGTCAAATAATATAAGTAAAATAGTCTTTTTCTTTCTAATTTAGAGGTAAGGGTTAATTTTAAGGGTCTTAGGAAATGAAAATGTAAAAAAAAATACATAAAAGTTATGCAAATTTAAAATATGCGACATTAATACCGTAGATAAGTTTATATAGTTCAGGATCGTGTATAAAGATATGCATAGAGCTACTGTTTCGTAATTAATGTTTTACTTAAGAAGAAATAGGTCATAGATATAATTATAGAGTAATTTAGGTTTCTTCTTTGTTTGCTAGTGAAAACTGCCAATGTTTTTATGTTATTATTTATTATCTCGAGTTGTAAAAGGATGTCTTTGTTTCTGAAACTTTATATGTGTAATTAGACATTATCTTCATTAAGTTTTTATAGAGTGTATAGACTTCATTTGTGACATTTGATGTGTATTTTCGTTCATTCTCTAAAAAGCTACAAAATTTGCGAACTAGTCACAGATTTGTAAGCTCTCAGATACCATAAAATTCACTATTTATCAACCATTATGATTCAGCATAGAACGATAGCCATCCAACACAATAAATGGTCATTCTTTAGCGCCTACATGTTTTAGAATATCAAAATCCACTGAATATATGTTATGAACCTGATGTGATGTCTTGTTTACGAAAATGCCATTACTCAGCCATAATAAATCATTTCGGATAACATCTGTGTTTCATTTAACGCTCCCTGTACAATTATAAACAGTGCGCATGGTTAAATTTTTTATAAGAATTTTCTAGTTGTTTTCTTCTAATCTTTTGATGCGCACTCACAGAAAATCTCGTCGAGTTTAGTTAAGTCCTTACTTTTGGATCCGAATAAATTCTGAGTAGTGTTCACCCTAATGTCCATGAAAAGATTATAAACATTGACAACATCCGTCTGTCAAAAAATAATATCTAATAATATAAAAAGAATTTAACAAATAAACAATTTACTGAGTTAATGCTCAATTTAATTAAAACCTTGAAAAATCAATACTTATCTACTAAAGTAACGTAGGTGTTAAACTTTATTCTATTCTAGCAAGTGTTCTTTAAGAAACGAGATCTCAAAAACATTAAAGCGTGTTTGATCACTAAGACGAGATCTTAGCTTGTTATAATGTTCTTGCAGTAGAAAAGGCTCTCTCGGATTCGACGCTTGTGGGTGGGTGGAAGAGCCTGTAGTCTTCTGAATGCTTTTTTTTAGAAATTCTCCACAGGCACCACTGTTTTGTTAAAGTGCCATTTATACATGGAGTAGCGAAGGCAAATCAGATCCACTTATTGAACTCAAAGGCTGACGTTGGTGATCACCAGCAGCTTCACTCACACTAGAAAGCTGTCGATCAAGTTGTTCTTTGAAATTGAGTGAAGGCGGTTCAGCATCAAATTCACCAAGATTGTTTTTGACGTAGTTGTGCAATCATACACATCCATAGCGAGTTGTGATGTGTGTTTCGGAGTTTTTTTAGTCATCAAATTGAATTCAATCAAACATAATTTAAGTTTATCATAAATGTAACTAAAATCCGAAAAAACCGGATTTCGATATTGAAATCCGGATTTATAAATTGCATGAAAATCCGGATTTTTCAGACGTTTTCGAATTTTGAAGTATCCGGATTGCAATCCCTAGCCGGTACTACCCAAGAATCGTACGTGAAGCCATTGAAATTAAGAAACAGAAATTTCAATCGTGATCAAGGATACAAGCTTTCCTCGTCATGGAATCCGGTGATTGATAAGTGTAGACAAGTAAACTGTGAATAAACACCCGTGCGGCCTGTGGACTGTGTCAGTGTAGTGTGTCGTGACCCTAACTTATTAAGTGAAATGTGTAAAGACCCAAACCGTTCACAAAATGAAGTGAGGGTAGATGGAGGTGTTCCTGCGATGACACCGCGGCTTCAGTTTACTCGCGACCAAGGCTATCGAAGCATAGTCGAAACGTTGAGGTAAAAACAACATCAATTATATAAAATCACGTCAAGCCCCGTTTTCAATTTGTCAGTATAAATAATCGTGAAAGTTTAAAGTGTTATACTTAGAAAAAATCAGGAAATTTGAACTTTTCTTAAACATCTATATTTCCTAAGGATTGGCAACCTATGAGTTTCATGTTTGAAAGGTTTTGTAGGGCCTAACATCAATATCGTATGTAAACCTTGGATAAACCAGTCTCTGCAACTCCAATAAATTCCAACTATACTTGTACACACATCATAAATAGTACACGTCTCGACTATACGGGCTGGTCAGTTTACAAAAGTATCTAAATTTAGATTTGTAGCAAAACTTGCAAAAATGTTGCTCCGCACAATTACCATACAATACAATACAATTCAACACAACACGAAACGAAACGACACGACACGAGCCGACAACACACGACACAATACAATACAATACATTTATTTATTCAAGTATTCCGTACAGTTTGGTGTTAACGACACGACACGACATGACGCGATACAACACAATACAATACTATACAATACATTTATTTATTCAAGTATTCGCTACAGTTTGGTGTTAAAAATGTTTAAAGTGCACGAACTTAACCTTAGATGAAGGTGCACAAACATTTAGTTTATAATCTTAATATACATATTACAGAATAAAAGATTCTTATCTATTTCTTTAAGATTTAATTGCTAATTATAATTTTAAAAAGGTATAAAATACCTACAAGGTTATTATCGAAAAACTGGAGTTGCGTGATGTTATATTTTGTTGCCTTACTGAAAAAATAAACGCAATACCATCTAAAAATACTTCCGCTCCTAAAATAATCAGTTCTTAAGGAATAGTTTTAATAATTAGGTATCTAACGTATACTATGCAGATTTTATGTTTCTCAGGTTTATTTTTAAAAAAAAACATGAGCGTCTTCTGTTGCATGCATCTGTCTTTTACCCGACTACCCATGTATGTATGTATATGTGCAGGGGCGCCCAGACAATCACATGGTTAAGGTAGCGCTCGAGATACCAACTACGAAGCGAGGACGTGGAAGACCACCAACCTGGCTGACGACAGTTAAGCGATACCTGAAGGACCATAATATAGACGCCAACCTTGCAGTCAATCGTGCACAATGAAGAAAGAGGCCGCCTTAACTTTAACCGCCTCCGTGGCGTAATGTTTAGTCCATTCGCTTCACATCAGGAGGTCGCGGGTTCGTTTCCCGGTGGGGTCAACTTGTAAGACTCGGTTTGGTTGGTGGTAGGGCATTTTCTAAGCCCGCCCGGCTAGCTACCATACCACCATCTTATCTAAGTTTTGCCGCCAAACATCAGTGTTAACAACATTGATGTGTTCCGGCTTGAAGATAAGATAGTCTAGATTTCTCCATCCAATCTTGGTAAGCCCACTTTCATCTTCGGCATGATCGTCACTTACCAATTATGAATAAAAAAAGCCCAAGTAAACGAGACGAAGGCTTAGCAAGTATGTTGCACATATATAGGAAGTAACAAAATTGGTGTAGGTCCCGTTAACTGGGGCTTCTACTCAACAACAGCAAGCAACATACAAAATGGGGGTTTAAAATTTATTGGCATACTGAGGATTCGCAATTTTGTTTTTTTTTTTCAAAATGGCGTTGCACAATCTAACCTGTGTTTTTGAATAGAAGACCTATAGAAGAACAAAAAATGTCATAAAAAAATGGCGGACTCCAGTATGCCAGTCTTCATACAAAATTTTTCAAACCCCTTTGTTCTACAATTTAGCTGAAATCGCAACAAAAAGTTTGAACTCTTCATACAAAACGATCAGCTGACTGACCAATTTTGTGCATTTTTGTATGGAGCGTCTTATTTTTTTTTTGCGAATTGACTATGGATTCCTTGGGAAAAGTTATTCAGTGTGATGAATACAAGCTCTAGTTAACGGGTTCTACACCAATTTTGTTACACCCTGTATATGTCTGTTTCTTTGGCTGAGTGAGTAGCCTAAACGGTTCGATGGATTTTGGAGTGCTAGGCGTATGAGATTCATCTTGATGGTCCCGTGAGTGACATAAGATAAATTTGTTCACAACTGCCCAAAAAAGAGAGGTTATGTTTTTATGCAGTAGTGTTTTTAATGTTTAACCAAATTAGTTAGGTTATGACTTTTATCTATACTAATATTAAAAAGAGGAAAGATTTGATTTTTTCTTTGTTTTGAATCGGCTACGAAACTACTAGACCGATTTGAAAAATTCTTTCACGGTTGGGAAGCTACACTATCCGCGGCTTTATATAAAAATTAGGGATCCTTACTAAAACTCAAATAATGTAACCCAAGGTGTAAAAAATGACTTAAAAATTTCTGCAATATCTACAAAAAGAAGTGTAGTGGTAGTGTTAGTGTAGCGGTAGTAATAGCGGTAGCGTAGTGTGAGGCGGTACGAAGTTCGCCGGGACAGCTAGTGTTTGATATTCCTACAATCATCGTTAAAGATGTATTTGTTAATCTTTCTGTTTTTCCCTCCACCTGTATATAAGCCACTGTTCTGGCTATCGGCCGGCCGCCTGGCCTACCCTAGCGTTTCAATGTGCTAGCCAACCTCTAAATCAAAATAAATTGAGATATACGGCTATGTCATCCGAGACTGACTAAGTTAGTGCTCTGCTTTGTAGATATAGTAGTCTGGACTGGCGTGTAATACAACTCTATCACGCAAGGCTGGGTCTGAGTATGAGATGCTTCAGATTCTTTAGAACAAAGAACTTGGGTGACCGAGCGAGCGTTGTTCGAAGTATCCTAGACATGTAGGTAAATTAAAAATATTATTTTCTGTGTGAAAACGGATTTTCTCTGAAATGACACCTACCTTAACAGATTGGGAATGTAAATCATTACCTTCATATCAGCTCATATACATCCCCACCGAGGGACTCGAGCCTACCCTGAATTAGGGCGATCGGACCTTAGTCGACAACGCGGGCCCAGTGCGGGTCGGTCGACTTCACACACAATCTTCGAGTTTCTTCGCAGGCGTGCGCAGGTTTCCTCACGTAGTTTTCCTTCACCGTAAGAGCGTCGGATAAACGTCCATATGAAATCGAAATTTGAAAACACATTGGTACGTGGCAGGACTCGAACCACGACCTCATGGACCTCCCATTACCTAAATATAACTATATAAATTTCATCTAAATTGTTAGAGTGGTTTCCAAGAAACCGATTATTTAAACAGGGTTACTAAGAATGTGGTCCTATATCTTAGAAGGGGATAAACTACATGTGATTTACAACAAAAGTAGTCATATTAACTTGGGGTTGGAAATCAATGGTTTTCGAGTTATAGCCCATTTAATTTTTTATAATATAAATAACGTATTAACTTATTTTGTAAAAAAACAAGCGTGCATGTTACGAAAAAAGGTTTCATATTTTACCAGTTTTCCAAAAAAAGTATTAAAAAAAAATGCTAAACATCAATTTAATAATAACAAGAAATAATGATTTCAGTTAAAAGGTGCATCAAGTCCCATACAAATGTCTACAACAAAACTTTCCCATATAGCTATGCGATTTAAATTAACAAGTAATTAATAATAAAGACTCGTTAGTAACTAAATGGCGTAAACAATTCGCTTTAATTTGTAACTAAGCAAAGTCCAAACAAACTGAAAGAAACTTTTTAAATTTAAATTCCTATCGCCGGGTGTTGGGCGGTTAATATAAATATTGGGGCTGATGGAATCTCTTAACTTTCCGAAGGTCGTACATTTGACAAGTATAGCTATTCGTAAATTACTAGGGGTAAAATGTTATTCTAATACTTATACTGATTGAGTTGGTAATAAGATCAAGGAAAAATAATCAGGTACAGTTTAATTAAATTACAAGATTCAAAGCGCATTTCATAATTGAAAATTCTCACGATCTCAACAATAACAAAGGCTCCAATAATGATTTATCTATTAATGAAATACCGATGAATGCGATATACAAAAGAAAATGTCCTCATCGTGAGATTAAAGTGAAATTCGATAAAAAAACGAACTCATTACTCGACAAAGCGCCAAAATTAAAAAGGTCAGTTCCACGCCCACCGCAATGTCCAATATTGTCCAACGCAGGTCTCATTCCCAGAATGGCGGATACCAATTAAAATCGATTGTGTAATACATCACAATAGTTACGTCATTTCCTTAGCTGTGAATTTACTTTTAGTATGGGTGTGAGTGAATCAATCACTAGAGTTAACCCTCAATTTACTAGGTGAAATACACTTATCTAAAAACTATCTATGAGTCCCAGGAACTCTCACATGTTATTTAAGATTTTTATTTATTTTTGGGTTTTGTACACTCAAAGGGTGACAAACGAAACCTTATTACTAAGCCTCCGCTGTCCGTCTGTTTTGTCTGTCTGTCAGCAGACTATTAATATTTAAAAAAGTGAATAGTTACGGGGTCCTCATACAAAAAAACCTGCTTTTATAGGTATTTTTGATTTAGCTCTATCGTAAAAATGGTAACATATATAAGCATGCAAATGTGATAATAGTACTAATTCTAAAAACAATAAATTACAAAAACCGGCCAAGTGTGGGTCGTACTCGCGATAAGGAAAGTGAAAGCTCACTACTTAACTTATTAATATCATTGTTCTCTGCTTTTAAATCCTTTTTTTCCATCTTCCTTACTATCTCATTTTCCTTTCTTTACCATAGATAGATGAAATATTTAATTTATTATTTATATATTTATTATTTTATATATTATTGTTATAATATTTAAGTATTTTGCGCTGCCCGCATCCAGCGGCTTCCCGCGACCTTCACCAGGTCA
Organism: Coleophora flavipennella; assembly: GCA_947284805.1. Taxonomy (NCBI): domain Eukaryota; kingdom Metazoa; phylum Arthropoda; class Insecta; order Lepidoptera; family Coleophoridae; genus Coleophora; species Coleophora flavipennella. Next base: position 4,907,412 of record OX369255.1, read on the forward strand.
TCGGTTCAGGGGAGCAGTAGCGTTCGGTAGGTGATGAGTGCGGATTTTTTAGTCGCCATGTCTGGCGCGCATCGTGCGTACCCAATAGAGGCGTACTTTTGCAACGATTTTTTACAGAGGAAAATGGGATGGACAATGTTTATTTCAGCGATGAGTCACATTTTCACCTCGAAGGGTACGTCAGTCGCCAAAATTGCCGTTACTGGTCATCCAGCAATCCAAAAGAAATACATCAGAAAGCATTGCACAGCCCCAAAGTTACTGTATGGTGCGCAATATCGGCGAAAAAAATCATCGGGCCATTTTTCTTCGAGAATGACCGAGGTGCAACGGTCACAGTGACGAGTGAGCGGTATATCGACATGATTAATTTTTTTTTTGTACCGCAGTTGCAAGATGAGGATGTTGACGAGTCCGATGTATGGTTTCAGCAAGATGGGGCCACAGCCCACACAGCTAGGGCCTCCATGGACACACTAAAAGCGTTGTTTTCGGGAAAAATCACAAACCGCTTTGGAGACGTATTGTGGCCACCCTGATCTCCCGACTTAACCCCAGCTGACTTTTTTTTTATGGGGTTATCTCAAAGCTAGAGTTTTTCGTACCCCTCTTATGAATTTGGAGCAGCTGAAGATGAAAATAACGACAGAAGTGAGGGCCATATCAGTTGACGTTCTGCGGCCTGTTTCTGCAAATTCGTTAGTCCGCTTTGAAGGGTGCATTCGCCGTGATGGAAGACATCTTGACGGTGTAATATTCCGTACATAAAATCCGCACTAATATACTATAATTTACTGCAATAAAAATATTATAAATACAATATTTTTTTTTGAAATATATTATTCAAAGTTTAAAATCGGCGCTGAGACACCCAAAGTAAAAGAAACATGTAGGTATAAGAAGGTAGGTATAAGTACTTAATTAACTATAATCAACAACTTTGAAAAGCTGACCGCCGCTGTATGCAGCGCTGGCCTTTACAAACACAACAACTCTTTGCTTTGACCTCCCACCTTCCAATTAACTGGTAGAGAGAGTCGTTTTTGCCATTAGCGCTTTTTTATACCTTACCGTTTTGCTGGCTCTCCTATTAAAAGTCAGGGAGCTACGCGTCCAAGTACGGCTTTTGGTCACTTTTTAGTTGTCGCTAAATACTACTACTATTCGAATCAGAAACGAGGAGATCCGCAGCAGGAGAACTAAAGTAACCGACATAGCTCACAGAATCGCTAAACTGAAGTGGCAGTGGGCAGGGCACATAGCTCTTAGAACAGATGGCCGATGGGGCAGTAAAGTTCTCGAGTGGCGACCGCGCACCGGAAAACGTAGCGTAGGCAGGCCTCCCACGTGGTGGACCGACGACCTGGTGAAGATCGCGGGAAGCCGATGGATGCAGGCAGCGCAGGACCGGTCGTCGTGGAAATCCTTGTGGGAGGCCTTTTTCCAGCAGTGGACGATTTTCGGCTGATATGGTGATGATGATGACTACTACTACTGCGCTGGCTCAGCGACCCGAAGAGGATCTTGGCCTCCGACACTTTTAGACACCATCAGTCACGATCCTGACTCACATACTCTTTTTTGACGCCGCCATCCTCTCCAAAATTCCCTTGCAAAATAATAAAACGGGTGGTGCAGAGTAGATATGTGCGCCGATCGGCGTGGCGCACGCCGCCGGCCGTTTTAGTCACGCTGACGCCGCCGATTTTTTTTCCGGCGTCATCGGCGTCTATAGATAGACGATTACATTTTGAGTTTTGTTTAATGAAATGCATCGATATTTACTACTTTTATTATAATTAAAAACTAAAGCTACTCTGCTCACTTGACACAAGGTGAAGTGGCAGGAGCACCTCCAGCAGAAGCACAGTCGGCGAGTTATAATATTATTACTACGTTACTTGTGTACTAGCTCATGACCAGTTCAAAGCAACTAATACATTTCCGCCGAGAGCTTGGAGGAGGCACAGAGCACTCAGAGATTTGACGCCTCTGTCAAATTGACTAGAACACTGCTCTTCAGTCTCCGCCAGGAGTTTTGTGTTCTGTGAGCTGAGCCATGCCGTGCCGTTGATGCTGCCTCGCCTTGACTCATTGAAGAATACGGTGTTTCTAAATACCGCATATTTTTGGACAAGTATAAAACTTAAATTAAATCGTTTTATAGGAAGGTACTTAACTTACCTAAGTATGACAAATTATAACGTGTAGTTTTATTCAATTTATGTGGAATTAGTGTAAATATATAAAATACCAAAATGAGTGATATATAATAATGTTCCACCAAGAACCTACAATCAAAAGTATCAATTACCTAAGTATTTTATTACTGGAACTAGTAATGGCGGCTTTCAGTCGACAGAATCATATTTATACATGACAACTATGACATGTGCAAGAAACAAGTACAAAAGCTAAAATAATTTGCATATTATTTGTATTTGTTACATAATTATATTTTGCTTGTACTTCCTTATTTTATAATTCCTTGTTCTTTTTCTGTTGATTGTCGCCATAAAGGTTTTTTTGTTATTGATATTTAGATTTTATACAATTGTAATTGTATTGAGTGATCTCAAATAAATGTGCCATAATGATATTGATTATATGGAAATAAATAAGAAATTTAGTGGAGATTGAGGCGTATTTTACTCATTTTCACCATCCACGCCGATAACGCCGATGACGCCGCCGCCGCCGGCAAATTAGATGCCAGACGCCGCCGCCGGTCAAATGAGCATCGGCGCACATGTCTAGTGCAGAGGGCCGAAATTTGTTAAGTATAATATTTAGTATGCGTTCAGTTATATTGTAAGCGATAGGCAATTTCATTTAATTTTTATATTTTATACAATCATAAAGATTTTCACGACAACAGGTCCTGCGGTGCCCGCATCCAGCAGCTTTCCGCGACCGTGTCACCGAGTGGAAGGCTTTGAAATGTATGGTATTGTGTTCAGCATTTGACGGACTGAATATTTTAAATCATTAACAGTGTCATAGCGATTTTTGTTCACTTAATTTTTTAAGTGACCCCATGGAAAAAAAAATCCATGGGCGTTAGATCAGGTGACCTCGCTGGCCACTGGAATTCGCCATAGGTACCTATCCACGTGTTGCCAAACCTTTCGTTGAGGTAATTTTGTGCAAGGCGACTATTGTGCGCAGGGGTTCTATCTTGTTGGAACCTCATGTTCCGTATTGCTGCCAAAGGTAAACCATCTAAATCATCATCAAGATTTCTGAGAAAATCCAGGTATGTTAGACCTCGAAGGGTCCCACCGTAAAACTTATTGGACACGACTTTATCGTCCCAAACCCCGCACCAACAATTAAATGAAAATCTTATTTGGTTGCTGCTTTCAGTGGTTCGCAAAGGATTTTCTGTGGAGCAGTAATGGTTGTTGCGCCGCTTATACACCCCTGAAATGATAAGTGGCACTATAACTTTACGTCGTAAAAACGCTTAAAAAAAAGAATAAATCGGAGAAGTAATCTCAGTTTACCATTATTTGAAAAGTTAGTCTCATCAAATTTCATCAAATTTTCGCAACTTTAGACCTATGGTTTCCGTAAAAGTTTTGGTTTGTATAGTGATATACAATCGAAATAACAACAAAAATATATTTTTTCAAAAAAAGACATATTTCCGAACCTATCAAGATTTTTTTATTTTTTAAAACGCCATTTTTTATTTTCAATTTTATATATTTTTTCTTTATCTCTTATAGTTTAGAATTTCCCCAAACTGACCCTTAAAAAAACTCAACCTGTATATATTAGTACTAACATAAAGTATGGACACTCCCTGCCGCTCTCTAGATTCCGACCTCACCCCCTCGTCAACCAGATTGATTCAGATTGGTTATAGTTTGGTTCTCGAAAACGTATGGAATTTCGCCGTGATTTTGTTAGCTCTGTCATTTGTTTTTAGAATTGTCATTTCACGACCGTTGTATGCAGTGTCCGGTCTCTTTATTTTTTATTCACAATTGGTTAGCCTTTTTGGGAAAACGGTCCAGTACTGTGACGATGTCATACTTTTTTGTTATCAATCTGTTTTTGTATTACTTATCTTCTTTTTAACTTAAAAGGAAAATTAGAATTCAGTTTTGATATCATTATTCCGATTCCATATTCTCATCCTATTTCACTTTTTTTTCGACTCTTATTCTGACCCGCTGTAACCTTTCATTTGTATCATTTATTTTTAACATTATGTGATAATAATATTTAATACTGTTGGTGGTAAATGTATAATATCTCTATTAATCTATTTATAATAATAATAATAATAAATATTCTTTATTGCATACCAAAAAAACTTTACAAAAACTTAATTTAAAAATGTACAATGCAAAGGCGGCCTTATCGCTTTTAGCGATTTCTTCCAGGCAACCTTAAGGTAACCGGTAGGAGTTGGTAGGTAAAAGGCTAAATGCGGGTGGCTGCAGATAAAAAAAAGAAAAAATACTAAATAATACTAAATAATACATATATACTTATATAAATATATAAAATACAAATCAAAACAAACAAATATTATATAAATAAAGATAAACATGAAACAGTAATTCAATTATATAGATAGATATCTACCTGGTCCCCTTGCCCTCCAAGACTTTCTCCATGTAATTCGTGCAAACAACGTCGCGAATTGGGGGCGCGTCGAGACTGCAGCATGATCAGCTAACTGCTTCTACACCAATTTTGTGACACCTGTATACCTACATACTTATTAAGGTACATATTTTAGTCAACGTATTCAATTCAAAACTTTTAAGTGACTTGGCTCCTTGCCTATTCTCGCTCTCCCCCATTTTAGGGTTGGCATGATTTTAAGGGTTAAATTGGGTTAAACCCACCTGGGAAACCCTTTCACGAGTGTTGTTTTAAACTAGTATTAACAATTCTAATAAATTTAACATATCTTCCTTTGTTGACAATAGCACTAAATATTTTTACTGTGAAGACAACTAACAATAGCGATTTTCGGGGAAATCCCCTACATGATTTTTCCTGTTAAATAGCGTAGCCACTTCATTGAGTATTGAATAGATTTTGTAGAAAAATCCAAACGTATCTGAAATTCAATGAAATGCAATTAAACCCAAAGTTAATCTGTGAAAATTCAATTATCCCCAAAAACCCAAAAAAACTGAAATACCCGAAAAATTCCAGTGGGTGGATATTGAAAAAAACCCAGTTTTTCGCAAACCCTATCCCATTTTTGCACATACATTAGTTTTTTGCTCACAGCTACGTGTAATTACTTCATTTGCACCGAGTAAGGAAAATAGCTATTTACAGACTGAAAAACTGCACGCTAAAATTACAGTAAAATGTGTTGTGGCAACACAGGTCTTGTTGTGGGCTTTTTATCGCCACACGCGATTGTTAAAAAACTGAGAAAATTGCCCAATTGAAACGTCGTTATCAGACACCCTTAAAAAAAAAGTAGTAATGAAAACATATAGAGGCATAGGTCAAGCGTTTTCTTATTGATTTTTGAAAAAAATATTATTATTGCTCAAGTTTTGGAGGAGGAAATAGGGGACTGCGAAATGCTGTTTTGGTCATTGAATTACTATACTAGTAGTAATTTAATGGTTTTGGTCAATTTTAGTGCTTACTAGCTGTCCCGGCTAACTTCGTTCCACCTTACACTACACTACACTACCCTACCCTACACTACCCTAACCTACTCTACCCTACACTACCCTACCCTACACTATCCTACCCTACCCTACATACACTACACTACACTACCATACCCTACACTACGCTACCCTACCCTACCCTACACTACACTACCCTACCCTACCCTACACTACACTACCCTACCCTACCCTACACTACCCTACACTACCCTACCCTACCCTACCCTATCGGTCCAGCCGTTCTCGAGTTTTAGCGAGACCAACGAACAGCAATTCATTTTTATATATATATAGATACAGGGTGTAAAAAGACCACTCCCGGAAACTAAAACTAGGGTTTCTAGTCATCATACTGAACAACTTTCTCCAAGGAACCCATACTGGAATCTCGAAAAAAGTTTTAGACTTCCCATACAAAATTGGCAGATTAGTTTGCTGATTTGCATGAAAAGTTGAATTTTTTTTTGAGAATTCAGTATGGGTTCCTTGAAGAAAGTTGTTCAGTATGATGAGTAGAAGTCCCAGTTTAAGTTTCCGGGAGTGATCTTTTTACACCCTGTGTATAAGATTATCGGTCTGCGCTGCAGTTCTCCCTTTCTTGCGGTATACGGAGAGGTTTGGGGGAGGGAGACAACAAGATTTTATTCAAATACCTATTCTTTAGACTGCGTTTCCTCTTAAAGGAAAGGCTCTGTTTACTTAGCAGGCGAATACTTAGGGTAAGTGATTTGTTTTTATTGTAAAAGTTGTTCTTCAAGTTGATCTGACAACATAACACACGTTAAAAAAATGACTTCCATAGCAAAATTTTTATTAATCCACAATTGGTAAGCCCTTGATATCACCTTACCTGTTGGTAATTGGCTTACCAAGATTTCCCAACGCAATGGGGAACTGGTTATCCTATCTTCAAGCCGGAACAAATCTATGCTGTTAAGATTGATGCTTGGCGGCAAGACTTAGATAAGATGGTGATAGCTAGCCAGGCGGGCTTAGAAAATGCCCTTCCGCCAACCATACAAAGTTAGACTCCACGGGAATCGAACCCGCGATCTCCTAATGTGAAGCTAATGGACTTAACCATTACGCCATGGAGGCGGTTACTGTGCATGTTACAGTACTGTACATCACTGTACAGGTTAAATATTATTTTTGGTTTTAGTTAATTATATAAAAAAGTACTACACCGATTTAAAAAATAATAATTGTAGCTGACCTGGAAGCATGCGAAAACAAGAATTACTCGTAAGTAAATCGATTCACAATCTGTGAAGATATCGCGTAACAATTATACAAAAAAATATACCGTTCTTAAGTAGACCTTCTTTTTAGAAGTCGGTTAAAATGTGATAAAGCAGAAGGGATAAAAAAATATTTTTTAAGCACCTTTCTTTTAAAATAATTATAAGTAAATGTAGTTTTAATAGAATTATAAGAAAATAATTTCTCTTAAAAAAATTGTATGAGAAAGAAACTACAGCTATTTATTGCTAAATCAGAAGGTCTACTATCTGACAACAAACTATTTAGCAAAAAAAAAAGAAACACGAACGTAGAACCTACCAGTTGAGTCAAATCAAGAGGCTCCGACCCGACCCCAACCCAGGGTCGGCTTAAGGGACCATAAAGAGCAGGCATCACCAATTACCTCTTTCCTCTTTATACAACTCGATCAGCTGAACGGTCATTTTTTTTTGGAGGGTCCATTTTCTTTAAGAATTGACTATGAGTTCCTTGAGGAAAATTGAACAGTTAACGGGTCCTACATCAATTCTTCTACACCCTGTATAGGGTCGTTCAGAAATACCTGAAAATAATTAAAAAAAGGAACTAGCTCATGAAATTGAATAACTTTCTTCAAGAAATCATTTCCTCCTTATTATTTCCTTATTAGCTGTTTTTTTTTAATTCACTTTTGGTAAACCCTTGACAACATCTCACCTGGTAGTAAGTGACGATGTTGCCGAAGATGGAAGCGGGCTTACCGGCTGATCAATTTACTATGAAAAGTCTTAAAGTATAAGTCGATGATTTCAAGATATCTCTCTTGAGAAGTGCAATGATACATAATAAGATTGTGATAACGAGCAAATAACGGTCCAGTAACAATACCAACAAAATTAATGGCTGAAACGCTTAAGTAATTTTATTCTAATTACGAGGTCATTGCGTTTTTCCCCGCTAATGGACCCACTTACGGGGTCTGGCGTTCAATTGAATGAATTCCGTTCACCCGTTTTTGGGGATGGTTTCAAAATCGGGAAAAAGGGAGTTTCAGATAGTTCTGTGATGAATGGGTTAATATAGAAACTGGTTACTTACTAGTACGTAGATGAGAAAAGGCCTGATTAAAATAAAATAAAGGAATTTTTCAATGAATTATTTGTAACACATTTTTTAAATAAACTTTGTCTGAACCTTTGGAAACATTCGAAAATATTTTTCTTTTAAATTTAAATCCGTGTTTTATGTTTGAGATTTGATTATCTTTATCGATTAGTCGAACGAGCGAGCGAAGTTATCCGAATCCATTGGAACAATCCGGCGTTTGTATATTAATATAATTCTACTGTACGTATGTATGTCACTGAACTCCTAAACGTCTGGACCGATTTGAATCAATGTTTTTTATGCGTTTGGGTGGCGCCCTGGATGGTTTAGATTCACAAATCAGCCCGGCAGATGGGGCTACAGTCGGTATCTAGGTTTCTAGATATCTATGGTATCTAGATTTTGCTAATTCTTTTTTTGTTGAGTTCGTTATTGTCAGGATAAGGTTCTTATATAGGGTAGTGTTGTGTAGTGTAGGATAGGGTAGGGTAGTGTAGTGTAGGGTAGGGTGTGTAGTGTAGGGTGTGTAGTGTAGTGTAGTGTAGTGTAAGGTGGTACGAAATTCGCCGGGACAGCTAGTGTATGTATAAATATTTGTATTACGATAACTCGAGTATCATTAATCGGTACGTCGTGAAATCCGTCAAGGGGTATCAGAGGTAAATAAATAAATAAAGAAAATCTTTATTGTACAAGAGAAAAATTACAAAGACAGTGAACCTTAACTCCTAAACTAGGTAGAAACCTGTATTTCAGGAGCTAATGACTCCCCTGCTGTAAATTACAATATTTAACTTTCTATTGTAACTATTTAATTAGATACTCTTAAGTTAGGTTAGTTACAAAAGCAAAATAAATAAAAAACTGAATGAAATAAAAATAGAGAAGTATTAAAAATAAAGAGATAATAGGGGGTTGCAAATGTTAAAAACAGAGTTTCTCTAAACACCACTAGATAGCGCTGGATAGATTATATATCTCGCAAGCGTTAATGAGCGTACCCATATTTTTAAAAAGAGTACATCGCGAGTTTACAGTCAGACACGTACTCACTGACCCCGACGATCCGACCACGCTACCCCGCCCGCCCTCTAACCCACAGAGAAACACTGCAACACTTACCAGCGCTACCGGCACATACCAGGCCGCTTCTCTTCGATTCTCCCCTGTCTAAGCAACGACCTAAGCCGAGGTCCGTGCCCACCTGGGCGCCCTTAGGCAGTTGCATCTTTTTGATTTGCACTAGGTTGAGTGCCCTCCGCACTCGCCTCCCCTGCCCGGTGAAGTTGTAAAGGCCCAACAAGCTTGTCCTTTCGAAAAAAAACAAGTTTACAGTTAGGGGCGATCCACTAGTTTTGAGAAAGGACTCCATGCAACTTTCAATAATTATACAATATTACAATGGTAATAATGAACAATAGATAATTATAATATGACAATAAATAAAAAAGCATAAACATAATCATTAAAAAAAATCATAAAAAAATAATTATACATGCACGTCCACAACATTAGATCACGTAAGCAAAGCAACCAAAACTTTTACAGCCATTAATTATTAAGATCCCTCAATACCCTACTTCCAACAATAGTTCGTAAGCTTTTAACTCACTATGACATTTACGACCCAAAGTTATAACCAACATTACCTACAGAGAGACAGCAGGGACAAAATCCAACAACCGTTAACAGGCCAATAAAAATTCAATTTGGAAACACCGAAGTAAATCTTTGTACCTGTACGAGCTGAGTTCTGTATTTAACTGGGTGGTAAACTCCGTCGCGGAGGCGGACTCGCTTCATTCGACACAACTCCGGACCCGGCACAATTATCTGGCCACTTTGCATAAAACACACCCGGGCCTTAAGGATCAAGTTATAGAAAACTGACTTCAAGCATAGTACATAGGCCACACCGAAATGATTGAGAATCAGATACTTTTTGCAGATAATTGATGAAACCTCTTTTTTAACATGAATATGCAACCTATTTAGTTATATATTTCGTTTAAATAATAAGAAAATAATGCGAGGGAAAAATGTTATGTCATTATTAAGTTTTTTAGAAAATCATAAAAATGAAACTCAGTAAGGAACATTTTCGTGCGATAATTTTTCATAACTTTCGTCGCGGTTTATTGCAAGAAGAATGCTTCAATGAACTTTTTGGTTTATATGGCACGGACGCACCATCAAAGGCGACTATATATCGTTGGTATGCTGAATTCAAACGAGGTCGTAATTCCGTCAGCACCCTCCCATCATCAGGTCGACCAAAAACAGCCGTTACGCCGGAGAACGTCGCTGCCATCAGAGAATTACTACATGAAGATAGACATGTCACATATGAGCAGATTCGGGCTGAACTTGGGATTGGAATGACAGCAATAAAAACAATACTACATACAGAACTTGGTGTAAGAAAGTTAGTTTCCCGCTGGATACCACATAATTTAACAGAAGAGCACAAAGTCGCCCGTGTTGATTGGTGTCGAAAAAGAAACGATTTGACGGAGGACAATCAAATGCTGTTTATAGCATAATATCAGGTGATGAGTCTTGGATCTACTCTTACGAACCGGAAAGAAAGCATCAATCGGCTGTATGGGTCTTCGAAGGCGAGACAAAACCTACCAAAGTAGTTCGTTCCCGCAGCGTGTCTAAAAAAATGATCGCTTCGTTCGTCGCTAAAACAGGTCATATAATGACAGTTCCTCTTCAGAATCAAAGAACAGTTACCGCCGATTGGTATAATACCGTTTGTTTGCCCCGTGTCATCGCTGAACTTCGTAAATCCAATCCAAACCGTCGCATCATCCTTCATCACGACAACGCTAGCTCCCACACCGCCCGGAAAACTATTGAATATTTAAATACCGAAAACATTGAGTTGATTGACCATCCTCCGTACAGCCCCGATTTAAGCCCCAGCGACTTTTTTACATTCGCAAAAACCAAAGATTTGTTGCGAGGAAAACGATTTGAGGACCCCGATTGTGCAGTCGAAGCTTACAATTCCGCCATTTTAAATAGGCCAACTTCAGACTTGCATAGCTGTTTCAATGATTGGTTTAATCGTATGCAAAAATGCATCAATTGTAAAGGTGAATACTTCGAAAAACAATAATTAAAAAATAATAACATAAAATGTGTAGTTTTTTTTATTCTCAATCATTTCGGTGTGGCCCTCGTAAGATCAACTATGAGGATAATTCAATGGTATCATTATCCTTAACCTTTAACCACTGTCGTGTATTTACTTGCATTAACACTGCATATCCCTCATCATCAGTAAAGTTCTCGAGAGGTGACGGCGCACCGGAAGACGTAGGATATCGTGGAAATCCTTGGGGAAAGCCTTTGTTCAGCAGTTGACGTCTTTTTGCTTATATGATGTAGATGATAAATACATACTAGGGCCGTCGCCTCCTGTCCGGGAGATCGTGGTTCGAGTCCTGCCACGTACCAATGTGATTTCGAATGAACGTTTTTCCGACGCTCTTACGGTGAAGGAAAACACCGTGAGGAAACCTGCACACGCCTGCATTGATTCCTTAGAACTTGGACAAAACAATGGATGCAAATGGCCGCTTCTTGGAGTAGGCATGGTGACAATGATGAATTAATCGTTTGATCTATGAGTAAATAATTTCTTAACATGTTTTTCTTCATGATACTGCTTGACTTAACTTAACTCTTGTACCACACCACTTCACGTGAGGCTCACGTTGATCGCGAAGCGTCCTCACGCGATCCCATCCCACGTAAGAGTATAAGGCTGTCCAAAGGCGGGAACGAGAATTTAATGTTGATTAAGTTCCCTCGTCCCTATAATTAGCAACTTGATTCACGATGTTTGAAACATCGAACGAAATAGCTTGGAAATAAAGTTCTTGTCAGCTCGTACTGCAACGTGTCCGTTACGTCAATCGCTATGAAGGAATAGTGCGAAAATTGTGGTTTTTAATTAATTACAAATAAAATAAGATACATACATACGTACATATACTCACTGATTGCTTTAACGGTGAAGGAAATCATCGTGAGGAAACATGCACACACCTGCGAAGAAACTCGAAGGTTGCGTGTGAAGTCGTACAACCCGCACTGGGCCCGCGATCATCGCCCTAATTCAGGGTAGGCTCGAGCCCCTCGGTGGGGACGTATATGAGCTGTTATGATGATGATGATGAAAATAAGATGAATTTCCAAAAAATTAATTAGATTTTTTAAGATATTCCCTACTATTTCCAATACTTTTTACATTTCCTCAAATAGATAGATAGATAGATAAAACTTTATTTCACTAAAAAGGCACAATACATTTTAACAATAAACAAACAAATAAATGAAACTTATTGACAAATATTAATAGTTTATATAAAAAATATGAAACAGTGTCAGTGGTGCCAAGTTAGTGAAACTGGTCCAGGCTCAGCATAAATGTTGTGGGTCGCAGAGTACTCACAACGCTGTTTTTCAGCCAAAACCAAGAAAAACGTACACGCACCTCAGTGGTCAACAACATAGTTATGAAAAAAAATAAAAATTTAAAAGAAAATTTGTGCATTTATACCTGTGCTGGTGATTGACGGAAGACGACGATAGTGCTCGCATAAACAGGACAAATATCCCTTACAGTGTCTACCTGCCTGGTAATAACATATGTACGCATACACAGCCGCTTAAACCCAGACTATAACGTTATATTATATAAAAGGAAACAGTGACGGAATGACTGATCCTTCGACGCACAAGCTTTAACACTAAACGGATCAGGTTGAAATTGGGCGTACAGATAGCAATTATGACGTAGGCATCCACTCAGAAAGGATTTCAAAATTTTTTTATGGGAACAGTAATAAACGGGTCATATTCCGCTGCTTTATCCGCTACCCTCCTCTCTGCTCAGTCGAGAGATATTCACGCAATTTTCTTTTGAAGGTATATAGTGTAGGAATTTCCCGCAGAGGTGGAGGGAGATCATTCCAACACTTTGAGGCGAGGAAACGGAAGCTACCACGGAATATTGTTGTTTTATGTTTTGGGATGTCAAAAACTGACGAGCAGGCCCTACTAACATTTCGTTGATAAGCATTACGCCAGTTTAACTTTTTGTACAAATAATCAGGTCGCTGATATTTTATTACTCCAAACAAAAGTGATGCATAGTAAAGTTTTTGACGTGCTTGCATCTTCAGGATATTTGAGGAGTTAAAATATGGAGTAACATGCGTCCGTGGAGGGATCCTAAAACAAAATCGGGCACATGCATTTTGTACCCTTTGTATGAGACGCTGTGACTTTTGAAATAAACAAGGACCGTAGACTGTAATACAGTAATTTAATTTAGATAATATAAGGGACTCGCATATCCTCACTCGTAACTCTGTGTTGATGAATGGTCGAATTTTATATAAAACCTTAAGTCTAAAGAGGCAGTTGCGAGCCAGCTGAACTACATGTTTTTCAAAACGCAAGAAAGAATCAAAAACCACTCCAAGGTTACGAGCTTCGTCGACAAGATCAATTGCTTTATCATTAATCCTAACCAGAGGTTTAGAACGAACTATACAATCCACTCGTTTTTTGGTTCCCAATGCCATGCACTTAGATTTTGATGGGTTTAATAAAAGGGAGTTGTTTATTGACCATTGATACACTCTGTGGAGATCGTTGTTTATATTATCAATAGCAGTATTTATATTTTCCAAATCCACAGCAGTGTAAATCTGAAGATCATCCGCATATAAGTGGTATTTACAGCTCTGTATGCATCTAGTAATATCTGCACTATAAATAATAAAAAGTAAGGGACCCAATATAGAACCCTGTGGCACACCTCTCTCAACTGGCAATAGCTGTGATGTTAGATTTGTGCCATCATGTTTCTGAATGACAACTTGTTGCTTGCGGAAACTGAGGTAACTATTAAACCACATTATGGAGCTAGTATCAAAACCATAATAAGCTAGTTTTGATAAGAGCAAAGAAATGTTAATAGCGTCGAAAGCACGGGAGAAATCCAAAAGAACCAATAAATTTCCGCAGCCTGTATCAGACGAAGACAGTAAATTATCAACTACGTCAAGTAATGCAGTTGCAGCACTCCGGTTTTTTCTAAAACCTGATTGTCGCTCCGGTAGGATTTTGTTAGCTTCGCAATACTCAATAACCTGATCATACACAACCTTCTCCAGAATTTTCGATAGGTACGGCAAAATACTTATGGGACGAAGATCTTTGAGATCATTAGGCTCTGTAGTCTTGGGTATTGGTTTAACTACTCCAATTTTCCACAGGTTAGGGAACACAGAATCCACAATAGACCGATTTATGATAGCAGTGATTACACCAAGCGTACGCGGGAGTGTCAACAATATCATATCCATAGTTATTCTATCGTAGCCCTTAGCATTAGATTTGATACCCAATATTATCTTGGCAACAACATTCTGATGGACCGGTTCAAGCTTGAAAGTATTAGTGCCATGTTTGTTAAATTCGAAATAAGTTAGTTGTGATAGAGGAAGGGAGGTGCTGCCAGGAACATTTAGAAAGTGTTTGTTTACACTATCAGGATCATTATATGAATCAGGAAGGCTTGAGGCACCCTTAAAATCAGGAAGAACTGTGGATTTTAAGTTGCTCCATAAGAGTTTAGAATTATTTATGTTACTATTGATATTCTGGTCATAGTATGAAACTTTTTCCGCATAGATGCTGGAATTGACCAAATGTTTCAAGGTTTTATATTGTTCTTTATCGGTATCAAGTTTAGATCTGCGATACTTACTGTGAGCTTGGTCTCGGAGGTACATCATATGACGGATATTACTAGTGAACCATGGAAGCTGCTTGAAATAGCGATTTAGCTGGTAGGGAAGGGGGGGAGGGGTGGGGGGTTGTATGTAACTCTAACAAGAATCACCACCTAAATACTACTTAGTAAACGAATCATTTAACGGAAGAATGATCTTCGCAAACCTTCATTAATTTTGAAAGACCTATTCAACGATACCCCACAACACGATAGGGTACGTCAACAAAACTTTTCTTGTATGTACCAAAATTTATATTCATAGATTTTATTATTTACTAGCTGTTTCCCGCGGCTTCACCCGCGTGGACCACGTTTCTATGACTTTTTGAGGGTGCGCAGTGCGCGAGCCGCAAGCGGCTCGCGAGCGTGGTAAAAAGTAGCCTATGTCTTAATCCGGGTCCTAATCTGTCTACCTACCAAATTTCAGCCAAATCCGTACAGTAGTTTTTGCGGGAAAGCGTAACAGACAGACAGAGTTACTTTCGCATTTATAATATTAGTAGGGATTAGTAGGGATTTATTTAGTCGTATGGTAGTACAGAAAAACATTGTTAAAAAAATTAAACAATCATTAAAAAAAATTATAGGGGATACAGATTTGTATAGCCATACAAAATTTTAGATTTATATCTTTAATAGTCTTTGAGAAAAACGGCTGTGTGTGATATATCGACGGACCGACAGACAGACAGACGGACATAGCAAACCTAAGGGTTTCTAGTTTGACTAAAGAACCCTAAAAATGTGCACAAAATATTCTATCTATACCCCTTTCCGGCCTGACCCTTGAAGGGAATGTACTTTACAAATGAACCCTATTGTTACGGTATAGGTGTAAATAACAGTTATTTAATTAACATACAAAATCTTAAAAAAAATATATTTAAGAAAAACATTTTATATTTTTTTTCTTAAAAAAATACAGGTTTTCTTATGTAATACAAGTTATAACAAGTAAAAATAACAGATTAATTTTAATGAAAAACACGAAATGAATATTAAGGTTCAAAATTGTTTGTATTTTGAACGCACGATTGTTTAAGGCCGGCCGGAAAGGGATATCTATGATTCATTCATTATTAAATTTCCTTAGTCCATTGAATTCCAGGTACTCCACCCTAAAAAAGGTTAGTAATTAGTAAATTAAAGCCACGAGTCCACTCTAGATGAGTGTATAGTGGTCTCCACAAGGCAGGAGAAAGCGTGGCCGTCCCAAGCAATCCTGTCGGTGTTTGTTGACAGCAGACTTGAAGGCGCTTGGGTTAGTCCCTCACAGAACGCAACGGCGGACCACTGTATGGATGCCCTCTGCCCCACCTAGAGGTCTTAAGACAATAAGTCAAGCAAGTCAAAGGTACGGGTTTTGACTGACTCGGTGGCTCAGTGGGTAGTGTCCTTGACTACTGATCCGAGGGTTGTGGGTTCGATCCCCACCCAGGGCAAGCATTTGTGTGATGAGCAGATTTGTTTGCTCTGTGTCTGGGTGTTAAATATATCTATATATTATGTATGTATTTAAACGTATATAAGTATGTATATCAGTCTCTGGTAACCCATAACACAGGGAATCCTACTTTGGAGCCAGATGACCATGTGTGATTTGTCCCAGAATATTTATTTATTTATTTTTATTTGGCTGTAAAATCTATCGTTTTAAATTATGCTCACTTTGATTCTTCTTCCATTTTTTTTTCAAGTTCAAACTCAAATGTTTTACGACACAAAAATTAAAATTTACCCCTGCAGCTTGTATGCGCCAAAGCGCCAAAATGCAGCGTTTGATGAGTGCTTGCTCACACGCGAGCTACGTGCTCCAATTGTTTTATAATTGCTCCTAGCAGACAGACTTCAAAGTGCTCTTGTTTGCGATTGGAGGCTTCACGTTATTAAGTATACCTAGGTTATTCTAAGTCAGTATGTGTTGGATAGTTAAGAATAAATTTGTTTTAAATTTTATTTTCAAGAAAATTTAAAATTTCAATCAAATGAAAATTTCTGTTTGATGTAAGCTGCTAACGCTCTTGAACAACTCCATTTACACTAAAGAAAGTCGATCGTACGACTAATTGGTTGTGCCGCTAATTTAAGATTTTTATTTTATTAAGTACTAGCTTTTTCCCACGGCTTCAACCGCGTGGACATCGTTTTAATGACTGTCTTTAAAGGTGATTAGCAAATTATGTCGTTTCCCACCTACTCAGTCATATCTGTGCAAAAAATCACAACAATCAAGTATTTTTTCAGTTCCCTCAGGAACTGCATCAGATTATGCTATTTTCCCGGGATAAAAAGTAGCCTATGTCCTTCCCCGTGACAAAGGCTACCTGCATGCTAAATTTCATAAAGATTGGTCAAGGCGTTGAAGCGTGAAAAGGTAACAAACAAACTTACAAACAAACACATTTTCACATTTATAATATTACTAGCTGTTTCCCGCGGCTTCACCCGCATGGACCACGTTTCTATGACTTTTCGAGGGTGCGCAGTGCGCGAGCCGCAAGCGGCTCGCGAGCGTGGTAAAAAGTAGCCTATGTCTTAATCCAGGTCCTAATCTGTCGACCTACCAAATTTCAGCCAAATCCGTTCAGTAGTTTTTGCGTGAAAGCGTAACAAACATCCACGCTTTCACATTTATAATATTACTAGCTGTTTCCCGCGGCTTCACCCGCATGGACCACGTTTCTATGAGTTTTCGAGGGTGCGCAGTGCGCGAGCCGCAAGCGGCTCGCGAGCGTGGTAAAAAGTAGCCTATGTCTTAATCCAGGTCCTAATCTGTCTACCTACCAAATTTCAGCCAAATCCGTTCAGTAGTTTTTGCGGGAAAGCGTAACAGACAGACAGAGTTACTTTCGCATTTATAATATTAGTAGGGACTAGCTGTTGCCCGCGGTTTCACCCGCGTGGACAACGTTTCTATGACTTTTCGAGGGTGTGCAGTGCGCGAGCCGCAAGCGGCTCGCGAGCGTGGTAAAAAGTAGCCTATGTCTGAATCCAGGTCCTAATCTGTCTACCTACCAAATTTCAGCCAAATCCGTTCAGTAGTTTTTGCGGGAAAGCGTAACAGACAGACAGAGTTACTTTCACATTTATAATATTAGTAGGGATTAGTAGGGATATTAGTAGGGATTATTATTATTATATTAATATTAATATTAAGTATTAAGGATTAAGGATAGTAAGGATTAGCTGTGCCAGCGACTTCGTGCTCGTGGAGGTTTTGAATTTTCCCACGGAAACTCTTGAATTTTCCGGGATAAAAAGTATCCTCTATGTAAACCGGGGTTATAAGGACTTTACAAAGTTTCATCAAAATCGACCTGGTGAAATGATGCCAAGGGTTGTACATAGTATACTAATTACTCTGAGCCAAGGGCTTACCAATTGTGAATAAAAAAATATTAAAAAAGAACGTCTTTTGACTAATCTGATGATGGTAATCATCATCACACGCCAAGGCGGGATGATTAGATAAGATGAAGATGATGATGATGATTAGATTAGTGAAGATCGTCCATTTCTATCCAGCATTCAAAGTTCAGTTATATTGTAAACTCGGGATCTACTCTGAAACTGGAAAACCCAATACCTACAAAAAGAATAAAAATGATTGACCACGCTGAACGCGTTCAAACCAGTATGCGTTACAACAGTTTTGCTATATTTTTTGTTTTTCTTAATTTTCTCAACAAGTGCTCAACCGATTTTGATAAAACTTATATGGGACAATCTTAAAGGCATAACCTATCAATAAAAATAATATTTTTTTTTCAAATCGGTAAACAAATAACGAAGTTATAAGGACCAAACTTTGTACTCATAGCAGTTATTCGCTACGTATGCTACGCGGCAGATCGGCTACGCAGTTGCACTCGTAGCAGTTATTTACTACGTATGCTACGCGGCAGATCGGCTACGCAGTTGCACTCGTAGCAGTTATGCACTACGTATGCTACGCGGCAAATCGACTTCGCAGTTGTAATCGTAGCAGTTATTCACTACGTATGCTACGCGGCAAATCGACTACGCAGTTGTACTCGTAGCAGTTATTCACTACGTATGCTACGCGGCAGATCGGCTACGCAGCTGCACTCGTAGCAGTTATTAGCTACCTATGCTACTACTATGATACGCAGTTAAACCCGTAGCGCAACGAAAACAAGAGGGATGATGACTGCTAGTCGTTTGAGTTTCTTTTTTATCTGTCATCAACGACTTTTTGCTCGAAAAATGTTTGAAATACCTAGAAGTGATATCATAGTTTTACAGCGTCATTTATGTACTCGTTTTGTGATTTTGATGAATTAAAAATTAAAGGTTTGATGGTAAACAAAACAAGTAAGGTTTTTTAAGGGTTTAGTAGAAGGGCAATTTAGTGATCAAGAGTTCATAATTTACTTTTAGTTAGTTTGGGACAGATCTTGGACACTTCCCGGTTTCCGGTTGAGCAGAAACTTTGTATACACGTTAAGTTTGGAGACCAGAGCATGGTTAGCTGAATCATTCTAAATTTGATATGGCGGATCAGTTATTTTTATGCACCCCCATGAAATGGGTATTTAATAAAAGGGTTTACTGAGAAAAATACGAAATAATGAAAATTCTTTTAAAATTATTTTTCAAGTTTAAAAACAACTTTTGTAAAAGCATGGCACTTAGAAACCACAGTGAAGAATCATTATTACAGCTCATATACGTCCCCAACTCCCCACCGAGGGGCTCGAGCCTACCCTGAATCAGGGCGATTAGGCCTTAGTCGACCACGCGGGCCCAGTGCGGGTTGCTCGACTTCACACACAACCTTCGAGTTTCTTCGCAGGCGTGTGCAGGTTTCCTCACGATGTTTTCCTTCACCGTTAAAGCAATCGGTAAGTATGTACGTAAGTTTTTGAAAAACTCATTGGTACATTGGCCGTCCAGATTTGAACCCGGTACCTCTGGTTAGATGGACCGAGTCGTTACCGGTTGAGCCACCGACGCTTTTTCGTTACCGGTTGAGCCACCGACGCTTTACAGTGAAGAATATAAAGTTGATAAATAAGAAAAAAACCGGTCAAGTGCGAGTCGGACTAGCACAAAGTAGGGTTTCGTAGTCTTTTCAAAAAAATAATGTAGGTTTATAAAAACAAAATTATATTTGCAGTTGGTAATAGAACATTTTGCATGGAAAATTAAAAATTGGCTCAGCTCACTTAATTACGATGACACTTAAAGGTTTGTGGAGATATTATGTCAATAGCATAAATTTATATATCTATATATGTATGTATATCTGTATGTTAGCATGCATGTGTGTATGTATGTGTGTTTAGTCCTTCTCACTAGTTCATGAATACTAACTAACTAACTTGTGTTTGTTTGTTAGTTACATTTTAGCGCTTCAACACCTAAATTTTGTACATCCGTTATATGCTATACCTATAAAGGATGTAAATAAATTGGTGTATGATCCGTTAACTGGGGCTTCTACTCATCATACTGAACAACTTTCCCCAAGGAACCCATAGTCAATTCTCAAAAAATATATTTGGGGTTCCTCACTAAATACACAAAATTGGTCGATCAGCTGATCTGTTTGCATGAAGAGTAAAAATTTATTTTTGCGTTTTCAGCAAAGTCTTAGAACAAAAGTTGTTCAGTAATGATGAGTAGAAGACCCAGTCAACGGGACCTACATCAATTTTGTTACACCCTGTATATAAAATTCATATAATAATTTCGAAGATACCACACGAATGCCAAGTGGAAAGTCATCTTCTAAATGTTTCCAGTCGACTTACTTAATATACTGCTATATTTTGTTATGATATCTTGGAGCAATATTCCCGTTTAAGGCTCATGTGTTCGAGTCCCAGGCGAGCCTTAACTTAATTAAAGTTTAAATGAGATGAGGAATACAATATGTACCCATTTTATGATACAGTAGATTCGCTATTTCGCATACGTGACACTTGAACATTGTTTTTGTCACATCTATTCGCATACGTGACACTTGAACATTGTTTTTGTCACATCTATTCAAATAGAGCTATTGTAGTTGGATCTTCGTAAACAGGGACCAAAATGACTCTTAATTCCTAGGAACTAAACGTGATTTCAATCACTAATAAAAGTTAAAAAAAAACTAAAAACCGACTTCAAAATGAAATTCACTCAAAAGTATGAAATAATATTATTATACTTAAATACACAACATTAACCAACAATAACGAAATCATTTTTTTTTGAGGTCGATACCAGTACCAGCACAGTTACTTAGGTATCAAATGTTTTAGATTCGATGGCATTGGTGACACCAACCTCAAAAAAATTTTAAGCCCCTAATTTAATTCGTATCCACCTTTGATTTCGTTATTGTTGGTTAATGTTGTGTATTTAAGTATTATAATATTATTTCATACTTTTGAGTGAATTTCATTTTGAAGTCGGTTTTTAGTTTTTTTAAACTTTTATTTTTATTTTCTTTATTTTAGTGATAATGCTGTCTATCTTACAACGTTAAACCCAATCACCTACTCACCAATATGAATTATCAAATCACAATACATGTGTTTCATTAACAGATACAAAGTCCTGTGGCTTCCATCATCATCTCAGCAGATGAAAGTTATGGAGTTAATCGTCCATCATAAGCTCATCTGAATAACCTGAAAGAACCTATCGGTCTATGCATACCTACAATAATATCTATGTATAATATTGAAATAATTTTCCTCCAACTCCTAACCGTTAAGGAGTTGTACCTTCCTTTCTCAGCTTATCAACATGAGATGATGACTAACAGACGCAAGTATTTTAATAGCTTCAGATAACATATGAATCACGTAATAAGTGCCTACGTAATGAGTAATTTGAGGCTTGCTCTCGATTTCCCTGGGATCCCATCAGCAGATCCTGACTTGGTGATAATGGGACCCTCGGGAGTATACTCTTTCTAAAAGAATTTTGAAAATCGGCCCACAATTGATGGAAAAATCGATGAACATTCATTAAAAAAAATATATATACACAGTCGAACTTAGTACCTCCTCCTTTTTGAACTCGGTAAAAAGATCGATCACGAACATTGTATGAACAAGTAATATACTAGGAGGTAACGACAAATTTGGTAACTATAACGGAAATATATAAACTAAGGTTAAGAGGATAAATGGCAACCCTCTGATGTTAAATATGTTGGTCTGCCTGAAGAAAGTGGTTGCGTTATGTAGTTATAGCGCCTGAAAAACTAGTTATCGTGACCAAATAACGATAAGGAAAATGGCTCAGTTAGATATAAAATGAAAGTACTAGTGTTGTACTCATGACAATAATGCAAAAACTAACCAAATATTCGGTTGCGTTACGGAGCAACGCCCGTTAGTAGTAGGAATTTTGGACCAGGCCCCCACCTCCCTGCCGGAGCACCAAAGTTGGAAGTTGGAATCCGCCATTTCCAACTTTGGGGCTTTGGCAGAGGTGTGGGATCCTGGTCCAGAACTCTCGCTATTCCTAGAGATCTGGATAGATTCATCTCACAAAGTAGGAGTTAAGGTAAAAATAGGTCGATAAAATCAAAGGCATCTAGCTGGTAACGAGCCTAACTAAATTTTTAACCGCCTCCGTAGCGTAATGGTTACTCCATTCGCTTCACACCAGGAGTTCGTGGGTGGGGTCAACTTGAAAGACTCGGATTGGTTGGTGGTAGGGCATTCTCTAATCTCGCCTGGTTAGCTACCACCATCTTATCTAAGTCTTGCCGCCAAACATCAGTGTTAGTAACATTGATGTGTTCCGGCTTGAAGATAAGATAGCCAGTTCTCCATTGCATTTCCCCAATCTTGGTAACCCCGCTTCCATCTTCGGCATCATCGTCACTTACCATCAGGTGAGATGATGCCAAGGGTTTACCAATTATGAATAAAAAAAAATAAAAAAAAATGTTTACGTTGAAATTAATCTTTTATTTTTTACTTTTAACCGACGATTTCAAAATGAAGCTCTGCTCTTTTTCACTAGTATGCCTGAGTATGTTTTCCCTGCATCCAAGTTTCTGCCCGCCCCGGCCGCCGTGTATACAGCCTCAAACAGTTGCAAGTTTAATGTCTTCCCTCCACAATAGCTTTACCTAACACTGCAGCCTTGCGAACTTTACACATTAATATTTGAAGTGCTTTGTTGCAAGGAACAATGTGTTCCGATTGTAATGTACAATCGTTTCTCGATTTCTCCTTGTTCCTTTGCTATGGCAGTTTTCAATAGACTAGAGACACTCCGTATGAATTGAGATGGTTAGTCTGTTTCATGTCATATTGATTTTAGTGGGTGCCCGCAGCTTCGCCCTCGCAGATCCCGTTGTTTGCCGTTGCTGTGGGAATTTCCCAAATTCCAGCGAAATCCATTCAGTGGTTTCGGCAGTGCGTTGATATACCAGTCACTCACCTTTTCTTTCTACATATACAGAAGATTATGAACCATTAAGAACACTAAAGATCTTTTCAAATGACTGATATTTTATGAGCGTCTTTGTTTAGTTCTGCGGGCATTCCATACTTTTGAGAGCTTCGTTCGTATAAACTATAGCACATAAAAAATATATCGCCTGTAAAATCCATCTGCCAACAAATAAAAAAGAAAATTTTTAGACCCACCCTATCTTCCGCCGACGAAGTCATGGACCACGTAAGTGGTCTCTAAAAATCATCGAATTCACAAAAAAAAAACTAGCGATAGTAGCCCCGATTTCTACCCATCCCGAATTTTTTCATAGGTCGCCACTTTTGAACTGGATACAGGACATACAATTTAAATGTATAATTTCAGCTAACTTTCTGAATCAAATCGTACATTTCATAAAAATGCTTTTATACAAATCTCTACGGATCAATGATTTCCAATCGAAGCTCGACCCAACCAGTCAAACGTAATCAATTCCAACTTTTGACAAAAAAATGTTTACTGGAAAAATATATTGCCTTTGTCGTCCGGCCGACCCTACTCACAGGGCAAATCACCCGTTCAGCTTCGTATTACACCAATTGTAATTAAACTTCTTGGCAAATGAATGTGTGGACGGTGGTGGTGAGTGGTGGTGGACAGAACCATTTATTAGGGACACTGCGATTTGCAGGAAGGAGGTGGTGAGCTTGGAGGAGCAAGCGTAAGGTACCATTATTATAATGAGAAAAAAATGTTCAAAATCAAATCAAAAATCTTTATTTGTGGTAAAATTATTATGTCCTATTAACGAAAGAGTCACTTTCACTAAATATTTGGGAGTCTTCATCGACCAGCGTCTTACTTGGTACAAACAAATAGAACTAATTTCAAATAGAACAAGGAAGCTTATTTGGATTTTCAAAACTCTACGTCATCCGGCCCAACAAATCTTACTAAATAAAATATATATTTCTCTAGCTCAATCAATTTTGGTTTATTGTTTACCAGTATCCCCATACTTAAATTCAAAACCATTTTCAGCCGCAAAAACCATTTTTAGAAGTGGAAAGAGCTCAGAGGGCACGACTTAAAGTCATGTACTTTAAACCATACAGATTCCCTGCTACCGAACTATTACACATTCATACAGTCAAATTCTTACAGTAAGGAAGTTGTATGTTGTAAATTCTGTACTAAGACTGCATAAGAACCTGGTGTTTGATCCAAGCATTCTAAGTAAAAGGCGACATGATATTGCAATCCGATCAGCTGCAGTGAGGATGAGGACATTATTTGCTGGTAGACAATTTATTAAAATATCGTCTCACCTGTATAATCAGCTAAACAAGCTCTTAGATATTTACCCGATGTCATCATATAACTGTAAGAAATCAATAACAGAATGGATAAAACCCCTAACGTATGATGCTGTTGAGTCCTTACTAATTAACCTTACATAACGATAAAAATATAAAATTACAAGTATCCATTCGCTTTCTTACATATAAATACACGCACTAACACACACAAACACACACACACACACGCATCCACCCACATACACACACACCCACCCAAAGAGAGAGAGAGAGAGAGAGTATGGCAGATTTAATGTATGAACAGTCTTATTTCTTTTACCTTTGTTTTTATAAAAATCACATTACTATTAGTATTTCAAATTTCAATACAATAGGGATGACGAATGCTAGTCATCTGATTTACTTTTTATCATCTGTCAAAAACAACGTTTTGTTCTAAAAATGTTTGAAATATCTAGGCGTGACGTCATAATTTAGCAGCGTCATTTATGTACTCATTTTGTGATTTTGGTGAATTAAAAATCGACGACTCGATGGAAAACAAAACGAGTAAGGTTTTCCGAAGTTTAAGTAGGAGGGCAATTTAGTGATCAAGAGTTCATAATTTATTTCTGATGCTGTCGTCATCGGTATTAAAAATTAAAAACCTATAAGTTTTCTTTAGCAACCTCTCTTTGTCATCGCTATAGTTTGTAGTTAGTTATTTGTTTATTTGTTCCAATATATTAAATTAACTTGTTATGGAAGAGCGGGTTCACCTAATACAGGTATTTTATATCTATGTGGTGTTCCCAAAATTGTTATATGACCCAAATAATTTTGGTACAGAAATAAACATTTTTATATTTTTATTTAAAAACATGGTGATTTTAGATGTTGATAACATAGAAGCTCTCACGTGTAGCTAAGTACAGCATACAAATAAAAATAATAAAAATATGAAAAATAAAAATTAAGACTATTCCGGAGCCGCATGAAGAGATCCTTTATAATTCCATGTTGAGATGGGAAAAAACCATTGAACTCGCGACACTTTAATGTAACGTGACCGCCACCTTACCAGGAACACTCGCAGGGTCAAAACTTATGAAACTATAAAAAGTTTTCACTTCTGTCGGCACCCCTAGAGTGGTATTGTATCCTATGAACTGACAAAGCGTTATAAATAGTTATGAGTTGTAATAAAATTTTCATAAGGTCCAAATTATTTTCATCATCAACCCCCCCGTATTTGCCGTAATCACCATGCCTGGCAGGCAGGGTGGCAATAGGGGATCGGACTGCTAGTCATTTGACTTACTTTTTGTGATCTGTCAAAAACGAAATTTTGTTCCAAAAATGTTTGAAATACTCACAAGTGACGTCATAGATTTTTAGCGTCATTGACGAACTTATTTTGTGAATTTGATAACTTAAAAATTGAAGTCGTGTTGGAAAAACAAAACAAGTAAGGTTTTTTGAAACTTCAAGAGGAGAGCAATTTACGAAATCATATTTCAGATTTTATTTTTGATGCAGTCCGATCCCCTATTGCAGGCGGTTACAGATCGACTGCAGATGCGTGGAATGGACGAGGCTGCCCATCTTCCGGTTTAAGTCCCCTAGTTGTCTCTTTACGCGATACGATACCTAAAAAACCGAATGGAAGAGATAGGATGCAGGCAGCGCAGGAACAATCGTCGTGGAAAGCCTTGGGGAGGCCTTTGTTCAGCAGTGGACGTCCTTCGGCTGATGTAAAGATGAACGTCCAAATTCACAATTAAATTCGTCCCCCCAACATCTGACAAGTATAATATTTTTTCTGTGTTGCGTGTGACACTCAGTGTGAGTTGTGGCACAACACAGTAACCGGTGCTCTACAGGGGTAGGCGGCAATTGCCTAGTGTTCCAATTAGCCCGTGGTTACGTGAACCTGGAACCTAGGCGACCGAGGCAGCCGAGGGTTACTCGGAGTCTCCTAGGCAAGTAAACTAAAAATATTATTTTTGTGTAAAAACAGACTTTCTCATGAATTACACCTATCTAGATAGACTTGGAATGTAATACATTACCTTATTACTGAATTTCATCGAAATTGTTCTAAGGACGTGTTTAATGTAAACTTCTTACATACACATTTGGAATCAGATGTACAGGTTTCCTCACGATGTTATCCTTCACCGTTAATGAAATCAGTGACTAAACGTAGGAATGTATAAGTTTAAAAAATAATCAGTATGTTAGCAGCACTCTTTTTTTATTAATAAGAGTGGTCTTTTTGGACTGGTTCCTGCATTATGCAGGTGTCCAGGCACTCGGGGCAAGTCAATAAGTGTGTCATAGTGGAATGACTCCACATGGACACTCTTCTCCGTCACAGAAACCCTACAGACACGGCCAACTTAAGTCCGCAGTCTATACAGAGATTCCTAAATAGAGCACCTTAAGTTATCCGGAGGAAGGGCCTTTCGTTGTGACAGAGAAGGTTTTTCCATAGGATTTAGCCGTTAGCACGTCATATTTTAGCTTGGCTACAGATGATGTTCCTTAAAGTAAAAAGCTATTAAAAACACGATTGAGCAGTTTTGGCTCGATAGAATAAAATCCCAAAGATAGATCTACACCATTACTTTCAACTCTAGTTACGACTAATATTTTAAAGTATCAATTTTAAAAAATATACAAAAGTATTTGTTATGATAATACAAAGTGATTAATGTAATTATTTTGTATACTTTCATTGTAGTTTTTGATTTAAATGAAAAACCATTGAAAAAGTGTGGATATTTTCTTTACTCTTTACACGTAAAGAAAAAGACAGAGACTACTGTTCCAATTAGTACCTCGCCTTAAACAGATAAAATAAATAGTTTTCTAAATTACCTTAATATTAATCTGCTTTAAGATTCGTAGTATATGCCGCCTGCCGCTCTCTAGATTGTGACCTCACCCCCTCGTCACCCATATTGATACAGTTTTGTTACAGTTTATTCTCAAACTTATGGGATTTTGTCGTGATTTTGTTTGCTCCGTCATTTGTTTTTAGAAATGTAATTTCACGGCTTCTAAAAAAATACATTTCACGACGTATGCAGTGTCCGGGGTGTGGCATTGGGGTGTTCAATAAAAAGTGATAATGGGATACAATCTACTTGGAAAGAAAAAAACAAAAATACTGGCAGGCATAGACTAGACATTTGATATCATAATAACAAATAAAGCAATCAATTCTCTTTTGTTTTCTTAAAAATAGAAGTCATTTGTTTGCGTCGTGTCGGAATGTGTTCTTAAAAATAGATAAAATTGAAGTTCGCGCGGAAATAAAATATCTCTGCTTGAAAAATTTTGCTACGAAGCAGTGAGGTTCCTACTCCTCCATATTCTACGGTTGCGCGTTGGTATGCTGAGTTCAAGCGAGGAAGAACTTCTATTAACGATGAACCCACGCACGGGACGCCTACATCGGCAGAGACTGAACAAATGATTAAAAAGGTTGAAAAAAATGTTTGGCTACAGATTTGGACAGTAATACAGAAGTCTTTTGTTTTGGCAGAGCGTCGTGTTACTGTTCTTTTTATATCAGAAGAAGTGAAGTTTTTGATAGAAAGTGCCCATAATATTATACACGACCATTTGGTTATGAAAAAAAGTGTCAGCGCGCTGGGTGCCCAGAATGCTTTCTGACGCGCAGAACCAAACGAGACTGAGAATTTCACGAAGCTCTTTGGATTTTTTATATATAACAAGGTCCTAACCGATTTTTGGCTCGACTCATAACTATGGACGACACATGGCTCCACCATTATAACCCGGAAACGAAAAAACAGTTCATGACTTAGAAGAGACCGTCATCTCCAACTCCGAAGAAATTTATATCGATTCCATCTGCCACACCGGTAAGATCATGGGCTCCCTTTTCTGGGACAGCCAAGGGGTGGTAATGATCGAATACCTTTATTATGGAGCCACTATATTACGGGAACTTTGTATGCAGGACAAATAACAAAGTTGCGTGAGGAAATACGCAAGAAACATCGTGACAAACTCGCTAAAGTTGTTTTGTTTACCAAGACAACGCCTCCGTGCACATGTCCAGAGTTGCGATGGCTGCCATTCAAGAAGCGGGCTTCGAGTTGGTGGAACATTCTCCATATTTACTGGACCTTGCTCCAAGTGGTTTCTATCTATTTCCGTGGTTAAATGAACATATCAGGGGCCAGAAATTTCAAGATGATGATGCATTAGTCGCCGCCGTACACGATTTTTAAGAAATGGATTTTTAGGTTTAGAAAAAAGATATACAAAGTGTACAAACCTGAAAGGTGACTATGTTGAAAAAGAAAATAAAATTTATACCATTCCACCTCTAAAAAGCTTATTTCATTCACTGAAAACAGTGAATAAAAAGCTCTTTTAAACACTATTTTGGTGTTTGAATTTAGAACACACCAATACAATATTCGACCTCCATCTCGGCTATACAACCTCCTTGTGCAAAAAATACTCGATACAAACTCATAATCCAAAGAATATTTGACATACATACTCCTTGTGCAAATAACTCCTCGAGATTTGATTGTTCGATATTTTAGAAAAGGAGTTTGGCATAAGAATAAAAACTGTTTTGTGTTCTTTGCTGTCATTTCATTTGTAAATTGGCGCAATTTTGAATACTATAAGTTGTATGAACACAAAGAAAATTAATCTTTATTTCAGTAATTGTTCCAATTTTAATGAACATTTTAATTAATTTAACATTCCTTTTTTCTCATTTAATATCTATTTTTGCTTAAATGTTTCTTTTTCTCGGAGTCATGGTATAAAGTATAGTATGCAACACGGTAATAAAACGGATTTATATCTAGGGCCATGAATCACTCGCGTCGCTCAGGGTTCACCCAACCCAAAGCACAGATTACTAAATAGTTACTTCGTACCCAAAGCAACTTTGCACTCATGTATAACAGATAACTATTAATAAAAGATAATTGCGTCATAATCATTATCACTTTTTATTGAACACTCTAGTACGTCACACCATACGCTTGTTACGCTTAAATGATCTATAGGATTATCAATGACTTATATATTACTGGAGGATTATGGAGTCCATTAGAAACATATTTAATTGACAACGCAAAAAACGATTAGAACAACCAACTTCAGTCTAAAAATTGACACTTAACACTCCATAATTGTCTTAAAAATTAGTAAGCAGATTTCGTTCATACTTGCACTGTTCCCTAAGTTAAAGGTAATTAATCTAATAAAAAAACAATTATTGCATTTCAATTACTAGTTCCTGAGATATAACGTGGACGCACATACTATATACAAATGTACATTCATACATTACACTTAGAAATTTAGCACACCTGTTTTATAAGCCCACATAGACTAACATGTATGATTGCAACTACGACAATATTACATACATTACGGGTTTAATTGATAACCTCCTTTTTTAAGTCCGTTAAAATCTCTAGTTAAATACAAACACAAACCGTGGCGCCATCTAGTAAAAAAGTGCTAATTTTCGTAACAATAAAACAGATTTATTATGACGCTATATGTATTTTGGTGACATTTGTAAAAAGAAGTAAAATTTCATGAACTTTTAAAACAAAAAATAAAAATTGTAAGCCCTTCAAAATCATAACGTTGGTTAACAAGTCCTGTGACCTCTGCACCGGCTGTGAGGAGACGTAATAAACAGAGTTGCGATTTTATAAATATTCATCAAAGCTACGTGACGGGCCAGCCGCGAGGTTTAACCCCATTAACCTTCCCGCCATAATTTAGGGACGAAATACGAATATCATGTATTTTTTGATTCCACCTTTTTATTTTTCTGGAACATTTTTTTCGTTGGATTTAATGAACTGACACCAGACAATGAAGGGAATTGTGACGACTGTCTTTGGTACTTGGAAGATGACATTTAATTTTTACGACGTTCGTGGGTGTCGCGTCTCGCCTTTAATTTTTCTAATTCTCTTCATTTAGGACTTCCTTCCCTATGAAATACCGCGGAAATACATTAATTTAGTATGGATCAATGGGAAATGTATTCAGGGCGTCTCGTCTGGCAGAATACTTAATACTTAAGTTCATTAACCGCCTCCGTGGTGTAATGGTTAGTCCATTCGCTTCGTAACAGGAGGTTGCGGGTTCGATTCCGGGCGGGGTCAACTTGTAAGACTCGGTTTGGTTGGTGTTAGGGCATTTTCTAAGCACGCCTGGCTAGCTACCACCATCTTATCTAAGTCTTGCCGCCAAACATCAAGTGTGTTAAAAACATTGATGTGTTCCGGCTTGAAGATAAGATAGCCAGTTCTTCATTGCATTGGGGAATCTTGGTAAGCCCGCTTCCATCTTCGGCATCATTGTCACTTACCATCAGGTGAGATGATGCCAAGGGCTTACCAATTGTGGATAAAAAAATTGATCACCTGTAATTAAAGCTACATTAAGAATAAAATCATTACAGTGTGTTATCGTTTGTCGATAACTATTTACTTCGTTCACATTCATAACAAAAATGCTTTAGAAAAAAACTGGCCAAGTGCTAGTCAGAACCGCACACAAAGGGCTCCGTACCATCATACTAGATGGCGCTAGTTTCTTCATGGTTTAAAAAAACGTTTTTTGTATGTAGACACTTATTTTTTTAACTTTTTCTAATTTTTTGGTATTCGTTGTTATAGCGTCAACAGAAATACATCATCTGTGAAAATTTCAACTGTCTACCTATCACGGTTTATGAAATACAGCCTAGTGACAGACCGACAGACAGACAGATGGACGGACAGCGAAGACTCAGTAATAGAGTCCCGTTTTTACCCTTTGGGTACGATACCCTAAAAAATTTACCATTTTATTTTCGTGGTGGTTGTATGGCTAGTGGCGTAACCCACTGCCAGAAGTTTTTCAAGCCACCTATAAGGTTTCTGTCACGGCTTAACGACCGCCATCTAGTGACTGCAACCGGTAAATATTTATCTGCGTAAAATTAGGATTAAATGGAGAACTGGCTATTTTGTCTTGTCTTGTCTTGTCTTGTCTTGTCTTGTCTTGTCTTGTCTTGTCTTGTCTTGTCTTGCCTTGTCTTGCCTTGCCTTGCCTTGCCTTGCCTTGCCTGGCCTCGCCTCGCCTCGCCTCGCATCGCCTCGCCTCGCCTCGCTTCGCCTCGCCTCGCCTCGCCTCGCCTCGCCTTGTCTTGTCTTGTCTTGTCTTATTTATGGCTTATCTTTTCTTCAAGCCGGAACACATCAATGTTGTTAACACTGATGTTTGGCGGCAAGACTTAGATAAGATGGTGGTAGCTAGCCAGGCGGGCTTAGAAAATGCCCTACCAACAACCAAACCGAGTCTTACAAGTTGACCCCACCGGGAATCGAACCCGCGACCTCCTGGTGTAAAGCGAATGGACTATCCATTACGCCACGGAGGCGGTTATTTCTTTATACTTTCATTCAGTTGTATAAGTCACCGGGATATTGTGAAAACCGCGACATTACAATCTCACTAGTTAGATTGTAATGTAACGGTAAATTGTGAATCGGATCACAACTTCACGGCTTATTCTTGTACCTCCGAATAAAACCGATGATTTCTTCTGCTGCGAAGCATTCTGCTACCCAGGGGGAGGGGGAAGACTTTGACTGAACCTAACATCATAACTCATTTATTTTGTGTTTTTCACTTCGCTTAGTGTTATTGTAATGTCACTAGTGAAATTGTAAACAAAACGTTTTCAGTTCACAATCCTTCGACAGTTCACAATCTCGCGAAATAAATTCCGTTAGATTATAGTCTAACGGAATTTATAATCTTAAGGTGACATATACAGGTGTAACAAAATTGGTATAGGTCCCGTTAACTGGGGCTTCTACTCATCATACTGAACAACTTTTGATTTACGACTTTGCTGAAATCGCAAATTTTTACTCTTAATACAAATTGATCAGCTGATCGACCAATTTTGTGCATTTTAGTATGGAGGGTCCAAATTTTTTTTGAGAATTGACTATGAGTTCCTTGGGGAAAGTTGTTCAGTATGACGAGCAGAAGCCTCATTTAACGGGTCCTACACCAATTATTTTACACCCTGTATAAAGATGATATACCTGACGGTAACATTATAGCTAGGCTAAAATAAACGAATTGACATGTTAATAACGATGCTGTTGACATTTGGCTTTGTCTCCAAGTAACTTATAAGTAGGTATGTACTACAAAAGCAAACTCTTTCATTTGATAGTCTGTGATACTGGTAGGTAGGTCACATTGGGGAACAAAATGGGAACAAAGCGAGGTCTAGGCGACGGGTGGACTAAAAACAATGAAAGCAAAATGTATACCGATTAGCCCTTTGTAGTCTTATTTTGTTACTCGCTTTTGGACGCGGCGTCGCTCGCGTGCACATCGTTCTTATGACAATCATCGAGCGTGAGTGGTGCGCAAGCCGCAAGTGGCTCGCTAGCGTGGAAATTCGTTTTCTCTAGAATCCTATCCTAGATCGGGCTATTATGATTAGCAGTTTGTGTCATTTTCCACTGCCTTAACCATCTCTGTGCAAAAAATCACAACAATCCATTGGTCCGTTGCGATGTTAAAGAAATGAACCATAAAAGACGATTTTTTCAGTTCCCTCAGGAACTGCACCGGACTATGCTATTTTTACGGGATATAAAGTAGCATATGTCCTTCCCCGTGACACAGACTGCGTGCATGCCAAATTTTATCAAGATTAATGAGGATGTTGACGCGTGAAAAGGTAACAAACAAACAAACAAACACATTTTCACATTTATAATATTAGTAAGGATAAGGATAAGGATTGTGATGTCATGATTGCCTTAAGTACGATTCAGACCAAACGGGCCGCGCCAAAGCGCATAGGAGCGCATCGGAATGGATGCTCGCGTAACCGTATGCACCCGATGGAAAAAATCCCAAGATCTGTCTTGAATACAACTTATAAACTTTGAAAGTCAGACAGACAGATAAACAGATGTACGGACAGACAGCGTAGACTTTGTAATCGCTATAATGTGATACTGTGGTAATAGGGTACCGGTACCTCGGACGTTGAAAACAAGAGAAATGAAATCAAACTTCACGAATCCATAATTACCGAACAAAATGGAATCATGATATCACATCACACTAATATTATAAAGGCGAAAGTTTGTGAGTGTGTATGTATGTTAATTCTTCACGCAAAAACTACTAAACGGATCTGGCTGAAATTTGGAGACAGATTAGGACCTGGATTAACACATAGGCTCCTTTTTTTCACTAGCGGCTCGCGCACTGCGCACCCTCTAAAAGTCATAGAAACGTTATTCATGCGGGTTAAGCCGCGGGAAACAGCTAGTATTAAAGTAAAAGTAAAGTAAAAAATGTTTATTTGCAGAAAGAACACAATACACATATATATATATATATATATATATATATATATATATATATATATATATATATATATATATATATTTTAAACAATAACCCCACACTAGGCAACTTGCCTGTATCGTGGTAGTTGATTTAGTACGATTTCCAGATTACAAAGAATGCGACTGATTTATGCGGTTAAACATGGTAAAGTAAATTGTTCGACGCGTAACAAAAGGAAACAAGTTAAATTCAGTATAAAAGCTTAAATTAAACACAATAATATTAATAAAATAGATTGGGCAAAATATCATGCATTAATTGAGTATCTCTGCAGAAATATGTGAGCATGATTGCGTGTTTGTATGTGTGTGTATGTGTTGTGTGTGTGTATGTGAGTGTGTGTGTTTTAGCAGACTATTCTGAACAAACTCTCCACCTCGTGATATGTTAGTTTAGTTATATTAGAATAAAAAGTTTAAATGGTGAATTCACAAATAATAAAAACAATTTAATTTGCCCAAGAACACTGTTCAACAGATACATTGGTTATGCCAGGATACACAAAGTATGCAGCAGGGTGTTGTTGCCCTTTTTGAAGAAGAGCACTAGTGACAGACCGACAGACAGACAGATGGACGGACAGCGAAGACTCAGTAATAGAGTCCCGTTTTTACCCTTTGGGTACGATACCCTAAAAAATTTACCATTTTATTTTCGTGGTGGTTGTATGGCTAGTGGCGTAACCCACTGCCAGAAGTTTTTCAAGCCACCTATAAGGTTTCTGTCACGGCTTAACGACCGCCATCTAGTGACTGCAACCGGTAAATATTTATCTGCGTAAAATTAGGATTAAATGGAGAACTGGCTATTTTGTCTTGTCTTGTCTTGTCTTGTCTTGTCTTGTCTTGTCTTGTCTTGTCTTGTCTTGTCTTGTCTTGTCTTGTCTTGCCTTGTCTTGCCTTGCCTTGCCTTGCCTTGCCTTGCCTGGCCTCGCCTCGCCTCGCCTCGCATCGCCTCGCCTCGCCTCGCTTCGCCTCGCCTCGCCTCGCCTCGCCTCGCCTTGTCTTGTCTTGTCTTGTCTTATTTATGGCTTATCTTTTCTTCAAGCCGGAACACATCAATGTTGTTAACACTGATGTTTGGCGGCAA
Organism: Coleophora flavipennella; assembly: GCA_947284805.1. NCBI lineage: Eukaryota > Metazoa > Arthropoda > Insecta > Lepidoptera > Coleophoridae > Coleophora > Coleophora flavipennella. Next base: position 4,942,490 of record OX369255.1, read on the forward strand.
GACTTAGATAAGATGGTGGTAGCTAGCCAGGCGGGCTTAGAAAATGCCCTACCAACAACCAAACCGAGTCTTACAAGTTGACCCCACCGGGAATCGAACCCGCGACCTCCTGGTGTAAAGCGAATGGACTATCCATTACGCCACGGAGGCGGTTATTTCTTTATACTTTCATTCAGTTGTATAAGTCACCGGGATATTGTGAAAACCGCGACATTACAATCTCACTAGTTAGATTGTAATGTAACGGTAAATTGTGAATCGGATCACAACTTCACGGCTTATTCTTGTACCTCCGAATAAAACCGATGATTTCTTCTGCTGCGAAGCATTCTGCTACCCAGGGGGAGGGGGAAGACTTTGACTGAACCTAACATCATAACTCATTTATTTTGTGTTTTTCACTTCGCTTAGTGTTATTGTAATGTCACTAGTGAAATTGTAAACAAAACGTTTTCAGTTCACAATCCTTCGACAGTTCACAATCTCGCGAAATAAATTCCGTTAGATTATAGTCTAACGGAATTTATAATCTTAAGGTGACATATACAGGTGTAACAAAATTGGTATAGGTCCCGTTAACTGGGGCTTCTACTCATCATACTGAACAACTTTTGATTTACGACTTTGCTGAAATCGCAAATTTTTACTCTTAATACAAATTGATCAGCTGATCGACCAATTTTGTGCATTTTAGTATGGAGGGTCCAAATTTTTTTTGAGAATTGACTATGAGTTCCTTGGGGAAAGTTGTTCAGTATGACGAGCAGAAGCCTCATTTAACGGGTCCTACACCAATTATTTTACACCCTGTATAAAGATGATATACCTGACGGTAACATTATAGCTAGGCTAAAATAAACGAATTGACATGTTAATAACGATGCTGTTGACATTTGGCTTTGTCTCCAAGTAACTTATAAGTAGGTATGTACTACAAAAGCAAACTCTTTCATTTGATAGTCTGTGATACTGGTAGGTAGGTCACATTGGGGAACAAAATGGGAACAAAGCGAGGTCTAGGCGACGGGTGGACTAAAAACAATGAAAGCAAAATGTATACCGATTAGCCCTTTGTAGTCTTATTTTGTTACTCGCTTTTGGACGCGGCGTCGCTCGCGTGCACATCGTTCTTATGACAATCATCGAGCGTGAGTGGTGCGCAAGCCGCAAGTGGCTCGCTAGCGTGGAAATTCGTTTTCTCTAGAATCCTATCCTAGATCGGGCTATTATGATTAGCAGTTTGTGTCATTTTCCACTGCCTTAACCATCTCTGTGCAAAAAATCACAACAATCCATTGGTCCGTTGCGATGTTAAAGAAATGAACCATAAAAGACGATTTTTTCAGTTCCCTCAGGAACTGCACCGGACTATGCTATTTTTACGGGATATAAAGTAGCATATGTCCTTCCCCGTGACACAGACTGCGTGCATGCCAAATTTTATCAAGATTAATGAGGATGTTGACGCGTGAAAAGGTAACAAACAAACAAACAAACACATTTTCACATTTATAATATTAGTAAGGATAAGGATAAGGATTGTGATGTCATGATTGCCTTAAGTACGATTCAGACCAAACGGGCCGCGCCAAAGCGCATAGGAGCGCATCGGAATGGATGCTCGCGTAACCGTATGCACCCGATGGAAAAAATCCCAAGATCTGTCTTGAATACAACTTATAAACTTTGAAAGTCAGACAGACAGATAAACAGATGTACGGACAGACAGCGTAGACTTTGTAATCGCTATAATGTGATACTGTGGTAATAGGGTACCGGTACCTCGGACGTTGAAAACAAGAGAAATGAAATCAAACTTCACGAATCCATAATTACCGAACAAAATGGAATCATGATATCACATCACACTAATATTATAAAGGCGAAAGTTTGTGAGTGTGTATGTATGTTAATTCTTCACGCAAAAACTACTAAACGGATCTGGCTGAAATTTGGAGACAGATTAGGACCTGGATTAACACATAGGCTCCTTTTTTTCACTAGCGGCTCGCGCACTGCGCACCCTCTAAAAGTCATAGAAACGTTATTCATGCGGGTTAAGCCGCGGGAAACAGCTAGTATTAAAGTAAAAGTAAAGTAAAAAATGTTTATTTGCAGAAAGAACACAATACACATATATATATATATATATATATATATATATATATATATATATATATATATATATATATATATATATATATATATATTTTAAACAATAACCCCACACTAGGCAACTTGCCTGTATCGTGGTAGTTGATTTAGTACGATTTCCAGATTACAAAGAATGCGACTGATTTATGCGGTTAAACATGGTAAAGTAAATTGTTCGACGCGTAACAAAAGGAAACAAGTTAAATTCAGTATAAAAGCTTAAATTAAACACAATAATATTAATAAAATAGATTGGGCAAAATATCATGCATTAATTGAGTATCTCTGCAGAAATATGTGAGCATGATTGCGTGTTTGTATGTGTGTGTATGTGTTGTGTGTGTGTATGTGAGTGTGTGTGTTTTAGCAGACTATTCTGAACAAACTCTCCACCTCGTGATATGTTAGTTTAGTTATATTAGAATAAAAAGTTTAAATGGTGAATTCACAAATAATAAAAACAATTTAATTTGCCCAAGAACACTGTTCAACAGATACATTGGTTATGCCAGGATACACAAAGTATGCAGCAGGGTGTTGTTGCCCTTTTTGAAGAAGAGCACTACCACACTTCTGTACCATGTCTTTGGCCTAGGCGTTTGTCCCTCGAGTATAACGGAATCGAACAACTTCTGAAGAACTATTATAACTAACAGTGCTCCACCAGCATTCAGAAGTTTAGCCGTAATTCCATCATCACCTGGTGCCTTGTTGTTCTTGAGCTGTATGAGAGCCAGTCTAATCCCGTACAGGCTGACGTCCAGGATATCTTTGGTATCGGGATATCTAAACGTTTCATTAACTCCCCGCAACCTTCAACAACCATACATCCGCACATTGGTGACTATTCACACACAAGTAAATCAAAACCTATAGGGTACTCCCCGTTGACCTAGAAATCATGAAGCAAGGTCTCACAGCACAAGTAAAGGAAAAAAATCCGATAACTGTAAATTTGTAGTTTTATCGCAAAAAAAATGCTATTACAAACTTACGTTTGCATTTAGGAAATAGACCCTGACGTATATCGATGTACGGTAGAATATTTTTTCAACTTTAAAGTTAAATTTGTCATTCAGTACGATTTTTGTACACGTTAATGTACGTAAGGATACGCAACCCGTGAATGTGTTTGGTACGGAACTCTCATTTAAAAAAAAATGTAATTTTTCGTACTATCTTTTAAAATTTAAAATAAAAAATATATATTTGTAATCCATATTAAGATGTGTGGTCAAGCCCTTTCATTTAATATATAGCACCATAGTCTTAGATTTTTTTTTTCTGCAGTTTCCTATTTTCAGACGGACGGACAGACAGAAACACGACTTGTCGTAGTTCAAATCAAATAATTTCAAATAGATTTTTTGGTATTCTTTGAGTGAGGTCCTATTATCTGTGTTTGTTTTTTTCGGAAAATTAAATTAATTACTGGTATGTTTAAAAAAAAAATGTTTCGGGATTGGTATTAGGAATATTTTCTTATTATTTTTTAAAGTTACAAAATCATAATCATAATCTTGAATCAAATCCGGACGGCCAATGTACCAATGAGTTTTTCGAAACTTACGTACATATTATACTCTCCGATTGCTTTAACGGTGAAGGTAACCATCTGAGGAAACCTGCACGACACACCTGCGAAGAAACTCGAACGTTGTGTGTGAAGTCGACCAACCCGCACTGGGCCCAAGTGGTCGACTAAGGCCCGATCGCCCTAATTCAGGGTAGGCTCGAGCCCCTCGGTGGGGACGTATATGAGCTGACATGATGAATCATTATTATATCAGCTCATATACGTCCCCACCGAGGGGCTCGAGCCTACCCTGAATCAGGGTGATTAGGCCTTAGTCGACCACGCGGGCCCAGTGCGGGTTGGTCGACTTCACACACAACCTTCGAGTTTCTTCGCAGGCGTGTGCAGGTTTCCTCACGATGTTTTCCTTCACCGTTAAAGCAATCGGTAAGTATATGTACGTAAGTTTTTGAAAAACTCATTGGTACATTGGCCGTCCAGATTTGAACCCGGTACCTCTGGTTAGATGGACCGAGTCGTTACCGGTTGAGCCACCGACGCTTTTTTATGATGAATCATAATCATGAATAATTAAGACAGTTATCTTAAATATTTGCACGCTTAAATTATGAGCAGGATTTGAAAGGAACTTTTTAATTTATTATACAGGGTGTAAATGTGCATTCCCGCCATATTTACAGAAGTAGTAGTTTATAATACTACAAATTGTTTCAGCATATACAAAAAATCTGATATTTGAAGGACTACGAGTTATGGTATGAAACTCTTTTGGAGTTCATGTAAGAATAAACCAGTTTTATGTAAGATCGCAGTGGAACAAACCGTACGAGAACATAACTGACAGACGCGAGCGGTTTCGACTAAACAGTTCATTCCTTCTTTCAATGATTCATTCATGCGTATAGCTGACTACACAGTCAGCTGATTTCAGATTTCCCTTCCTACTTTAGGAGGACCTACAAAAATACTAAATTTCCGCATTTACACTTTTATTACTTTGAGATAGCTGTGTAAAGTACTTTATGTGCGTTTACAGTATTTTTGGCGTAGTTAAAAGTCTGAAATCAGCATTACACATTATTGTTATTTACAAAAAAATACACAAATTTACAAAAACTTACAGTTTCAAACGCTGCCAGAACTCTTTCACGCAACACATCAACACTATCAATTTCTTCCGTGTACACTAAACGTTTCACGTCGCCCCACAAGCATTATGTCCCGGGTCGGTCTCGGACTGTTCGGAAACATTTCCACGAACATTTCACAGGCTTGTCGCAAACGGCTTGTTTGCACGGCGGCGGCGCGACGGCGCCAACGGCGATGCGTAAGCGTGGCGCAGAGGTCACTGAGCGAGAGTCGACTCGACTGTCATTCACGGCAGCGCGGCGGCAACTGAACTGATTGAACGCAGCCAAAGGCCAAAGGGAAGACCGACTCGTTTGAACTATGCCGACACAGGCCGCCGCGCCGCGCTCCGCTGGTATTAGTGATGTACGCGGTCGATAAAATGTAGTGCTGCCAACGCAGTAAAAATATGAAATCATTTAAAATAATTAAAAAAAAAAATTATTTTTTTATTGATTCGTACTCAGCATCAGATGTATAGTTACCTCTGTAAATATGGCGGGAATGCAAATTTACACCATGTATAACACCAAATTTTGTACTCAATACTAAGCAAGTAAATTATATTTCATTTCGTGGCACACGGTGATTTTTCTCTCCCGTGACACTACCGGTCTTACTTACGTAATTGTCAGATCCGCCACCCGGGCTCTTTTTTCATCAAACATAACGAACCTTTTAACGCTCGCTTCGCTCGCTCAACTCAGATCCGCCGTTTATTTCCCCACGCAGGGCACCGGTAGTGTCATGGAGGAGAAAAATTACCTTTGGCGCTTCTTTAGTTGGTTGTGCCAAGCGTTCTTCTTATTATCGTGTGGCACAATTAACCGTGGTATCCAAGGGATAGACGGTGGTTGCCTGGTGATGCCAAGCCTTAGTGCACGGGAAATTAACAGGAATTTCTATAAATCTAAATATGAACAAAAGCAAAAAAATGTAATAGCACCGTAGGTACTCCTATAAATTATATACAGCCTCACACACTTCTTATACACAATTGAGAAAACTTTGCTCCTGCAGAGGAAAAACGCCGTTACAGCAAAGCCAATGAAAACTTAAGTAGGGCCGTTCTATGATATTACACTATTTAACTTTTTCTGTGCAATTAGTTTTGTTTTTTAAGCTTTTGCATAGCTTTTATCGCGGGCTTTGAGCGCTGCGACCGAATCAAGAGATTTCGCAACGAAAATAAAACCTAACACCCCCCACTCCGCCTACCATGTAGCTCGGCCGAGCGTAACGTAACGTTATCGCGTTTTAAAAACTTAAAGTGCCATCTATTAGCGATTTGGGGTACTAAAAGGACTTAGTCAATTTTACTGGTGTAACTTTCTTAGTGTTAATTTATTACATAAACATCCCGCGCCCCAAGAACTATATGGTACTGGTAAATACTGCATAAATAAAAAATAAATAAATAATTATAATTGCATAAGTTGATAAAAAATGATATGCAATAGCTTTATCGCGGCAGTCCCCGAGTGCCACATGTTTTTTTTTGTTAAAACAATGCAAGCAAAAGGCTTTAAATTTTATCTGCGCCTCACCCATCAAAGAAAAAAAACACAACTTGAGTCTACATGAATAGTGAAAGAATATCCCGACAACGGCCTGGCCTACACTAAGCACACTCCATTCGATCAGATATCAGGCGCTCCGCATACATTGCTCGGATTTTCCAGGTCAAGTCGTGACCCCACATGCGACCTCCAACTTCCAGATTTTAGAAGGAAAACCTTTGAATAATGATCAAGCTTTTGGAGGTTACAAAATCGCTGATTCGAATTTATTGTCTATTCTAGGCATTGTATTTATAAAATTGTTCTAATATTCGTGTTTTCTTCATATTACAATTTTTATTACGAGTATGTATTCTATCATGGAAGGTATATCGTTACGTACTTGTTTTCTGAAAGTAGGTGTGTACTTAACTGACACACATTACTACTAATCAGTTTGCTTTGGTACGTGATGATGATGAACATCATCATCAACAGCCAAAAGACGTCCACTGCTGGACATAGGCCTCCCCGAGTTCGCTTGGTAGGTGGGTTGGCGATCGCAGTGTATATTGTGGGGGCACAGTACGTAGGAAGGACGCTGCTGCTCCTTCTCCGGTTTAGTCACTCACGTCTCTTACGACACCCATGGGAAGAGATGGGGTGGTGGTATAGGGGTGACGACAGCATCAGAAATAAATTATGAATTATTTATCACTAAATTGTCCTCCTACTTAAATTTCGAAAAACCTTTCCTTCAACTCCTTGATTTTTAATTTACCAAAATCACAAAATGAGTAGACAAATGACACTGTTAAACTACGACGTCACGCCTAGGTATTTCAAACATTTTTATTACAAAATGTCGTTTTCGACAAATGATAAAAAGTAAATCAGATGACTAGCATTCGTCATCCTTAGGACCGCAACCACAGGCCACTAAACAGCGATAGCGTTTCTTTTTAGATTTTCAAGTAACATGATTATTCGACTAGAATAGTGATTTGATTTCATACCGACGACGACCTGGTAAAGATCGCGGGAAGCCGATGGATGCGGGCAGCGCAGGACCGGTCGTCGTAGAAATCCTTGGGGGAGGCCTTAGTCCAGTAGTGGAAGTTTTTCGGCTGATATGATGATGATGATGAAGATTTCATAGCATTTTACGTTGTGATTGGTCTCAAACTAAATATAAAGTAACTAATAAATAACAAAGCTCCTTCGCTAAAGCGGAAACTGACGTGGCCTTAATAACAGGAACTTACATCTATTTTCATAAAAATATCGAAATAAACATATTTGAACAATTACCGCACCCATCAACTTGTAATTTTATTAAAAATTAAAACCCCACTCCATAAATTATTACTCCTGTTCATAGGGCAGTCAGGTAAAAATGTATCCTATGTCACGCACGGGATAACGACACCTCGCACTCCGAAATCTATCAAGCCGTTTTAGCTAAAATTAAAAAAACATACGTACATATAAACCTGAAAAATATTACCCTTTGTTTTGGGCGGTCGGCTAATAAAAAGGAACTGCTCTGTGTCTCCGCCCAGGTCCATTGTCTTTACTCGAAGTCTTGACAGTGTTGCAGTCTAAATTTTGTGCTTACGCGACACTAAAATCATCTTGCTATTCATTACTGTTTTAATTTCAACCGCTCACGGAAATCTAGCAACTATATCAGCAATGTATGTGATCCACGAATTAGTTTCAAAACAAGATCTCTCTCTACCTATACAAGGGAAATATAGGGGTCTGAAATGCCCTGAAAAGTTACTGTGCAGCTTATGCAAGGTTGAGGCTAAACTTTACTTTAGCTTTTAATACGGAAGTTAATCGCAGTGCTGGAGAATTATGTAAGCTTCACGTCACGAGATCTTTTATATTTAATTAGGGAGTTGCTATTAGACAGATAGACTTAATAATCTAATTAAACTTATTATTTTCGCATGAGCTGCAAATTGGAAGAGTACACTGTTTTATAAGGTATTTTCATGATGTAAGCATTTTTTATGATATTTTTTCCCGTTGCTCAAAGGGTAAGGTTTTTCGGGTGTATGTATGTATGTTTCTTCGGCTGAGCCTGAAACCTAAACGGCTCAATAGATTTTGGAATGCTAGTTGTCGTTAGATTCGTCTTGTTCCCGTGAGTAACATAAGATACATTTCTACCCGACTGATCAAAAAGGAGAGGTAATGTTTTTATGCAGTCAAGTTTTTATTTTCATTATCTCGACTCTAAGAATTTGGGGATCTTCATGGCGACAGTGAATAGGTATTATTTAAGTTTGCGTGTACCATCCTCGACTACATAATCACTTTCTAAACGTGAGATGTAGTCAAAGACACATTTTTTTTTATTCGTTATAAAAAACCGGCCAAGTGCGAGTCAGACCGGACTCATAGGGTTCCGTACCATCATACTAGATGGTGCTTGTTTCTTCACGTTTAAAAAAAAACACGTTTTTTGTATGGAGATGCTCCTTATTTTTTCACCTTTTCTAATATTTAGTATTTGTTATTATAGCGGCAACAGACATACATCATCAGTGGAAATTTCAACTGTCTAGCTATCACAGTTCATTAGAGACAGACGGACGGACAGCGAGGTCTTAATAATAGGGTCCCGTTTTTACCCTTTGGGTACGAAACACGTCGGTGGCGTTACGGCTAGGGCCGCCGCCTCCTGTCCGGGAGATAGTGATTACAATTTTGCATTTTTATTTTTGGTTTTTGTTAATTTTCTAATAAAGTACCACACCGATTTTGATAAAATTTATATGGAACTAGACAGGAAGCACTAGCCTTCAAATAAAAAAAGGAATCATCAAAATCGGTTCACCCAGTCAAAATTTCTGAGGTAACAAACATTTAAAAATACAGTCGAATTGAGAACCTCCTCCTTTTTGGAAGTCGGTTGAGAATTATGAACAGTTGGGTAGTTTAACATTATAACAGCTCAAAGTTTTTTAATTAATCTCTCATCCACGTATTACGTGCAGAAAATAGGAATCACACCGAAGTTTTTAAGGATTCCGTACCCAGAACAGATTGTAAAGTTGGGACAGTAAAGTTCTCAAATGGCGACCACGCATCGGAAAACTTAGCTTCAGCAGGCTTCCCACTAGGTAGACCGATGACACGTTGAAGGTCACGAGAAGCCGCTGGATGCGGGCAGCGCAGTATCGGTCGTCGTGGAAATCTTTAAGGTAGACCTTTGTCCAGCAGTGAAGGTCCATAGGCTGACATGATAATGATGACCCAGAGGATGCGAACGAGACCCTATTACATGTCCGTCTGTCAGTCTTTCTGTCAGCAGGCTGTATTTCATGAACCGTAATAGGTAGATAGTAGAAATGTTTACACAGAGTGTATTTCTATTGACGCTATGACAAATAACAAAAAATATAAGGGGGCTCCCATACAAGAAACGCGTTTTTTGGATATATAAAGAAACTAGTGACATCTAGTAAGTTATGTAACTAATATATTTCATGATAGTTGATTTATGAAGATGTTTTGATACGGAACCGCGCGAGTCCAACTCACAATTGGCGGGTTTTTTTTTTATAAGCAAGGTATACGTAATAGTTTAAACTACGGAGCAAGGCAAAGCAAAAAGTACCTTGTTCGCCATTTATACTACCTCTAACAAAGGGTAGTGTGGAAAGTGAGCCGTTTCTAAGATATATTAACTGAGAAAATGCACTGCACGGGTATATGAGACCGCTCTTAAGGATCACGCGGACACTGATTTAGCGATGGTCTTTATTGCAGAGGAAATGTGAGCTAATAAATGTTAAAAGACGTGACAAATGTTAGAGTGGTGAAAATAATAAAATGTGTGGTGAACTCTTGGTAAAGTTGAAAGTTTTTTTTTAATTTTTTTTTCTTTAGTAAGGAAAAATATCAAGTTAAATTCTTTTGTTACTATACTATTATAAACTATTATACTATGATGGATGACTCGGGGCGGACTCTTCGATTGCTAAGATTAGTTTGATGATTAGATGACGATTTATACCCGTTTAAGTACCATTTTGACATATAATAAAGGATCTACATTTTTAAGGATTAAAAAAAATTGTACATATAAGCATTATTTTATGCTAAGTTAAACCAGGTAATCAGTAAATAAAAAGCAAAATGGAAATAAAGTATTTATACTATGTACCATATTATATACTATACTACACTACACTATGCTACGCTACACTACGCTACGCTACGCTACACTACAGTACTCTATACGATTTACCCTTCAACACCTCAACCAATCTTGGCGAAATAAGGCATACTCGGAGTCTGTGTGTGACTGAAATTGAATAGTTTCCGAGGGATCTGGAGATTATTATATCTACGCTCGCCAGCCGCACCACTCATCCTCAAATTTATACACATAATAAAACTGTAACGGGCCCGTGTTTGTACATGAAATATTTTGGAAAATAATAACTGTGGTGGACATTACTAACGATATAAAGGCCAAAACAACAACTTTTGGAATTTTTGTCTGTCCGCAAAAACTACCAGGCCGATTTTGTTGAAATTTTGTATGGTGGTTTCTTATAGCCCGAGTTAACATACATGATACTTTTTATGCCGGAAAATTTAAAAGTTTTCGTGGCAAAATTCACAACCTCCACGCGGACGGACTCGCGGGCACAGCTAGTACAGTAATAGAAACGATGTCCACGCGATTGAAACTGCGGGCTAAAGCTACTAATATAAAAGATATTAAAAAGTTTCCGCCTTTAGTTTACGAATAAGCTAAGTGGACGTCCGCAGGCACAAATGATAACAGTTTCGTAAGGAACAGTACAGTATTTTAAGAGAAACGGTACAAACCAGGTTATAGTATTGGTTTGTTTCTTAAACTGTAAGTACTCCCGACGCAGAGCACACCTATTCCCAGGAGCGGCTAACATTATTAAATAAGAGGTATTTCTAAGGTTTTTCTAGACGTACCACTGGTTGAGTATTATAGTGTCCTATCACTCACGGGATCTAAAATAATCTAACGACAGGGCACTCCAAAATCTATCAAGCCGTTTAGGCTGCAGGTTCAGCCAAAGAAACAGACATACATATAACCGAAAAAATTGCTCTCCATTTGGGAAGTCGGGTAAAAAGTAGTAACACAAAAACATACCTATATATTTAAATAAAACAATTCGTTCGCTTCACTCTTGGCTTGCACAATTATCTCAATATACATCTTTGTAGCAGACAATATTTTTCAGAAAGTATACGTAGCGCGTTTAATGAAAATTTCACATAATATTTCACACAACACAGATTCTAGAGTAGTCGAAACCTGCTGTCGAACAACATTGTTATCCTAACAAATAATCTCCATTATTATCGACGCACTCCAACTTTCCAGACAATGCTCCCAAAATTTCCAAGTTTAACAAAAGGTATATCGAAAAAGTTCGAGCTCTTAATAAGGACTTAACAACGGATAAGGACTCAAGTCCTTTTTTAACAAAAAAAAAATGTTCTAAAATAGGGGTGACGACAGCATCAGAAATAAATTATGAATTCTTGATCACTAAATTGCCCTCCTACTTAAACTTCGGAAAACCTTATGCGTTTTGTTTTCCATCAAGTCTTCGATTTTAAATTCACCGAAATCACAAAATGAGTAAACTTATGACGCTGCCAAACTATGACGTCACGCCTATGTATTACTAACATTTTTAGAACAAAATGTCGATTTTGACAGATGATAACTCAGATGACTAGCATTCGTCATCCCTATTGGTATAACCATAAAACCTGCCGATTTAATAAATAGTTTCATGTCAAATAATAATTTGTAACTTTACAATAGCACATTACTGACTTGGCCGGGAAAGTAAGCGATAGCTGTACGAGTAGAGTTTAAAGGCCTAACCACATGCGATACCTTTAGTAATACGAATCCAGCAAGTGCCCTTCCGGCCGAGGCCTGTTTAATGCTTTACTGCAACAAAGCAAGGAAATTAAAACAATAATTAATATAATTTAACCTACACCTCTAAAGGTTGGAGGCTCTACACTCGAAGTTGTTACCGAATATGTGTACCTGGGACAAACAGTCCATTGAGGTAGGTCCAATTTCGAGAAAGCGATCAATCGTCGAATCCAACTCGGCTGGGCAGCGTTCGGGAAGCTTTGCAATATCTTTACGTCCCAGATACCGCAGTATCTTAAGACCAAGGTCTTCGATCAGTGATGATGCCAGTGATGACATACGGAACTGAGACATGGTCGCTTACTAATCGGCCTCATAAGAAGACTCAAGTACACCCAAAGGGCAACGTAGCGTGTTATGCTCGGAGTTTCTCTGCGTGATCGAATCAGAAACGAAGAGATCCGTAAGAGAACCAAAGTAACCGACAAAGCTCTAAGAATTGCTAAACTGAAGTGGCAGTGAACGGGGCACATAGCTCGTAGAACAGATGGCCGTTAGGGTAGTAAAATTCTTGAGATGCGACTGCGCACCAGAAAACGGAGCGTAGGCAGGCCTCCCACTCGGTGAACCGATGACCTGGTGAAGGTCGCGGAAAGCCGCTGGATGCGGGCAGCGCAGAACCTTGGAAATCCTTGGGAGTCCAGCAGTGGATGTCCATCGGCTGATATGATGATGAAAGTAAAATACACTCAATTAAAACCGTGACGGAAGAGTAGGGAATGCCGTGACGCACTCTATTGCTTTTTTGCCGATTTACTGTTTAAATCACAGCGCCGCCGCCGCCGTCGCCGCGCAGCCGCCGCCGTCGCCGCGCAGCCGCCACCGCCCGGTCCGAATTTTAGAAAAACCTAAAAGCTTTTTGGTACAAAATAGTTTTTATGCGTAAAAGACAAAAACTCAAATGAATATGAATACACGGTTCCAAATTCAAAATAGGCTTTGTTTCCTAATATTCTATTGAAAATAAAAGACAATTCTGGAACCATGATTCCATCTCCAAATTTCATCATCAGATCAACTTCAAAATACCTAAAGGATCTATTGTCACCGGGATACGGCTTCATTTCAAATTTCAGATCAATCGGACCCCTGGGAGTCGCGATTTAAGATCGATTGCATAATTTGAACTAAACAAACATACCTAAATACATACAAACATTGCAAGTTAAATAAAAGCTTTTAAAAAGCAGTCAGTGAACCCCAGACCAAGGAGTTTTTATATATCCGCCTATGGTATTGTCATTTGGCTGTATGAGATTTGTGTTCTTTGCCTTCCAGTGTGATAAAATGCCTAGGTATACAATCTCTTTTTTCTTGAAACTATTTTGAATTGACAGCTAATTTCAATAAAATATCCTTGGTGAAAATCATTGGCCACATCTGTGTAGTTCTTTTTCTAACTATTTTTAAAGATTATCTGTCACTCTTCTTTTGTTTGCAATAATGGACGTCTCGCGGGAAGCTTTTCTTGCTATGAATTTCTATGAATATAAAAGGTTTAACCTTCAAGAATCTCACGATAATTTACAAGGTGCTTTTGGGGAGTCTGCTCCTGCCTTAGCAACAGTAACTTTTTGGTTTCGTGAATTTCAAAGTAGTCGATAGAACCTAAGCGATGACCCCAGACCCGGTCGACCACTACCACCAACTGCAGTAATTCATGAAAATGTCATCAGGGTAGAGTGGCTATTGCGGGAAAATAGACACATCACACATCGGGACATTCAGGCTGAACTGAAGATTGAAAAACCATCGTTCAAAATTAAAACTGCAATAGAAAATTAATTACTTCAATTATACAGCTATTAACAGTACCTAACAATCAACGGGAATGTACGATCCTTCCTAGTGACGTTTCGTTTATAATCATCATCATCACATCAGCTCATATACATCCCCACCGAGGGGCCCGAGCCTACCCTGAATTAGGGCGAATATCGTTTACAATAAAAGTAATGCAAAATAAAATAAAATACTAAATAGCCCGAGCGGTCATTGAGAAGAAATTGACGAAACACGGCACGTGGTCCGCTCTTAGGGGCAATTATCTGTGTGAGGATACGAATACGAAACATAGTAGACCCTCCCCCCGCCCGCTCGCGCTCGTAGCAAGCAAAGCAGCCCTCGGCTCGCCCTCGCACACTCCGCTCAGACCTCCCTCACTCAGTTCATTCATCCATTCCAATACATTCCATCAGTTAGTTGTGCTCGGTACTGTATCGCGAGTGGACGTGTCACCAGCTCTCAAAATTCAAACTTTATGTTACGTGGCTCGATGCGATGATACTAGAGCGCGGAATACTGTGCCGATAAGTTTCAACTAGTTTGCACTTTCGATTAGTACTTGGGTATGTTGTGCCGATGATGTTGGTGCGATGGTCTGTCGGAGAGAAGTCAAGTGTGTCACTTTCATGCATCTATGCACCACATTGCTGTGGTTGCTTACCTTTTTTAACGGTAAGTTTTAGTAGATACTTTGGATGTACCCTTACCAATTAAATTAAAAAATGAAAAACCGACGGCATTAAAACATTAGATACCCCTCTTTTTTTAGGTAGTCGAGTAAAAGCTTATCTTATGTCCCTCACGGGATCAAGAAGAATCTAACGATACCTCGCACTTCAAAATCCGTCAAGCCATTTAGGCTTTAGGCTCAGCCAAAGAAACAAACATAGATACTGACATACATATGTATATACACCCGAAAAACATTAACCTCCTATTTGTGCAGTCGGGTAAAATTGTATAGCTTTTATCGCGGGCTTTGAGGGGACCGAATCAAGAAATTTCGTAACGAAAATAAAACCTGACACCTCAAAAAAAAAAAAATTAAGTTCTTAAAAACTTACAGTGCCATCTATCTATCCATCATGATGATGATGATGATGATGGCGATGCGATTGATGATGGCGGATGATGATGGCGGATGATGATGGCGGATGATGATGATGATGAACTTTCTTAGTGTTAATTTATTACATAAATATCCCGCAGCCCAAGGACTATATGGTACTGGTAAATACTGCATAAATAAAAAATAAACAATAGCTTAATAAATTATTATAATTGCATAAGTTGATAAAAAATGCTATGCAATAGCTTTACCGCGGCAGTCCCCGAGTGCCACACGTCTTTTTATTATTTTTATTTTTAACAGACTTCAAAATAAACACTTTACCCTCCTTTACGTCTCGCATTCGGGTAAAAAGGAGGAGGTCTAGATGTTACGCCATATCTTTACTGATTTTGAAACAATTTTAATGATTTTTTTTATAATAAAAAAATGAAGTTGTATTAAAATCGATTCAGTACTGTAAGTCCGGGTCAATCAGTTGTTGCGACTTGCGATTGAAGTCAATTGTTTATAACGTGATGCGTTGACAATTATTTAGATTTTGTTTCTATTTAGTAAAGAATTAAATATTTCTAACTTTATTTTTGACATGATAACGTCCTATAAATTGATGACACGGGCTGCATTCACGAAAAAGTGTGATGTCATTATCACGTTACGCCTGAGCCAAAGTATACATATTAGTACTAACGTACCTGAGCCAAACGTGCAAGCGAGAGTTGTACTTTTACTTGTACAAGTACAAACTAGTACTTGTATTTGGACTTCGACTTGGACGGACGGACGGACGGATGGACGGACGTCAGACGAACCGTCAAACAAGTGTATCAATAGATTAAAAGTACTAGGCTTCTAGGATCTTACAAGAGGTGTTCTAATGCGGTCGATGTTCTGTGAGGAAAACACGTATCTGCATACGTTTCAAAGTGTGTGTGAGAGCTTTCGCAATGGCCACTTGCCACAGCCGACTAGATTGTACGTAATCGAGTTGGTCACGACGACGTGCATCTGGATGGCCATAAAGCACACAAGCGTTCGGCTTGTGACACGTTATCACGTAAAATTATCGTCCGTAAATCGACTTTACACACAACATCGGTTTTTTATATTATTTTTATCTCTCATCACTTATGAGTATGTTAGGTATATATAATAATTTACAAAAATTTTAATATTGTCCTTTTACTAAAAGCTTTTTATTAACTTGCAATGTTTGTATGTACGTGCATAAAATAATAGAATGTCTCTTTCTGATTATAACACTCGTTCTCTGACTGACCCAAATTTAGCGTATGATAAGAAAGACAGTAGTTAAATCCATACAACTGGCCACTCAGACATTTTCATTCATCGAAATTTCTCATTGATTACAACAATTAGGTAAGTAATAACCATCAAAAATATTTACTCTTGCAAAAAATTCTAGACTTAGGTACAAGAAAGAAATTCAAAATCCCAAAAATTGGAAAAATAAATGACTTATACCGTCGGTAAAAAAAAAACCAGTCAGTTCACCCCGAGGCAGGTGTGAGTAACGCGCCCAAATTAGTGTACATCGATTACACGAACGAATCACAACTCGTTTATAATGTACTAGCTTTTTCCCGCAGCTCCGCCCGCGTGGTTATCGTTTTTATGACTCTCTTTATGGGTGATTAGTAAATTATGTCGTTTCCCACCTACTTAACCATCTCTGTGCAAAAAATCACAACAATCGAGTATTTTTTAGTTCCCTCAGGAACTGCATCAGATTATGCTATTTTCCAGGGATAAAAAGTAGCCAATGTCCTTCCCCGTGACACAGGCTACCTGCACACCAAATTTCATAAAGATTGGTCAAGGCGTTGAAGCGTGAAAAAACAAAAAACAAACAAACAAACACATTTTCACATTTATAATATTAGTAAGGATGGACATGAACCTATCAATACTGTAGGGATTGAGGCGTCCATATTATTAAGGAGTTCCTGGATTTTACTTAGGAGTTGTTGAAATTACTTTATTTCGTTTGAATTTTTAATGTTATGTGGGGAATTGTTGTTTGTTTCATGAGCTGGTGGGAGGTTTCAATCCAACTGTAGTTCTAATCAGTGCTATACATGTATTAATGACAGAGTTTCGTTAAGTACTTGTTTTTGTCATTTGTGCTTGTCAGATACGATTAGCAGAATATGTTTTTTTTTTATCTCAAATCATAAGAAATTCGTAGTTACATGGGTTAGTAAAAAAACACACAAATTTACAGGGTTAGTAACACGTAGTAATATTTAGTATTATTTGGTAACACTGAAGCAAGTAAAAGTTTTCTAGGCTTATGGTTTGGGGCAAGATGGATAGTTACCCATTACCTTACCATAGGGCTATCAATCCCAATAACAATAGATAGGAGACTGTTGGCACTGCCGCAAACGCGACGCGTGTGCCGGACGTTGAAGGCGAAACGGAAAATTGTTTGGACCTTCTGCTGACAACAGAACCAGACCGATATAACGTGTCAGTATCGTCACCTTTGGGTACGTCCGATCATTGTCTGGTGAAGTCTGTACTGTCTTGTTCACCACCTGATCTCAGCCCTAGGGGTTCTAGACGGGTATGGCAGTACAAGTCAGCAGATTGGGATGAGATGCGCCACTTCTTAGCATCTTATCCTTGGCGGCGAATGTGCTTTTCTTCTAGTGATCCGTCGAGCTGTGCGACAGAAATTTCGAGAGTCATATGTCAGGCAATGGAATATTATATCCCGTTTTCTGACATTTCTCTCGAGAGCAAAGCTCGCCCGTGGTTTAATGCTGATTGCTCAGTGGCCGAAGCACTAAAGCATTCAGCTTACCAGGCTTGGGCAGATGCTCGAAATCGTAAAGCTCCGGACACGCGAGTTAAAAAGAAAGCCTTTAATAAAGCCGCCAAGTCCTACAAAAAGACGCTGCGTAGGGCACGCCTCGACCATATAAGCCGTATCGGATCAAAACTTGCCTCCTACCCTTCTGGGAGTAAGGCGTTTTGGTCCTTGGCTAAATCGGTCGAGGCGAACTTTTGCCGCTCGTCTTTGCCTCCACTGCTGAAACCTGATGGATCATTGGCTCACACGGCAACTGAGAAGGCTAATCTGTTTGCCTCTATGTTTGCCGAAAATTCACGTCTCGATACAGCGAATAGAATACCACCCCAGTTATCTCCTTGCGATACTACAATGCCCCCTATTCGTATCAAGCAAAAGGAGGTACTCAAATCACTTCGCAATCTTGACGTGAACAAAGCCAGTGGACCTGACGGTATACCAGCTATAGTGCTAAAGAACTGCGCTCCTGAGTTGTCTCCTGTTCTGACACGTCTGTACCGCCTCTCTCTTGAAACGGGTATAGTCCCAAAGTCCTGGAAGCTGGCCAACGTGCAGCCGGTGCCCAAAAAAGGCAGTCGTGCCGATCCCGCAAACTACCGCCCTATAGCAATCACCTCCGTAATCTGTAAGATTATGGAGCGTGTATTGAACACCCGCATTCTGGCATACCTAGAAGACAATGACCTCCTTAGCGATCGACAATACGGATTTCGCCGAGGTCGATCTACTGGAGATCTTCTAGTGTATGCTACGCATATATGGGGCGAGGCCATCGAGAAGCATGGCGAAGCTCTCGCTGTGTCACTCGACATCTCGAAGGCTTTTGATAGGGTCTGGCACGCTAGCCTTATTGGCAAGCTTCCTTCTTATGGTCTTCATTTGGGATTGTGTAACTGGGTAGCTGATTTCCTGAGGGAACGGTCTATTCGAGTGGTCGTTGATGGCTGTTCCTCAGACCTATTGGCGATTGATGCCGGGGTACCTCAGGGATCTGTTCTTTCCGCAACACTATTTCTGCTTCACATTAACGATCTGCTGAAACCCGGTATAATTGGTTATGCAGACGATAGCACGGTTGTAGAAAGATACCTGTCCAGTGCACGAGCTAACAGCGCTGATACGCTGTTTCTGAGAGAGGCCATGATAGAGCGCATTAACCTATCACTTCAGGCAGTGTCTGAATGGGGTGATTCCAACCTCGTAAGGTTTAATGCCTCTAAAACACAGGCGTGTCTTTTTTCCGCCAAAAGGAGTCCATTCACCTTGACTCCAACTCTCCGGAATGAACCGATTCAGATATCTGACCACCTGGAACTCCTTGGCGTGGATTTAACACCCAATCTTAACTTCGGTCGTTACATTGAGTCCAAGGCAAAAGTTGCTGCAATGAAGCTGGGCATTCTCTCTAAGGTGAGACGGTACTTCACACCTGGACAGCTGCTTACCTTGTATCAAGCACAGGTCCGCTCATGTATGGAGTACTGTTCACACTTATGGGATGGATCAGCCCGCTATCAGCTGGATACCTTGGACGCCATCGACCGACGCGCACGGAGACTCATTGGCGACGATGAGCTAGTCAATGACAAGCTCCAAAGCCTTGAGCATCGCCGCAAAGTCGCCTGTCTATCGGTATTCTATCGAATTCATTTCGGAGAGTGCGCGCAAGAACTTCACGACCTCATTCCCCCTGCTCCATTCCACCGTCGGTCAACGAGACGCAGGGAGGGGTTGCACCCCTTTGTTGTTGATGTTCCACCTTTTCGCACGAATCGTTACGCTTCTTCATTTATTATGCGTACAGCGCAGGAGTGGAACTCCTTGCCTGCGTCAGTGTTTCCCGATTCCTATAATTTGGGGATCTTCAAGGCAAGAGTGAATAGGCATTATTTGAGTTTGCGTGTACCATCCTCGACTGCATCATCACTTACCATCAGGTGAGTTGCAGTCAAACGCACTCAAATTTTAAATAAAAAAAAAAAAAAAAAAACACGGTGCATCAAGTAGGCAACACTTTTCCTCATAATTGCAAAAAAGTCTCAGCAAACATCGACGATGCACTGCAGAATCGCGGCAGCCCCAACAGCATCCTAAGTCCATTATTATATTGCTGTTGCTGTAAATTTTTCTTGGCCATGGAAACTAGTCCTTCAGCCGGATTCGTAAATAATTTTCACTTTCTTCATTTGTTTTTGGATTTGTAATGCTAGTGCCGGTGCATTACAAATCTTCTCTGAAGTTCTTGACAGCATTTGCAGCAGCTGCATTCTGAGGTGGAACACCCAGTTGCTGTTGGGCGTCTATAAAACTGCACCCAGAGCAAGTTGGGTTCTCACGTTCGTTTTATTTTCTTGTTCTCCACATTGCTCACGTGCACTAGACGATTTTCTCCAAAATGCACCACTTCTTGAACAAAATCCCAGCAGAAAACAATGAAAAAACAACAAAATAAAGCTACGAATGCGTCCGCCACAAATCCCGCCAAAAAACTCTTATTATATTGCACCCGCAAAGTGTTGACAGCCTTTTGTGTATAGTTTATCCACAGGTTAGCCTTAAATAATGTGTCATCCATAGAGAAGCGTGCAAACCTGCGGGTAAGCATATTACACATTAGATTAAGGAAACAATTTGAATTAATACTATAAGGACTGATTTAGTTCAGACGTCATCACCGTCGTTGTGACATGTAGAAAAACCGCCTTTGTTGCATAAGCGCAGTGCAAGAATACATTCATACGCCTTTGAACTTCGCTACAGTAACTGGTCACCTCTGGCGAAGAATAAAGACTCTTTACTATTCTCGCTGGCGCTGTGCTGGCGCTGTGCCGGCGCTTCTATGATTGTCCAGAACGGAACATTATCGTGCGGGGGCGTAGGTCGGGACGGGGAGATCGAGCGGTTTAAACCGCCTCCGTGGCGTAATTGTTAGGCCATTAGCTTTACATCAGGAGGTCACGGGTTCGATTCCCAGCGGAGTCTTACTTTGAAAGACTCGGTTTGGTTGGTCGAGGGGCATTTTCTAAGCCAGCCTAGCTAGCTACCACTATCCTGTATGTTCCGGCTTGAAGAAAAGATAGCCAGTTAGTTCCTCATTACGTTGGGGAGTATTGGTATGCCCACTTCCTCTGGTCATTTTCCATCTGGTGAGAGGATACCAAAGGCTTACCATTTGTGGATAAAAACAGTTCGTGTAAGGGCCGTTAACTGATTCTTCTCTGACTCATAGTCAATTAAAAAAATGTATTTGAATATCCATCCAAATCGATCAGCTGATTCAACAATTTTGTATGGAGAATATAATTATATTTTGGGAATTGACAATTGGTTTCGTGGGGACATATTTTATTCAGTTTAATAAGTGGAAGCCTTCCAGTTAACGGCTCCTACACAAATGTTAAACATCTAAATATATATAACTCAAAGGTGACTAACTGACTGACATAGTGATCTATCAACGCACAGCCCAAACCACTGGACGGATCGGGCTGAAATTTGGCATGCAGGTAGATGTTATGACGTAGGCATCCACTAAGAAAGGATTTTGGGAAATTTCCACGGGACTTGCAAAAATCGGGATCTGCGCAGGCGAAGCTGCGGGCATCCACTAGTAGTTTTATAAGGGTTTAAAATATGTATAATACCTGCAAATAAGTATATAGTACATTCTTTTTTGAAACGTGCTCCAATAGAATTTAACAAGTTAACAGATTTTTCCCAAATTAGTTTAATTAATTACAAGGTCCTTAAAGTAAAAACTCTGATTTGTAAACATGGGTCCATTAAGGTTCAATTGTTGTGTTCTATCCCTACTAATAATAATATAATATTATAAATGTGAAAGTAACTCTGTCTGTCTGTTACGCTTTCCCGCAAAAACTACTGAACGGATTTGGCTGAAATTTGGTACGTAGACAGATTAGGACCTGGATTCAGACATAGGCTACTTTTTACCACGCTCGCGCGCACTGCGCACCCTCGAAAAGTCATAGAAACGTTGTCCACGCGGGTGAAACCGCGGGAAACAGCTAGTCTTCTATATATCCTTATCATAAAACTGTAACTGGGCCGTGTGTGTAGGTACATGAAATATTTTTGGAAAATAATAACTGTGATGGACATTACTAACGACAAAGAACCCAAAACAACAACTTTTGAAACTTTTGTTTGTCTGTCTGTCTGTATGTTCGCGCATCACGCAAAAACTACCAGGCCGCTTTGATAAAATTTTTGAAGTGAAAACTTCTTTAGCGGCGTTGTGCACTTGTTTTGTAATTGGTAAAAAATGTTAAACTCGCGTCAGGACACGTGACCTGATCGAAAATTCGTAAGACGGATGGAGTTGATTTTTGGTTGATTTTTCTGAGATATAAACTTTTTAATGATATATTAATGCACAACGTTAATATTCAAGTTTTCACTTCTGCCGGCACTCCCGGAGTGCAACCCGTCGTTTTTTTATGGTGGTTCCTTATAGGCCTGGTTAACATATGGGATACTTTTTACCCTGGAAAATTCAATAGTTCCCGTGGGAAAATTCAAAACCTACACGCGGACGAAATCGCGGCCACAGCTAGTTCTTAGTAATTTTCGGTCAACGAGACGCAGGAACAGGTTCCACCCCATTGTCATAGTGTTAAGACGATTGAACGGGTTTTTAATTTTTAATTAATTCTTACATTTGTCATTTATAATTTGTTCTAGTATCGGCTCATTTGATTAGCTGGTTTATTGTTTGTGGTGTAGCTATTTTTATATCAACGCCTATTAATCCCTTTGCCGTCCATCGCTATAGGACAAACATTACAACATAAGCCCTTGTCAACTCTGTGACGGATTACTCTACCCTTCGTGGGTTCGATTATGTACGGATATGTTTATAAAGCCTTTGTTCTGACAACCAACTCTAATGGCCGTAATGCCTTCCGACATATAGGTAACTATAGGTATAATGTTTAACGCTACAGGATGTTATAGAATTTGTGAGTAATTTCAAAGGTATATTCTAAAACACTATCTTCACGTCCCAAATACCACAATTTCAAGATTCAAGGTATTTATTCAAAATAGGTGCAAATTACACTGTATCTGATAGTCATAAATAATTATTAACATAATTTCATTTCTGAAAAATCAAGAAAAAAACAATCATTAGTTAATAATGTCAAAATTAAATCCTAGAAATAAACCAGATTATGTCATTAGAACATGAAAACAATATGACACGAAAAGCTATACATAAAATTATTGAATGTCATTGAAACCTTTGACAAGAGTAGGCCAGTTCACACGGACAGCACCCGGTTACGAGTATAACGTGAGAGTCGGCCATCCTTCCCATCAACCATATTAGAGGTTTCTTATGAGTCTCTCAACCATATTAGAGGTCTCTTCAGTGTCTTAAGAGTCAAGACCAAGGTATTTGACCAGTGATGACATACGGAACTGAGATCTGGTCGCTTACTATATAGGCCTCATAGAAAGGCTCAACGTCACCCAGAGGGCAATGGAGCGTGTTCGAGTTTCCCTGCGTGATCGAAGCAGAAACGAGGAGAACGAACTAACAAACGTATATACATACAAATATTGCAAGTTCAATAAAACCTTTTTAAATTACAGACCATCCGCGGCGTATACTCGTATATTCTCTGTTAATAAAACTTAATTTCATTTAATATGTCATTCCGCGTCAAGTAGGTACGCTCCTTCAAATGAAAATGAAAATGAAGGGTTTACCAATTGTAAAAAAAAAAAAAAAGTATATTATCCGCAAAATCAAATTATACTTCATAATTAATCTCGGTATTGTTCCGTTAATGCTTTAGCGTAACATCATTAAGTTAGGCTGTTACGGAACTTGTGATACAAGGTGACACTGTTCAACTTTAAGAATAGACAACTTAAAAAAGAATTTTTTACATATTTTATTTTTACTTTTTGCTAAAAGAATCAATAATTTCTTGTATATCAGTAGGATAATTTTCTTCAGTGAGGTGACCCTGAGCAAAAAAGTATAATCTTTTGATTTTCATATTTTCAGAGCGAAATCACCAAAAAGTTGAAATTACTTAAAAAACATTATGAAATCTAGACCTTTAATACGTATGCATGCTGTTGAACTTAAGTTAATCAAAATCAATTAAATTAAAATTAAAAAAAAAAAACACAAAAGTATGAATTAATATTTTGGTGTATATATACACGAAATTAACCAAAGATAACGAAATCAAAAGTAGTGTAACGAAAATAATTAAAATAGTTAAATAATACCCAGGAAAGATCCGTTACATCATACGTGGAATTTTGGATAATGTCAGGCAAACGGCGGAATAATGGAAAAAGTAAAATAGAGGTAATAAATTAAAATATAATTTTAAATTTGTATCTAATAACAGCCAGTAACAAAAGGAATTGGTCACCGCGAAATGTAAAATGGTACTTATAATAATATCAATTTTCAATAGGTTGAGAGACTATGACTAAAATTGAACATGGAGTACAAATGTGTGATTACACTTTTAGTTTTTTGTTAAACCTTAATAAGTAGTAGAAGGGACAATCCATACCTATATATTGTTACTTTTAATTCTGTGATAACACCTTAAATTATACGTAAAAAGGCACACATAAAATAATAACACTGTTCAATTTCTAAAGTTCATGAAAACCAAAAGGGATTTTGACCGGGGAATATGGAAATGAGAAGAAAAAAGGTGTCTACTTCCCTTCGCAGGTGGCACGATGGTTGATGCTCAGGCTGATGAAAAAGGTGTTCGAGCTGTACCAGCCAAGACTCGATCAGTTATTTGCTTAGCCTGCTGATGTAATATGTCGGCTATTACGCTGTTATTATATTAGATGTCCATTAGGTACTCGGTAAAAACCCTAAAAATACAAAAGAACACTAATTTAGCATAGCGCGACTCGTAAAGGAAAATGAGCACGAAAGTAGGAAGTACGTACCTCGAAATATCGGCAAGGGATCCGTAATATACTACAAAACTGCACCATAAAATTTAGAAAACGGCAAAAGGCAACTAGTTAAATTTATTATATAATTTACGGTCAAAAATAGGTTTGCGGAAACTCCATCTAAAAGTGAACAAACTTAATAACCCCAACAACACACAAATGTTAAGGGATCGTTGTGTATTGAGCCTAAAACTAGACACTGAAGAAAACAGGAGAAACCAAACAACTAGTAAAACATTAAAGACAAGTAGGGTTGTCAAAAACTGGAAAAAAACTTGCAAAACGTTGTCAGTTACACAAGTAGTAGAAGGGACAATGGATTGTCCCTTCTACTACTTATGAAGGTTTACCAAAAACTAAAAGTGTAATCACACATTTGTACTCCATGTTCAATTTTAGTCATAGTCTCTCAATCTATTGAAAATTGATATTATTATAAGTACCATTTTATATTTCGCGGTGACCAATTTCTTTTGATGCTAGCTGTTATTAGATACAAATTTTAAATTATATTTTAAATTATTACCTCTATTTTACTTTTTCCATTATTCCGCCGTTTGCCTGACATTACCAAAAATTCCACATATGAATTAACAGATCTTTCCTGGGTATTATTTACCTATTTTAATTATTTTTGTTACAGTAGGTACTAATCAAATTATGACCTACAATATTTTTTGAGGTCTGTACCAGCACACATCTACTTTACTATCAAATGTTTTAGATTCGATGGCCTTGCTGACACCGACTTTAAAAAAAACTGCAGGCCCCTAATTTGAATCGTACCTACCTTAGATTTCGTCATTGTAGTTCAAAAAGGCGGCGTCTTTTTTTATTCTGACAACGGATTTGTGATTAGGGACTTCAGCGACACTCAGATATCGATTTTGGAAGCATTCAATTTGGAAGTATTCGGTCTAGTAACTAAAAACTTCAAAATGGCGGCCACTTTTTTTAAATATTGACAACGGTTTCGGCATTAGGGACTTCATGGACCCTCAGATATCGATTTTGGAAGCAATCGGTCCAGTAACTAAAAAGTTCAAAATGGTGGCCACTTTGTTCAATTCTGGCAAAGTTTTCGTGATAAGGATACTCAGGGACACTCAGATATTGATTTTGGAAGCAAGCGGTCCATTAAATAAAAAGCTCAAAATGGCGGCCACTTTTTTCAAATCCGACAGGACAAATCTCGTTAGTTTTTGTCGTTTGTATGTGCGAGGTGTCGTTACACCTCGCACTCCTAAATCCATCAAGCCGTTTTGGCTACACGAAATGTCAAAGAAAAAACCAACATACATACATACACCCAAATAAGTTTCGCACAAAATTAATAACTATACTATACAAATAACGCATAACGCATGTTCCTTTTCGGTACTGGATATCGTTAATTTAAAAATCTGACTCCAAAAATGACTCACGTATTGCGTTGTTCTTGTCGTGTGTGACAGTAATGGCGGACAGGTATCCCCACCGCCTGATGTTGCTAGTGATGTGACAGGAAATTAGAGATGCGCCCGAACAACGCATAATGTCTGATTTTACTCCCCGTAAATTTTCATACCCCGGGCTTATTATATGAAAATAAATTCTTAAGAAGTAAACTCCAAAAATGTATCCTATGTCATTCAAGGGTTCAAGATGAATCTAACGACACCTCGCATTCCAAAATCCATCGAGGCGTTTAGACTACAGACTCAGCCATACAAACAGACATATTATATACATTATATGAGGGTTCTATACTACCACAATTCTCTACAGGAGTACAACATTACACTCAGACAAGTGTACATACAGCATGATACCTATAATTATAAATTAAAAAAGAAAACAAGGCATCAAAGAAAGCACCAAGAAAATGATTTTTTAAAATTCTGTTCGGACTCCATAACGCGAGTACGACTCACATTTGAAGTATTTTTCTTCGAATATTTGGTCGGCACTTAAATACAACTGGGTATCAAATACAATATAGTAAAATTTGATTTAGGATGTGTACATAAAACCCTTTCATTTGGTACCCCACCCTTAAACTTTGACTCTTTGAGTAAATATTTAATGTTTTCAAAGTAATTACACTTTCAGTTGGTTTGAGTCAACATGACCATAATACAATCTTGCGAAAACTTAACTATCCCCGTAGTTTTAGTGGTAACTGCATAAACTGAAATTGATTTTTTTCAAAATTTCACCGAAATTTTGGGTTTGAAGATGTTATATTTTTCAAAATAACTGATTAATTTCGTTCACGTTCAATATCAATTTTGTCTTTGGGTCAGAGCTTGACCTAGATACCACGTAAGATGAAATCAGTGAAGAGATCGGATAACTAAAACTCCGTTTGTCACCAAAATTGGTGCTGAAATTCACCTTTGCTGACCACAGATACTATGTAATTGAATACAAAATATTCATTCCGGCACCAGTTGTCTATTTAACAAATAGACAACTTCTAATTCTGACTATTTCTCGAGGTGAAAACTCGCAAATAGCCTACTTTGCAAATAGTCTATTTCGCACTAAGCGAATTTGCAAAGTGACTACTTTGCAGACTTGACAAACAACAACTAAAGTACTCGTATACAGTTTTAATTTATTTCTTAATTCACTATAGTTTGCGAATAATAAGAAGTTCAAAAAACCTCAAAAATCGTAAAATCGATTTCAGCGGGGTTACCCCTGTATCGAAAAGAAAGGACTAAATACGGCATAATACTACTAGTCATTTGAGCAACTTTTTATCAACCGTCGAAAACGAAAGTTTGCTCTGCAATAGGGTTGACGACAGCATCAGAAATAAATTATGAACTCTTGATCACTAAATTGCCCTCCTACTTAAAGTTCGAAAAACCTTACTTTTTTATTTTCCATCAAGTCTGCGATTTTTAAATCACCAAAATCACAAAATGAGTACATAAATGACACTGCAAAACTATGACGTCACGCCTAGGTATTTCAAACATTTTTAGAACTAAATGTCTTTTATGGCATATGATAAATTAAGTAACTCAGATGACTATCATTCGTCATCCCTATTATTCGCGTTACTGCCATAGTGACGTCATAAGGCGACGCATTGATTGGAACAGTTGTCTCTATTTTTTTCTTTACGTGTAACGAGTAAAGAAAACAACCACACTTTTTCAATGGTTTTTCGTTTCAATTAAAAACTACAATTAATTTAAAAAATCCAACTGGCATGTTGATGTGTGTGTTTAGACTAAAAGACAAAAAAATTTAGAGGTTTAAATCAGTCAGGTTTGCCGTAGAATGCAAATCTCTCCTTTTAAAGAGGTTTCTTCAATGACTTATATATTACTGGCGTAAGGACCCGGCCAATGCGCGCGACTAATGGGCCCAGCGAATTGGTGCGAAAACCGAAAGTTTCGCACACTCGCGACTCAGTCGTCTGCGGGACATTGTTCAGTGCGGTGGAAAAATATTCCATATAAAAATGCCTTATTGTGTTGTAAGAGGCCGTAAATATCATAAAAGAAAGGCTAAAAAGGAACATGGGATGTCGTATCATCGATAAGTAACCTTACATTGTATTTTTTCTTGTAAACAAATTAAAAAAACGAATTTTTAAAGCGACAATTCTATCAAGGTTCTTTTAACTCGGCACGTCAGTCAACTCTCGCCCACGCTAGTTCGTACGAGTTATGTCAGATGGCGCTACTTTTTGCATGTATGAAGAAAATCTGACTAAAATATGGAGACGGGCGGATCCTTCTGTTCAAATCTGTGGGTTTCTTTATTATATATTTTTCTGTTATAAAAGTTAACGAATCGTTTTTCTGCAACTGACAAAATGAAGTCATTGAAATGAAAAATCAGGTTACAAAATGTCATTTGGATATTTATCGTAATTGCTGAGAAAAATCGAGATCCCTGAGACCAAAGTTTTCAATGCGTCGCCACAAGTGCCATAGTTTATAAAGAATAAATTTGCTGTTATTAATAATTATAAAATAAAAATTGCTTAATATTTCAAACGAGCAAGTGATTTTGCTGTTCTAGAAGAAATCGTATTTATTGAATAGTGTTTTTTAATTTATTTTTATACGGTTTAATAGTTTATTAGGTTATTACAGAGAGGGCTGTAAAGTTCAATTAACAAATAGTTTAATCCAACTTTTGTCAAACAAAGTCGCAATCAAAGTCACGGGCAGTGGCTAGATTACTCGTATTTATAAGTCGACTTCTTACAGCCCGTCTACTGGTGTCTGAAAAAAGTAATGTGACCATGTGGCCCACGGAATGTGGGACAAACAAGGGTCGCGCACGACGTCGCGGTGACTGTCCTACATTTAATAAGGCACCTATACATACATCCTTGATTTTCGTATAAGTATGTGGGTGAATATGACCTAGAAGTGCGGAAAGTGGAACAAAAGAAATGAAATTCAACATGTAAGACTGGGAAAACTAAGGGAAATTTATAACCCCACTTTTATTTACAATTTAAGCACACGAAGTTTTTAAACAAAAATACTCATAGTATAACACAGTTCGTGACTATAGGTCCCGAATATTATTTTATTATTATTGCTCACTTTGACCCTTGTTTACATCATATTAAAAAAATACAACTGGTAAGCCCTTGGCATCATCTCCCCTGATGGTAAGTAACGACGATGCCGAAGATGGTAGCGGGCTTACTAAGATTTCCTAACGCAATGGGGAACTGGCTATCTTATCTTCAAGCCGGAACACATCAATGTTGTTAGCATTGATGTTTCGCTGCAAGAATTAGGTAATAAAGCGTCAGCTAGCCAGGCGGGCTTCCACCAACCAAACCGAGTAGTACAAAGTTAGACTCCGCAGTGAATCGAACCCGAGACCTCCTGATGTGAAGCTAATAGACAATCATTACGCCATGGAGGTGGTTAATTTTGTCTCATGATAAACTTTTATACCTCGAGTTTTGAACGCTACGAATAATTTTCAACATTCAACTCACACAAGAATAATTATATTTATCTGACGTCACCTCCAATCACGGTTGCCTCACATGAAATGCGTTCCCCGTAAGTATGACATGTATGTAATTACTTATAGCACCCCATCGCCGCGTCATGCCCTGTCATGTTCGCTAATATCGTCCCGTGGCGTTTAGGGAATTGTATTTCGAGACCCATTTTAAGGGGTTACAGGAGTACACAGCACTAAATAGGATTGTACGGTGACAAATTAATTAGTGATTTTAATAAAATTTGCAGGGGCCACAGTAGATGGATGTGATTTTATTTGTTACAACTTGAAGAAGTCCGCCTTCGCGATGTAATAGTTAAGTCTATTAGTTTCACATCAGGAGGTCACGGATTCGATTCCCGCCTCCGTGCACTGGCTGCGCTTCGGAGACCCATTTGCGGAGACCGAAGGTTTTATCTGTGCAATAAAGGATCAGGTGGTCAAGACGAACAACTATAGGAGGTTTATAATAAAAGACAGTACCGTGGATCTCTGTTGGTTGTGCCGTCAACCACGGGAGACTCTGCGTCATATAACCTCCGGTTGCTCCATGCTGGCCAACACTGAGTATTTGCACAGGCACAACCAAACAGCCAGGATCAAGAGATCGCTCTAAAGTGTGGCCTCATATCTCTGCGGTTGCCATATTACAAGTACACGCCGGAACCGGTTTACGAAAACGACCGCAGTAAGCTCTACTGGGACCGACCCATCATCACGGAAAGGACGATTCTTTCGAATAAGCCTGATATCGTGTTGATGGATCAGGCGCAGTCAAGGGTGTTTTTGTGTGGATTTTACTATCCCATACGATAAAACCTCGTGCAAGCTGATGCCGCAAAAAGGACCAAGTACCTGGACCTGACGCACGAGTTTAGTGATATGTGACAAGTGGAATCCACCGAAATCATCCCCGTAGTCCTATCTGTAAAGGGGCTGATTTCAGCCGGCCTTGAACTTCACCTAAGGTGGCTGGAACTCCTAGGCAGACCAATCATTGCAGTAATGCCGATAGCAGTCCTCCTTGACAATGCCCGGATAGTCGGACGCTTTTTCTTCCTGTCGCACTGAACTCCAGCCGACTGTGCTTTCGCTGGAGGTGCTTCTGCCACATCGCCTCATTCCAAGTGAGCAGAGAGGCTTTCATTTTATATTTGAAAATAATAAAAAATTAATGCTGCAGAGCTGCACGAGTCCTTATCGTTATCAAATTATTTACTTTAGAATTAGTCATATACTCACACCAAGTTTTACGCTTGTATGTATAACCGTTCTTACGATGGTGCTATATCAAAAAGCACCTCTAAAATACCTGTAAAACAGTAAAGTTGTTATTAGGCGCGAGTTACCCGTATTGAAAACTGAGCAAGCGAAGGATTCTAAGATTGAACCGCGAGCGAAGCGACTGGTTCAAAGATAGAATCCTGAGCGTAGCGAGGGTTTCAAAGGTACGAGACGCAAAATAACTTTGCTTTTGCGTAGCGGGTGGTCCGTTTGATATGAGCAGTGAAATGGTTAACATTTATTTGATTCTAATTTTAAAAACTCTTCACGTGCTATCGTATAAAACGCAACTTTGGGTGCTAAAATAGAATGACAAATAAAACCTATCCGAACGTATGATGTGAAAACACGTATTTTGGATGAAGGGGGGTTAATTTTTATTATTTTTTAATATAGCGGCAAAAATACATACCTACTCTGTGAAAATTTTAACCGTCTACCTATTACGGTTCATGAAATACAGTCCGCTGACAGACGGAAGAACATCGGAGGCTTAGTAATAGGATTTCGTTGGTTACCCTTTTGGTACACGGAACCTTAAAAACATAAAGAAATCGAAAATCATCTTTTTTAAGAGGCTAGATATTGTTTTATTCGTATACCCACAACTACGAGTATCTATAGGCAACGAGGAACTTCTCGAGATAGATATCGAACGGGAAGAGGAAAATTGTTTTTTCTTGTTAGCCCACGCCTGGCGTCTTTCAGGTAGGAATGTAGAGGTGAGCTTAAGCCTTTCCGGATAGGGATGATGACTGAATTAGAGACTAAACTGAACTCCCCTGCGGAGAATAAACTTCTCGAAAGAGCGTCTAACATTTTTAAATTCTTTTTTTTAATCCAAAATTGGTAAGCCCTTGGCATCATCTCACCTGACGGTAAGTGGGCCGAAGATGGAAGCGGGCTTATCAAGATTCCCCAACGCAATGGGGAACAGGATGTTATCTTCAGGCCGCAACACGTCAATGCTGTTAACATTGATGTTTGGAGGCAAGATTTAGATAAGATGGTGGTAGCTAGCCAGGCGTGCTTAGAAAATGCCCTTCCACCAACCAAACCAAGACTTACAAAGTTAGACTTCGCCGGGAACCGAGCCCGCGACCTTTTATTGACCTTCTTAAATGGACTTAACCATTACGCCACAGAGACGAATAAAATGTAATGGGAGGAACCTTATATTATGGAGTTTTTTTAGCTAAACCATTTATAACATAATACGATGATAATAAGTTTTTACGATTGCGTAAATTTGGCAAATATCTTAGGGCTATTTTGAAGGAAAGTAAAGTTTAAACTTTTTTCCATGACAGCTACAATTTTTAGAGTTTTCCCAGATATATCCCATATGACATACTTATTTTTGGTATCAATAAGAGTCTGTCTGTCTTCGTTGATGACAAAAATTTGGAAGACATCTTTAACGCTATTTGTATACTTATCAATATTTTTCCTTTTTTTGTATAGAAGGTACCCTTAAAATTATAAGAATAAATCTAAAAAAGGTACCCCTGGCAAATACATTTGAACATCTATGTTGTTGAGGTACGGAAGCCTAAAACCCTGTCTGTCAAGAACCTTTTTCTCAGCAACGCGTGGAGGTATCCAGTTGAAATTAATATAAAATACTTGGGTCCTTGTCCTTAGGTATAAAGTCCTTATCAAAGTGCCGGTCTACCCTCGTCAAGTACGCCTTATTAGTTCCATCGAAGAACAAAACCATTCCATATATTCCAGCTTTGTTCCACGTCCATCAACTTGAGCCGGCAGCGGCTGAAACTGGGCTTACCTTTTGAGGTGCTCGTTGCATCCAAACCCATGATCAGGTTAAGGTGCAGCAGATGCCGAACGAATGTTTCTTCCTTTCATTACAAAGCAGGTTCTAAACCTTAAGTTGAGATGGATTTGTGATTTCTTACTTTAATTAGAAAAATGTAGAGAACTAACTTGAGCTTGGTTTATTTTAGGAAATTAATTCGGGCTTAGATGTAAAAATAGTTATTTATGATACAAGGGTTAATAACAAACGAGTGCCATTTGTAAGCCCGAGCCGCAGGCGAGGGTTTACCATCGTCACGACTTTGTTATTTCCTTTTACAGCCATGTATCATACGTCATTTTTCAAGAAAACTGGAAAAATTAAAAACGACCGTGACAAAAACAAAATACATGGGTACATACCAATCAACGTTTCGGTAACCCAAGTGCGACTAAATTTCCGGGGGGTAATCTCACTTCGTTTCTTCCTATACATACACATAAGTACATTTTCTATTACACGTATATTAACTATTCATAGTTTTATTTGTATTCAAAACTAAAACAACTCAATTCAGTTTTACAAAAATTGATGCATAGTGGGCATGCGTAAGTTTTTTTTAATATTACCTTATAAAGGTTACACTAAGGCCTGGGATATTAACAACACTATATCGTTCTCCCACAAGGTCTAACTACAATTGTTTAATTTAAAAATCAAATTCAATTTAATTGGGTGGTGCTATGTGTAATGCACAACTCAGAGCAAAGATGACCTATTATTACTAGCGTACAAGACTCAAATATGTGCAATTGAACTTGAAATTAAGCAAGCTAGTGAAGTTAGCCCTATTGTAAAGACTGAAAATATTGACATCCAGAGATAGGAATGTGGTCTAGAAATAGAAAAAAGTGGTAAAGTAAAAGCACGTGTGCGGTAAAATAAATTTTGCGCACACTTGACTGGCATATAAAGGACTACTTTTTGAGCAACTGTATTGAAAAATAAATTACGCTTCCTAGCTTTCCGCCCAAGGTCCTACCTACATCCGCGTTTGTTTTCTTGGCTAGAAACTTTACAATGTTTCATCTTAATCGGTGAATAGCTTTCGGACATTTATGATTTTGAACAAAAGATCTTTAACATTTTTATTCACCAAGATGGATGTCTGAGGAGTAAGGGTTTTTGGTACCAAATGGAGTTTTGGCTCCAAATCCGTTGCATCTTTGATCGAATCCTGGAGATAGGTCCAACCAGAGATGTGCTATATATAAGGAGAGGTAGATAGGTTACACACTTCCTAAAAGTGAAGCAATTAAAAAGTTGCCAATTAGCATCTCTTTTCTTAAAACTACCTATTATACTGGACAGTGACATAGGCAAGTGTCACTCCCGGAAAGAAGACCATGTTTTATTGGACCATGTACCAAGGCACCCAATGACAGCGTCGTCAACAAAAGACGAAAGCAAAAGTGTCGGTGTCATGTCAGACACTCTTTCGGCCTAACTCTCATACGTCAAGTGTCTGGGGTGTAACATGCGCTAAGGAACTACTTACCAATTATCACCTAATCCATTTAACTTTAATGTCATCACACCAATATCTCAAGAGAAAAATCTAGAAGTCGCTCGAATCACGAAACTTATTAAAAGTTTTCCGTGAAAGAGACATGAAAAATGAGAGTACCCCCATTTTCTCCTGGTGGTAAGAATCGGGGACTTTATAATGTCCGTGACTTGGTAAAAATAAGTGAGATCTCAACTTTTATTAAGTTTTGTAAAGTTTTTTTTTACAAAATATTTATAACTTTACCAAGACAACAGGATTGAAGTTTCGACGCAAGGTGCCAAAAACGCAAAAGGCCAAAGCACATATCATGGGTCATTCATGTATTTCATCACTTATTAAGCAAATAATAATTGTTAAATCAGAAAATTACCGTTTTCGGAAAAGGTCAAATACCAATTTTTGGTTCCATCAACCAAATCTTCTTACAAAGCTATGTTATTACAATAGCATAAATACGACCAAGGAACTTTTGCTTTTGTGACGAAGTCAATCTTTTTGGCCTTTTTTAATTTTAATCTACTTTAATATTATCTTTTTTTGTCTATTTTTACTTTTTGTTGTTTTGTTTGTTTTTCAAATTGTCACGTGCCCTGCCCACTGCCACTTTGAGTCAAAGAGTAGGGAATACTTGAGTTTAGCAATTCTGTGAGCTATGTCGGTTACATTGGTACTTCTACTGATCTCCTCGTTTCTGATTCGATCATGCAGGGAAACTCCGAGCATAGCACGCTGCACGCTGCACGCTTGGCTCTGGAGACTAATATTATTTACATTGTTTTTGTTATTATTTCTGTGCTTTCAAATACAATGTGATTTGTTTCTAAAACAAATGAA
This sequence comes from Coleophora flavipennella, assembly GCA_947284805.1. Classification (NCBI taxonomy): domain Eukaryota; kingdom Metazoa; phylum Arthropoda; class Insecta; order Lepidoptera; family Coleophoridae; genus Coleophora; species Coleophora flavipennella. The sequence continues at coordinate 4,977,865 of OX369255.1, forward strand.
CAAATGAATGTAACAATAAAACTTGCTAAGAAGCAACTTTATTTAAATATTACTAATTAATTTCATATCCTTACTATATTATAAATGTGAAAATGTGTTTGTTTGTTTGTTACCTTTTTACGCTCCAGTACTTCTACCAATTTTGATGAATTTTGGAATGCAGGTAGCCTGTATCTCTGGAAATGACAAATGCTACTTTTTATTCCGTGAAAATAGCATAGTCCGATGCAGTTCCCGAGGGAACTGAAAAATACGCTTTTTTTTGTTCTTTTTTTTAACATCGCAACGGAACCATGGATTGTTGTGATTTTTTGCATAGAGATGGTTAAGGGGGTGGGAAATGACATAATTTACTAATAAGCATATCCTGACATAGTTCCCCGTGAAGTTGAGGAAAACTCATTTCCACGCTCGCGCATGACGGCGTCGCAACGGGACAACGGGTTGAAGCGATTTTTGTATAGAATTGGTTGAGGGAGTGGGAAGTGACATAGACTGCTAATCGGAACAGCCCGATATAGTTCCTGAGGGTTCTGGAGAAAATTCTTGTTCATGCTCGCGAACCGCTTGCGGCTCGTGCACCACTTATCCTCACAGACAGTCATAAAAACGATGTCCACACTGGCTAAGCCGCGGGCATAAACTAGTAACAAATAATTTCAATAATAAGTAAAACTTTATTCACCGTTTTGTTGACAACAGTATCGTCATTCATATTTGTAGATATGTTATTTCTGTGTCATAATTTTCTCAGGGATGACACTTATCTAGATAGACTTAGAAATAATTGGAGCCGTTTCCGAGAAATAAATTATAATACTTATATACAGGATGTTAAAAAAATTGGTGGAGGTTCTGTTAACTGGGGCTTCTACTTATCTTACGTACAATTTTTGTTCTATGACTGCTGAAATGACAAAAAAAATGTCTACTTTTCATACAAATTGATCAGCTGATCGACTAACTTTATGCATTTTTGTATGGAGGGCCCAATTTTTTTTGAGTATTGACTATTGGTTTCTTGGGGATAGTTGTTCAGTATGATAAGTAGAAACCCTAGTTAATGGGTCAGTCACCATTTTTTTTAAACCCTGTATAGAACAAAAGGAAATCCACTGATAAAATTATTTAAGAATTTCTATTTATCACATCGAAATTAGTTTTGTGAGCACTCTAGCTAGACTCTAGTTCATAACTAATACTCAAATAATATTATTTGATTAATATTAGATGGGCTCAAAGTGGTTGTTTAATATTTCACCGGAATCAATATTGAGAGGCGCATAGTTGAGTATATTAGTGGGAATGTATCCCGCGGGGTGGGAACTGATTAAACCAATGAATTATGATAATCAGGCCAAGTCTCCTGAGGGTTACTAGCTAGTAATCTGTTTACCTAGTCTCCAGCGGAAACTGTTATGAAATGAGAAACTGACGAAAATTAGTCTTACCACAAAAGTGCTATGTGCTGAGTTAGACTAACGAAATATCACAGAATGTAACGTGTATGTGTAGTGTGCTCATCTACCCATTGATTGGGTTTGAGGGTTCCGTAGTTAAACTAGGAATCCTTGTAGTTTTGCCAATTCTATCTGTATGTCTGTCTGTCCATTGATGTCACAGTGGTTTTTCTCAGACTATTACAGCTATAAAACTGAAATTTGGTATGGTAACATAAATCTTTGGCCCCTATAAATTTATGGAATAAAGTCTGTACATGTAAAAAGGGGGTGTATTTTTTCTAAACGTACAGTATGGACACTCCCAGCTGCTCTCTATAGATTCCGACCTCACCCCCTCGTCACCCAGTTTGATACAGATTTCTGTAGGTTTGGTTCTGGAACATATAGAATTTCGCTGTGATTTCATTTCGTCATTTGTTTTTAGAAATGTCATTTCGCGCCCGTTGTATGAATCACTAAAAATCATAAAGTTTTAAAGTGGTAATTTTTGTTCGAGTTGTTCGAGCAAATAATCAGTTGAAAAGGATTTTTATTTTCAATATATTCGGGGTACCTGCAATTCAAGTAAATATAAAAAAATATATTTTTCTCAAGCATGGCTATAAGGATAATTTCAAAATTTTTGCTATCGCACTTACTTTTTTTTTCGAAAGGACAAGCTTGTTGTTGGCGGTGGGGGCCTTTACAACTTCACCGGGCATGACTTATTTATTACTAAAATATGCTGTATTTTTGAAAAAAAAACTCTAAAAATGGTACTCGTAGTAAAAAAAATCTCCAAAATAGCGCTAAGTACATATATTTATCAAATTAACGTACAATCTAGAAATCATACTGACGTCTATATTATGCAATCAGTGGTATGTCTAGGAAAACCATAAAAAAAGGTGCCTTCCATACAAATTGAATAATGTTAGACTCTCCTGCGAGAAGGCACTCTCCGTGGGGAGTACAGTATAGTTCATTCATATTGTAATTTGTAACGAACATTTTTTTTAAGCAAGTCTAGACACTGTTTTCCAAAAACATTGAATAAGTATCAGGGCCTCTTTTACAGGTTAAGTTCGTATATTATTCGGTTGTTTTTTTATATTATTTTATTCACAATTGGTAAGCCCTTGGCATCATCTCACCTGATAGTAAGTGACGATGATGCCGAAGATGGAAGCGGGCTTACCAAGATTCCCCAACGCAATGGAGAACTGGCTATCTTATCTTTAAGCTGGAACACATCAATGTTGTTAATACTGATGTTTGGCGGCAAGACTTAGATAAGATGGTGACAGCTAGCCAGGCAGGCTTAGAAAATGCCCTACCAACAACCAAACCGAGTCTTACAAGTTGACCCCACCGGGAATCGAACCCGCGACCTCCTGTTGTGAAGCGAACGGAAGAACCATTACGCACGGAGGCGGTAGAAAATTACAATTCAGGTTGGTCTTAGATGATTAATTGTTTTGTAGCTTTCTTTATATTTACCCACGTTGGGCGCCAGTGTGACACGAGGGGGTAGGTACAGTAGGAAGGTATGGCTAGGGCGTGGCTAATAATAAATGTACGTGTTCACAGATATTTAGATTTATTTATAGATGAATAAGATGAAATATAAGACCTAAAAAGAACACAAAGATTAAAAAAACGTAACACACTTAAATTATAATCACAAATAACAAACATAATTTTATCTTACCCGAGATGGGTCTTTAAAGAAAGTAGCAGGTTAAAATAATTATTTAATAAAGTTTCCAAATTTGGTTTTGAAAAATATGTTGAATGGTGGAAAGAAATTTGATTCCTATGTGTCACAGTGTATTTAAATTGTGATTGGGTTTGAGGGTTCCGTAGTTAAACTAGGAATCCTTGTAGTTTTGCCAATTCTATCTGTATGTCTGTCTGTCCGTTGATGTAACAGTGGTTTTTCTCAGACTATTACAGCTATAAAACTGAAATTTGGTATGGTAACATAAATCTGTGGCCCCTATAAAGTTATGGAATAAAGTCTGTAAAAAATGTATTTAACGATACCTCCTCTACATGTAAAAAGGGGGTGTATTTTTTCTAAACGTACAGTATGGACACTCCCAGCTGCTCTCTATAGATTCCGACCTCACCCCCTCGTCACCCAGGTTGATACAGATTTCTGTAGGTTTGGTTCTGGAACATATAGAATTTCGCTGTGATTTCATTTCGTCATTTGTTTTTAGAAATGTCATTTCGCGCCCGTTGTATGATTCACTAAAAATCATAAAGTTTTAAAGTGGTAATTTTTGATCGAGTTGTTCGAGCAAATAATCAGTTGAAAAGGATTTTTATTTTCAATATATTCAGGGTACCTGCAATTCAAGTAAATATAAAAAAAATATTTTTCTCAAGCATGGCTATAAGGATAATTTCAAAATTTTCGCTATCGCACTTACTTTTTTTTCGAAAGGACAAGCTTGTTGTTGGCCGTGGGGGCCTTTACAACTTCACAGGGCATGACTTATTTATTACTAAAATATGCTGTATTTTTGAAAAAATCTCTAAAAATGGTACTCGTAGTAAAAAAAATCTCCAAAATAGCGCTAAGTACATATATTTATCAAATTAACGTATAATCGAGAAATCATACTAACGTCTATATTATGCCATCAGTGGTATGTCTAGGAAAACCATAAAAAAGGTGCCTTCCATACAAATTGAATAATGTTAGACTCTCCTGCGAGAAGGCACTCTCCGTGGGGAGTACAGTATAGTTCATTCATATTGTAATTTGTAACGAACATTTTTTTTAAGCAAGTCTAGACACTGTTTTCCAAAAACATTTAATAAGTATCAGGGCCTCTTTTACAGGTTAAGTTCGTATATTATTCGGTTGTTTTTTTTATATTATTTTATTCACAATTGGTAAGCCCTTGGCATCATCTCACCTGATAGTAAGTGACGATGATGCCGAAGATGGAAGCGGGCTTACCAAGATTCCCCAACGCAATGGAGAACTGGCTATCTTATCTTTAAGCTGGAACACATCAATGTTGTTAACACTGATGTTTGGCGGCAAGACTTAGATAAGATGGTGACAGCTAGCCAGGCAGGCTTAGAAAATGCCCTACCAACAACCAAACCGAGTCTTACAAGTTGACCCCACCGGGAATCGAACCCGCGACCTCCTGTTGTGAAGCGAACGGAAGAACCATTACGCCACGGAGGCGGTTGAAAATTGCAATTCAGGTTGGTCTTAGATGATTAATTGTTTTGTAGCTTTCTTTATATTTACCCACGTTGGGCGCCAGTGTGACACGAGGGGTAGGTACAGTAGGTAGGTATGGCTAGGGCGTGGGTAATAATAAATGTACGTGTTCACAGATATTTAGATTTATTTATAGATGAATAAGATGAAATATAAGACCTAAAAAGAACACAAAGATTAAAAAAACGTAACACACTTAAATTATAATCACAAATAACAAACATAATTTTATCTTATCCGAGATGGGTCTTTAAAGAAAGTAGCAGGTTAAAATAATTATTTTATAAAGTTTCCAAATTTGGTTTTGAAAAATATGTTGAATGGTGGAAATAATTTTGAATTACTATAATTGTGTCACAGTTTATTTAAATTGTGACACATGGATTGCTATGTGCCAGCGCACGCGTAATAGAACAAATAGATGAAATGAAATAGGTCGAATGAAAGAAGAACGAATAACAGCGTTACCGCGTTACAGGTAAATAAATAAAAAATGAAAAATAAGGGGTCAACTTCGAAGGTCTGCATGAACATCATCATCATATCAGCCGAAGGAAATCCACTGCTGGACATAGGCCTCCCCCAAGGATCTTCACGACGACCGGTTCTGCGCTGCCCGCATCCAGCGGCTTCCCGCGACCTTCACCAGGTCATCGGTCCACCGTGTGGGAGGCCTGCCTACGCTACGTCTTCCGATGCACAGTCACCACTCGAGAATATTATTGCCCCAACGGCCATCTGTTCTACGAGCAATGTGCCCCGCCCACTGCCACTTAAGTTTAGCAATTCTGAGAGCTATGTCGGTTACTTTGGTTCTCTTACGGATCTCCTCGTTTCTGATTCGATCACGCAGAGAAACTCCGAGCATAGCACGCTCCATTGCCCTTTGGGTGACCTTGAGCCTTCTTATGAGGCCCATAAGCGTATTCGTAAGCGACCATGTCTCAGTTCCGTACGTTATCACTGGCAACACACATTGCATGAACATAGTGTTTTAAATCTAGTAGTAGTAACTCAATGTTTAAATCACCTATTTTACAAATGAATTCTTTGTACGAAGTTCTTTCTTTCTTTGCTTTTTCTTGTCCGATATTTCGAGCGTCTTCAGTGGCGTAATCCTGCCACGTTATTTACATTTCATATGTACGTACGTTTATCCGACGCTCTTACGGTGAAAGAAAACATCCTGAGGAAACCTGCACACGCCTGCGAAGTAGAGGTGTAATGGTTATTTAGCAATGATAATTTGAGCTAACGGTGGCGTAACGGTTACGGCCTCTAACGCCTGTCCGGAAGGCCGTGGTTCAAATTCTGCCACGTAGCAATGTGTTTTCGAATTTCGATTTCATTTGTACGTGTGCGTCGGTGGCTCAACCGGTAACGACTCGGTCCATCTAACCAGAGGTACCGGGTTCAAATCTGGACGGCCAATGTACCAATGAGTTTTTCAAAAACTTACGTACATACTTACCGATTGCTTTAACGGTGAAGGAAAACATCGTGAGGAAACCTGCACACGCCTGTGAAGAAACTCGAAGGTTGTGTGTGAATTCGACCAACCCGCACTGGGCCCGCGTGGTCGACTAAGGCCTAATCGCCCTGATTCAGGGTAGGCTCGAGCCCCTCGGTGGGGACGTATATGAGCTGTAATGATGATGTACGTTTATCCGACACTCTAACGGTGAAGGAAAACATCGTGAGAAAACCGGCACACGCCTGCGTTTTGTAGCTTTCCTTATATTTACACACGCCCACGTTGGGCGCCAGTGTGACACGACGGGTAGGTACAGTAGGAAGGTATGGCCAGGGCGTGGGTAATATTAACTGTGCGTGTTCACAGATATTTTAAGCTATTGTATAGCTTTTATCACGGGCTTTGAGGGGAGCGAATCAAGAAATTTCGTAACGAAAATAAAACCTGACACCCAAAAAAAATATATAAATTGAATTCTAAAAGACTTACAGTGCCATCTATATATCCATCATGATGACGATGGATGATTATGATGATGACGATGACGATGGCGATGGCGATGACTATGACGATGGCGATGGCGATAGCGATGGCGATGGCAATGGCGATTGATGATGGCGATTGATGATTGATGATGATGAACTTTCTTAGTGTTAATTTATTACATAAACATCCCGCACCCCAAAGGACTATATAGTACTGGTAAATACTGCATAAATAAAAAATAAATAAATAATTATAATTGCATAAGTTTATAAAAAATCCTATGCAATAGCTTTACCGCGGCAGTCCCCGAGTACCTAACGTCTTTTTTATATTTATTTATAGATGAATAAGATGAAATATAAGACCAAAAAAGAACACAAGGATTAAAAAAAACGTTACACACCTAAATTATAATCACAAATAACCACCTTTTTTTTTATCTTACCCGAGATGGGTCTTTAAAGAAAGCAGCAGGTTAGAAAATAATTATTTTATAAAGTTTCCAAGTTTGGTTTTGAAAAATATGTTGAATGGTGGAAAGAAATTTGATTCCTATGTGTCACAGTGTATTTAAATTGTGACACATGCATTGCGATTTGTTACAGTTTATTCAAATTGTGACACATGGATTGCTTTGTGCCAGCGCATGCGTAATAGAACAAATAGATGAAATGAAATAGGTCGAATGAAAGAAGAACTAATACAGTTACCGCGTTACAGGTAAATAAATAAAAAATGAAAAATAAGGATTCAACTTCGAAGGTCTGCATGAACATAGTGTTTTAAAACTCCTATTTTACAAATGAATTCTTTGTACAAGTTCTTTCTTTGCTTTTTCTTGTCCATACAATCATATTTCGAGCGTCCTGTGGCGGAATCCTACCACCTACCAATGTGCTGTCAATTTCCATTTCATATGTACGTTTATCCGACGCTCTTATGGTGAAGGAAAACATCGTGAGGAATCCTGCACACGCCTGCGAAGAAACTCGAAAGTTGTGTGTGAAGTCGACCAACCCGCACTGGGCCCGCGTGTTCAACTAAGACCCGATAAGGGTAGGCTCGAGCCCTTCGGTGGGGACGTATGGGTACATGTGAGTTGATATAACTATGACAGTCATATTTATATGCGGCCGTAGCTCAGTACAATTTGAGTGGTGGTTGGGTCGATCACGCAGGTTAACTGATCTGAAGCAGGTTCATTACCTAGATGGGTTTGAATGTTAGTGGCATTTTTCTCGCCCGTATCCGTGTTTCACAAGGGCGTTAAACCGTTGGTGCCGGTTGCTATCAATAGACGGCGGTCGTCAAGCCGTGTCAGGTGCAATGTAGGTGGTTTGACATACTTCTGACAGTGGGGTTCGCCACCGGCCTTACAACCCCCACCAACCTGCACTTGCCCCACCCTCCCCCCGTGTTTGGAGTATGGACTAACTTTCCCGAGCTTGGGAAGGGAACCATGCCCCAGCAGTGGGGATGCTGAGTTGAGATAGCTCAAATTATCACTGTTAAATAACCATTACACGCAAATGTTTTTAATGCGAACACACCTCTACAGATATGTAACGAGGCATTGCTTAATATACAGCCCTTAATGGAGATTAATGACCCATTAAATCGAAATGACTTTAGAATGGTATAATTGAGTAATCCGAGCTATGTTCGGAGTTACCCAATTCGATCAAATCAGGAATGAGGAGATCCGTAGGAGAACAAAGGTAACCGACATAGCTCACCTAATCGCTAAACTTTAGTGACAGTGGGCAGGTTGTATGGCTCATAGAACGGATGACCGTTGTGGTAGTAAAGTTCTCGAGTGGCGACCGCGAGACGAGAGACGCAGTGTAAGCAGGCGTTCCACACGGTCCACAAGGTCGCGGGAAGCCGCTGGATGCGGCCAACGCAAGACCGGTCATTAGGGAGGCCATTGTCCATCAGTGGATGATGATGATGAATCCTAAGTGATTAGATAAGACCAAAAGATATTTTTAATCTTACTTTCACTGTTCGACCTTCTGATCTGAGTTGGTCCATTAATTCACCAAAAGCTAAAGAAAACAAAGTAAGATTTAACGGAGCTGACTCTAACATTCCATAGGAACAAAGAGATATTTTCACAGATGCACGAAACGTGGTTTACTGAAGACCTTCAATCTTCATGCTGATAATATTTGCAAGATTTGTAAAAAAATAATGTAACGAAGTTACAATAATACGACATCAAGCATCACTGGAATCAATAAACTATAAAATCCCTGACTCAATTTTACTGGCGTTAGCAAATTTGGAGGAAATCTATGGAGGAACAAAAAGAAGGACCACCTGGTAGTAGATGCACATAGGCTTACCAAATCAGAGAGATCCGCGTACGTGATAGGCCCCGTTGTCTACAATCGTTCATCAACCAACTCTATTAAGAGTGCAGCGTCTACACCTGCCTTTAAATATAAATTAAGAAAGTGGCTCCAGGAGCAATTATTTTATAGTTACCAAGATTTCTTTAATAATTCTATTGAGAACGTACCTGGAAAAGAAGAGTGGGTTTCCTTAATATACTAATGTATTTTTTATTATTATTACTCTTGATTTTTGACTTATAACCAGTGTTATAAATAAATATTTTATTTCATTTCACAAAGATATGAATTAAGGAATCGACATTGATTCCGTCGCAAAAAGTGAGAGCAGACCATGAAATATTGGCAATTTGTTACCGAATCAGACTATACAAACAACTGGATGGCAACGGTAGCAATCATGCAAATTCCTTGCTGGGTTTCCATTGCAAATGTGGTGGGTATGACGGACAGACAAAGGGACAAATTGATATAGATAATTATGGTGTACTGCTTGATGTTGACGGTAGGTTGACGGAGATACTCGTGATGTTTTGAATATTAATGAGCGGGGTTGTTCATAGTATTTCCTAGTAGTCTGTGGTTGTTAACGTGTTGGTTTTTAGGGTTCCGTACATAAAATGAAAAAAACGGAATTATTGGATCTCTCTTGCATCTGTCTGTCTGTCCGTCCGTCTGTTACAGCCAATTTTCTCCGAATCTATTGGACCAAATCAGGTAAAATTTGGTAGGATGGTGTAATTCTATGACCCAAACACAGATGTGCAAAGTGAATATATTTTTTTGGAGTTTACTCCTTAAGAATCGATTTGCATATAAGGCGCCCGGTATGAAAAAAATATGAGGAGTAAAATCTAGTGATCGAAAACGTAGTTTGTTATATTCTCTTTGCGCGTTACGTTTTTTACGCGCAACCTATTGTGCGCACCTCTGTCACGTGATACAAAACAGTCAGGATTGGCTGAATCTGACAAAAAGAATATAAGTCACTACGAAATCTAAAATGAAGTCACAACACAGTAATCAAATCAGATCTGTTATTGTTGCAGTCTTACAATTTTTGATCTGATAAAATTTTAAAATTCGTGATTTTTATATAATTTGGTATTCCACTCCATCATGGGTGTCAATTTTGTGAAAGCAGATAGCAGTAACTTGCCCAAAGTGGACGCAATCATGTTCTTTAAAAATAACCCCGATTTTTATTCTGCAGAGCTGAGAAATGTAAAAACAGCAATGTAAGTACTATAAAATAATATAACACTACCTACGTAAGTAACCTTAATTCTGCTAAGGCGAAATAATAGTCTTTCTTTCAGTAGTAGTTTTTTAGGTTATAAAGAATAAATTTTGTTTACAGTAAGTAATTAGTTTGCATTTTCAGGGCTGCACGAGAATCTTATGATGACGATGCTATTGGGTACGTGCAACTACGTCGTGGATCAGGACTTTGCACACTCAATTGCAAGATCTGCCCCGAGCACAAAGTGAGGGCTAGTTCATACAAATTCAATATGGTGATAGACGAGACTAAAGGTGAAATCGTCAGTTGCCAGTGCTTGGACTGTGCAGCTTTAGCTGGTGGTTGTAAGCATGCAGTGGCATTTTTGATGTGGACCCATCGTCGCAGTGAAGAACCTTCCTTGCGTGAATGTTACCTCTCGAGCGTAGCCTCTCGAGAGTAGGGACTACTATGAAATACGTCACTGTATATCAAATTTGAAAAAAAAACCAGCTCCACATCATGAAACCAGCACAGACCTTTTCCACTGGTTTCTTCAAGAAGCAAAAAAGAAGAAAATTATGAATTGTGAACTTTTAAAGTATCAGAACGACTTTAAACACAGTGATTTTCGACAGTTTTCATTTCCTTATTCAAGTGAGTGATGATATAAAGAAAGATTTCAACAAATTACTAGAAACATTACAAGAGAAACTTAACAAAAATGCTCTTGATTTAATTGAAGAGTCAACACAAAACCAATGAGCCCTTTATGGTATGACCTAAGATATGCTTGTATAACCGCATCTAAAGCATACGAGGTTAGTCGCTGCCAAACACCAAATGGATCATTAGTAGCTGCGACCATGGGAGCTAAAACACCTGACACATCAGCTATGAAAAGAGGCCGGAAATTGGAATGATTAGTTATAAAAACTGTGCAGAGTAAACTTAAAACTAAAGTCAAGCCCTGTTTTGTGCCTGTTTAGACAATCGTACTTAAGTAGTAAACTCCAGTCGTGCGTCGGAGCTGACACACACACTTTTTTTTTAAATAAGGGTCATTTTCAGGGGACAAATTAGGAAATTAAAAAAAAGTTTTGCAAACCTTACTGTGTCTTATATCAAATGAAAGGGCTTGTTATGAGGATCTCAAATATATTTTTGTTGTTATTTTAAAATAAACAGTTTTTATTTTATTCATGAAAGAAGACGAATTATCTATTTTTTCTATGTAAAATTGACGATGGGCCCTGATCTCTAAAACTACTGAGCCGAAAATTTTGAAAAAAATACAAAATATATTTCATTGCTTGTATATTACAGGAAAACCTATAAGAATTCTATCAATTGAAATACAGGGGTAAACTCAATATAATACATTCACTTACGGAAAATAGTTCACTAAAACACTACTAGATAGCGCTAGTAGTAGGTGGTTAACTCGCGTCGTACTTAAATTTTAGTTTCTCATTTAATATAACATAATTATTATCATTATAAGGAATAGCACTGAACCTTTAGGTGGTTTTTGTCAATAAGTATTATCTTATCCTACCTTATTGTACGGAACCTTCTCCATGCGAGTTTTAATCGCACTAGGCCGGATTTTTTATTTAACATGTCACCATATGCAAAGAAAACACTCCACAGAGAAACCACAAAGTTGTTGAATAATACCGAAGGCAAAAGAAAATATTAATTCTTTAAATGCAGTTCGGGCTTCTTTGCGCAATTTCGAGTTTTTAATAGTTTTCAAAAAACCAAAAACCTTTAGGTACAAGGTTTAATTTGAAATAAATAATTATTTCGTATTCTTAGCAAACCCTTTGATTTGATACCCATATCATAAGAGTGCATAAAAAAACTGGTCGACCATCTTTGGAAGTCCGTCAATCACTGCAAGTAACCATGCGTGCATTGTTCTCCAAACTAACGTGTATGCAAAATTTCAACTCAATCGGAAACCGGGAAGTCGTTCAAATTTCAACTCAATTGGAAACCGGGAAGTGGTTCAAATTTCAACTCAATCGGAAACCGGGGAGTGGTTAAAATTTCAACTCAATCGGAAACCGGGGAGTGGTTCAAATTTCAACTCAATCGGAAACTGGGGAGTATCACACCGGATATGTAGGAGCCAGCTTCTCTGGCGTCCCGAGTGGGGATCGAACCGCCAGCAGCAAAGGCCGCGCGAGGTGAGCGTGCCTACAGCTTCGGGACCTACCTGGACAGTAGGTAGTGGTTCTCTTCGACGAGGCACTCGCCTTGCAGAGTACCGGGACAAGCATCTTGGCGGCAAGACCTACCGTAACTGGTCCTTGTCTTCACCTTATGGTTTTGGCAGGAATAGCGGCCCTCACTGTATGCCCAAGGATAGGAAAGTGGGGACACTATATCATAAACTTGGTAGTTTTAGCGTATCTGGAAGATATACGAGAGGGAATGACCGAAACAAAGGATGTTTCACGTCAGTGGAAAAAAATGTAATTTACGAAACTGGGAAAAGACTGGAACAACCTAAGGGAGTAATTTCAATAATGAACGTGAGATATAGTTTGACACCATTAACGACATCCTTCTGGCAAAAACATGATACGTCGGCATTATTTGGGTGCACCTGCATGTAAGATGACATGACAAGGTAATTTTGAATTAATTAAATTTTATATGACATTATTATTATTTAATCCGTGTTGTTTGTTATTTGATTTGTTTTTAACTCTTATTTATATTTTAACTTATTATTATGTTTTATTTATTATGGTCTGTATAAATGTATTTTATTGACTATGGGGCTAGTACCTGAGAATAAATGATTTCATTTCATTTCATTACGGTAAAGAGAGAGAGTACAATAATTAATAGCCACCGGCTGCGCAGACTCTTCCGAGTGGAAATATATTCTTATTTGACCTTTTACTCTCACGCTACTTTGTAATGAGGTCTGGCTCTACTTTGTCAGTTTCGTTGGAATTACAAAGGAAACTAGAAATGACTTGGTTTGCGGGGCCAACAAAAGACCTTTAAATACTGGCATCACAAACTGTGAATTTTGAGGAGTTTTAATGTTGGTACTAGGAAAGTAAACAAATATCATTATCAAGTATTAAGTACACATAGAACACTTGAGTGGGTGAAGTCAGTGGGTGCACGGGTCGCGAGCGAGTTATTCTGCAGATAAAATTACTTATTATATTACTTACTATTCAAATTGATTACAAGGAAGGTTTGTAGAATTAAATTCCAACATACAGCACTTCGAGTGTAATAATTGGTAAAGTATAATTATGAGAATCGGTGGCGTAAGAGCTAAAAAAAGGGGAAAAAATCACGGAGTCTAGGCTGAGATGGTACGGTCATATACAGCGAAGACAAGACGACCATGTCGTGAAGAAATGCCTTTCCATGGCTACAAAGGAGAGAGGGAGGGGAAGGCCCCCAACTACGTGGATGGCGAATGTCCGCAAGGACATGAAGCAGTTGGGGCTTTCAGATGACGAATCATACCAGCGGAATGAGTGGCGCCTCAGCACCAGGAAAGCCGACCCCACGTAACGGGAAAAGGCGAGGCCAAAGAAGAAGAAGAAGGTGGCGTAAGCGCTATTACTGCTACCTCCTGTCCGAGAGGTCGTGGTTTGAATCCTGCCACGTACAAGCATATTTTCGAATTTCGATTTCATATTACGTTTATCCGTCGCAAGAGCATCGTGACGGCACACCCCGGACACTGCATACAACGGTCGTGAAATGACATTTCTAAAAACAAATAACGAAGTAAACAAAATTACGCTGAAATCCTAAACTATAACCAATCTGTATCAATCTGGGTGACGCCCCTCGTCTGAATCAAGAGAGCGGTAGGGAGTGTCCATACTGTATGTGAGTACTAATATATATATACCTAAGTAACGGTGAAGGAAGACATCGTGAGGAAACCTGCACACGCCTGCGAAGAAACTCAAAGGTTTTGTGTGAAGTCGTTCAACCTGCACTGGGCCCGCGTGGTCAATTAAGGCCCGATCGCCCTAATTAATTAGTTACAAGGAAATGTTGTAGTATTAAACTGATTGTTTCTGTTTGTTCTGCCATTAAGTTCATCGATTGCAGTGTATCTTAACACAGAAATCGATGTACGTAATGATAATTACGACAAACAGTAAACAGTGTCCACTACGATACGATACTATGAGTAAAAAAAAAAGTTTGTGATACATATGGTCAACCATTTCAAGCAATGGTCAATTAAATATATCGGCACGACATACGAGCATTTCCCTTTGTTTACAGATACGCAACCACCTCCGTAGCTCAGAGGCAAAGTTCACTGGCTTTACACAGGAGGTCGCGGGTTCGATTCCCGGCGGGGTCAATTGTAAGACCCTTTGTACCCTTTCACCAACCAAACCGAGTTAGACTCCGTCGGGAATCGAACCCACGAGCTCCTGATGTGAAGCTAATGGACTTAACCACTACGCCACGGATGTGGTTATTTTTTGTTTCGCTTGCTTTATTTACGAATTTATTGTCTCACTTTATGGCCAAACAATGCCGCTGTGTCAAAGTTGTCATTGTTATTTTATGAACAGAATAAGCCAAAGTGCTCCAAACGAAATGTCTTTATGAATTTGTTATCCGACACTAATCTATTTACGACGTCACTTAGACCGTCCACTGATGAAATTTTAAGTGCGGCCGAATCAAGTGCCTTCCCCGCTTCCAAGGATGAATTTAAATAAGCTTTCATCAAAGTTGACTTGAGAATTGCATAAATATTATTTTTTCGCAGACAAAGAGCAAGGCTGATGGATATGGATTAGCCGAAAGCTTTGCGTCTAAATCTAAAGAAATCTACCATTAGCAAAATTAAAAATGTCACTGCGTTAATATTGTTCGCATTATTAAGGAAATATAAATATTAATAAAAAAAAAAAATTCAGATAATTGCGAGTCTCTGTTTGCCGCCATTTCAGGATTAAAGGATTTATTATTAATAAGTTAAGAATCTTAATATCTACAGGATTTTTAATACTTTTATACCATTTCTAATAACAGAAGCCGATTGAAATTTTAAAATTAAAGCTCGTTACAATTATTTAGCTTTTTCCTAATTTTTATGGTTTCGCAGCCGAAAAGGAAAAAAGGAACTTTTTACTTCGTTGGTTCGTTTGTCTATCTGTCCGCAAGACCCATATTCTCAGAAACGCGGGGAGTTATCAAACTTAAATTAATATCAAATATTGTGGTCTACGGACCCTTGCAGCTGTAAAAAAAAATACGGTCATTTACGTCGCATATTTTGACGCTCGAGATTAAATCAAAACCTTTAGACCTGTGGGACCTACAATCAAGAAATATGGCAAGAAGCAAGGTCTTACAGCACTTTTTTTTTTCTTTTTTTAACCACAATTGGTAAACCTTGACAACATTTCACCTGGTGGTAAGTAATAAAGAAAAACCCAAAATTGTTAATTTACAGTTATGACACATAAAAAAAATTAGTTTTTACTAATTTGCATTTGCAGTTAGAAAATTGACAGTGACGTATTTCTATGTATAGGAGAAATTACAGAACTACAAAGTTAAGTCCGATGTTATGTAGGTACATACCTATTACTATACATATTATATTATTTGCGCTGCGTTGATTGATGCCAGTCGTTCCCCGCCCTTGGGGGAGGCCTTTGTCCAGCAGTTAAAGTTTTTCGGCTGACATGATGTTCCCCGCCCTCGTCTCGCTATACATTTAGAGAGAGAGAGTGTTCCGGCATGAAGATAAGATAGCCAGTTCCCCATTGCGATGGGGAATCTTGGTAAGCCCGCTTCCATCTTCGGCAACTCCGTCACTTACCACCAGGTGAGATGTTGTCAAGAGTTTACCAACTTGAATAAAAAAAAAGAGAGATAGAGAGATACACTTAACGCTAAACTATAACCTTTCTTTCTATATAACAATTTATTTTCGTGAACTGCAAACTTAATTTTCTTATCTCCACGCAACCTTCAACTAGCCAACAGCGGCGCACGTCCCGTCCGCACATAGTGACCCCGACGTGACACTCGTTAATGTTTGTAGGGTTTCGATACCAAAGGTGGTTTGGTACGGAACCCTCAGTGCGCGTTTCCGACTCGTACTTGGCCGGTTTTTCCCTTTGAAAACACTTTTTTTCACATTTCCATGTCAACGGTTTAAGTAATTTATTTTGCCCTGTGAAATGTTATATTTTATGAAATTTGTAGTTCCGTAGGTATATGAGTTAGATATACGTCTTATAAACCCTACTGCATATAAACTTAACCCCTGTTTTTTTTGACAATCAGATAAAAATGTATACTATATCACTGTTATCCGTTGCGCGAAAAAAAAGCGTCGGTGGCTCAACCGGTAACAACTCGGTCCATCTAACCAGAGGTGCCGGGTTCAAATCTGGACGGCCAATGTACCAATGAGTTTTTCAAAAACTTACGTACATACTTACCGATTGCTTTAACGGTGAAGGAAAACATCGTGAGAAAACCTGCACACGACTGCGAAGAAACTCGAAGGTTGTGTGTGAAGTCGACCAACCCGCACTGGGCCCGCGTGATCGACTAAGGCCTAATCGCCCTTATTCAGGGTAGGCTCGAGCCCCTCGGTGGGGACGTATATGAGCTGTAATGATGATAATGATGATATCACTGACGGGATTAAGACGAATCAAACGACACCTGGCACTCAAAAACCCATCAAGCCGGCTACAGAGGGCGCCTAGGAAATAAATAACCTCTTTTTTTCGCTAGTCGGGTTAAAACGTATCCTATATCACTCACGGGATCGAGACAAGTCTAGCAACACCTCACACTCTAAAACTGATTAATTAATTAATCTTTACAGGGCGTGCCAAAGAAATATATACATACGTACATATACTCGAAAAACATAACCCCCCTTCTGGCGCAGTCGGGTAATAAACATTTGTATATATGTTTCCACGACGACTGGTCCTGCGCTGCCCGCATCCATCGGCTTCCCGCGATCTTCACCAGGTCGTCGGTCCACCGCGTGGACCTTTTCCGGTGCGCGGTCGCCACTCGAGAACTTTACTGCCCCATCGGCCATCTGTTCTACGAGCTATGTGCCCTGCCCACTGCCACATCAAATAAACACACATAAACAGGACCGGTCGTCGTGGAAATCCTTGGAGGAGGCCTTTGCCCAGCAGTGGACGATTTTTGGCTGATATGATGATGATATATGTTTGTTTCTTGAAAATATTTTTTTTTACTTTATCAAATGTAAAGATGTAAACTATTAATGGTCTTCTCTTTGTTTCAGGTGCAAAAACTGTGAAAATTATGAAAATTGTAGTCCCAGAAATAATACAGTACGGCGTCCAAGACGCTGTTATTTTAGACTGTGAATATACTGTCGGAAACGACACGTCCGGACTAGTGGTGAAGTGGTTCTTTAGAAATAAGGCGAGGCCAGTGTATCAGTGGATAGTGAATCAAAAGCCTCAGGACTTGGGCATCTTGAGAGGCCGCGTGGACCTTACCTACCGGGCCTCCAGTGATCCTCTCAAAATGCACAGAGCGTTGAGGATAGTCAAACCGAATACAGACATATCTGGTGATTACACGTGTGTGGTGTCCACCTTTATGGAGGAGGACTCCAGAACAAAGCAGATGATCGTTTTTGGTATGTGTTTTATTATTTTATTTTAAACTAGCTGTTGCCCGCTACTTCATACGCATAGACTACTGAACATGATCGTCATATCAGTCGATAGACGTCCACTACTGGGTTAGTACTAATATATATACTTTTCTGCTGGACAAAGGCCTCCCCCGAGGATTGCTACGACGACCGGTCCTGCGCTGCTCGCATCCAACGGCTTCCATCGACCTTCACCAGCTCGTCGGTCCACTTTGTGGGAGGGCTTCCTACACAAGGTCTTCCGGTGCACGGTCGCCACTCGAGAACTTTACTGCCCCAAATTTCAGGAAAGCATAGCTAGCTTCATCGCCCTTTGGATGACCTTGATTTGAACATGATAAATTGTGAAAAAAAACACATGAAATGAATCATTTTAGTTCCTAAATCAGCAAAAAAAAGCAGTTGATTGTCATTGCGAAACAGACGCTCACAGGAAACGCTGAAACGTTAAATATAAAACAAGACTTTTTCGTGATGAGAAGGATGCTGGATCAAATTAAACAAAAACAACGAACTATCAACTAACAAAAATTAAATAAAGAGTTTATAAACAAACAAACACACTACCGTGCCAAATTTCAGCTTTCTCAAAGGTAAAACGAAACTGTGATGGTTTCTAGTTTAATTTAATGAAAGTATTACGAACTCGTGCCCCTCGATTAGTCTCTGAGCTAAGCCACGGACAGACAGACGAACAGACATGGCGAAACTATAAGGGTCCCTTGTTGACTGCGGAACCCTAAAAAATTAGTGGGTGAGGTCAGAAAAGGAATACGAAGTTGGCGTGGATACAAGCAAAACATTCTAAACATAACATAATAACAAAAACATTAAAAAATAATAATATAAAAAAAATAAGTGTGTGGTTTTATGAAACCACGGTAAAAGTGAAACTTTACAGAGGACGAAACGATCATGGCTGCTCTCACTACGGTACAGAGGACGAAACGATCATACCGACAGACAAAAGCGACCGTCACGCGAAATGCAACACACAGACGAAAAAAATTTTGACGATGTAATAAAAGTTTCACTTTGATAAGGTTTCCGAAAAACATGAAAATTAAGCCTGATGATCCCATTTAAACCTAAAATTTATTGATCACATTGTTCTAACAGTGCTCAAGAAAATCCCTGATAATGGAATAAGGCACCCTGACCTCACTAGTGAGTAGTGAGTCACTACGCATAACCTAAACCTATGTTTATCGTAGACAGTTGATTTTATTACAGAATATGTATTTCTATTGCTTCTATAACAAAAAATTAGAAAAAAGTGAAAAAAATTGTTTGTAATGTAAATAGGTATCATTTTCATTATACTATGTAGTTGTGTCGAGAGGTTTGTTGGTACGGAACACTCAGAGTGCTAGTCCGACTCGCACTTGGCCGTTTAAAAAAAAAAATTATATTCACAATTGGTAAGCCCTTGGCATCATCTCACCTGATGGTAAGCCCGCTTTCATCTTCGGCAACATCGTCACTTACCACCTGGTGAGTTGTTGTCAAGAAGGGTTTACCAATTGTAAAAAAAAGTCCTAACATTGTCCCAAACTGTATTGCGGCAGACACTATCACTGCAGCTGGTTCATATCTGGCAAAGGAAACGTTTACAGAAACGCAGTTTACCGAACTATGAAATTCAGCGTAGGTATTGTGATGATTGACATAGCCAGTGATGTTTTATCGCTATCAAGCACAAACAACGATTGGATTGTCAAAGCAATACAAATAATCAATTTTTCATTGAATCGCTGCCACCATGAAATTTGGCTAACTGTGTACCTTTACCTGAAAAGCGACGAAGAGTCGTCATTTCCTTTAAGTAATTTTTACAAATTATACCATTTTAAAATCCCAGTTAAATGGACAAGTTTTAAAGATAATTGTACAATTTCAACTCCGTAATATTTTTTTCACTACAGCTGATTAATCTCAGAACAAAGTAATTAGACAATTAAAAAAATTAAAAAATAAGTAAGTACTGTAATTTCCACGTAGCCACATTTATTTTAAGAAATGTTGTTTGCCAGTTGGTACTAACTTAAACACACAAACTACCCAAAAAAGACGATCTCACAAAACGTAAGTAATATGGCACTAATAACCTTAAAACTGACAAAAAGTAATAAATGTTTTTTCAAGATTTCAAAAAAAAAATCGATAACTCAAAAATTATCGAACTTTGACCTAATTTTTTTAGGCTTATTTGAGAGCTCGTAGGTCAAGTTATTTCCCGTTTGCGCTTTTCACGCCTATTACAGGACATCCTGTATATTATACCATGACAGACCGTGTCTCGCAGCGGTACAACCAGTTGATCGATTGTCTGAAAATCATTTAACGCTACCGCGCTTCCAAAAGCGCGCCCGTGCCACTTTGAAGTTGCCGATTTTTAGCCAGCTCGAGTCGCCTCGAGGCACTGCCTTCACACCGCGCGTGGAGCGAGCGAACGCGGCGCGACTCGTGATATCACGCGCCGTGAGAAGCCAACATTTCATACTAACCACGTGCATCACGCTTGCCATATTTCTTTCCTCCTTACTCTTATTTACCATAACCTTTGACCAAATTTATAGAATCCTAATAAAAGCATGTTTGCAGTCCCGGAGACGAACTTCCGGTTGCTCCAGAACAAGACAGAAGACGATCGGGTGAACGTCATCTGCGCGGCGGAGGGAGCCTTCCCGGCGCCGAACCTCACACTCGCCACTCCAGAACGGTAGGTTTTTAATTTTAGAGTTTTTACTAACATTTGTTAGCTCTGTGGCAACATCTTACATGTTAGTAATTGATGATGGCACGAAGATAAAAGCGGACTTTTCGACAACCCCCAAAAGTATTCGTTGATCGGATGGGAGACTACCCGGCGCCGAACCGCAGACTCGTCACTCCAGAACGGTATGTTTTTACTTTAAGTCCTTTTACAAACATCTGTTAGCCCTGTGGCAATATCTTACATGTTAGTAATTGATGATGGCACAAAGATAAAAGCGGACTTTTGGAGAACCAGAACGGTTTTTTTTTTTACTTTTAGTTCTTTTACTAATCTCTGTTAGCCCTATAGCAACCTCTTACATAATATTCAAAATCAAGTTCATTTATTTCTTAGCAATATACATTGCGTTAAAAATTTTATAATTTGACAATTAAAACAAACCATTTCCCTTCGTCAGTTAATCCAAAAAAAGGTATACGTCAAAAATCCATTACTTATATAATATCAAAGTAATATAAAAATGAAGTAGACATAAAAATAAATAAAAATAACCTAAGAAAAATCATTATAACAAAAATATTAAAACAAATATATTTCTTACGTTAGATAAACAACACACCAAAAATAAATCAATGTCAAGAATTTATTAGTATTAATTATGGAAACATTGTATGAAATGAAATCTGAATGAAAAAATTGAGCCCGTTTTAAAAACTTCATGTAAACAATATTAATTTTTGTCAACTAATTTAGGTAATCGCCCACACTATAGTCAAAGTATATATATTTGTACTAACAAACAGTATGGACACTCTAGATTCCGACCTCACCCCTCGTTACCCAGATTGATACAGATTAGTTATAGTTTGTTTCTTGAACGTATAATTTTGTTTGCTCCGTCATTTGTTTTTACAAATTATTTCCATTCACGACCGTTGTATGCAGTGTCCGGAGTGAGTTTTTTTATAGTAGTTTTTTTCAGTTTGGGTCTTGGGTCGTAACAGTGTACAGGCGTATTTTTATTTTTTTCCTTTAACTCCGAATACGTAGTTACTCCATACATCATTACTTTGTTTATTCCATAGTCTGGAATGCCTTCTACATATATTTGATTGACACATAGTCAGGCACTCGACCAAATTTTCCCGATTCCCTCATAATAAGCATGTAGTCCAAGCTACTCATCATCTCATGAATGAAATGAAATGTCTGGAAACTCGTGGAGAATGGATTTTTTAAAGATCTTTCCATGATTTCAAGGGCCTTTCTCTCTTTAGCCATAGCTCGGCTGTGCCGATAAGCGATCGCCGTGCCATTAATAACTGTTGCATGGGAGTCCACTTGAAAATTTCAGTGTTGTCTTCGACATCTTGGACTCACTGCGTGCTAGCTGGTGTCCTGGACACTGAATTTGGGTATGAGCCCTTTTTGTCATATACAGCAAACCACGAGAGCTGTCTTCCGTCGCAGGCAGGACTTCCTCGCCAATGATCTCTTCTTTCTTACACATTTTTATAGCAAAAATATGAATTAATAAAAACAATTCGTCTTATCGTCTTGATTTTCATAGCAAACAATGGCGTCATCCAGTCGTTTGCCGGTGAGCTTCCGCGTAGTCCATCATATTTACAACACAAAGGTTAATTTTTTTCAAAACTGCGTCTCTATACCAGAGGGGCCCCCAAAAAATGTGGGATTTGTGAGGCAGTAAAAGGAAAACTAGACTTCACTGTTTTAATTTTAGAGAATTTTCAAAAAATGAATCGGCATAAGCTCTCATCCGTCGTCTGTCTCTCTTCTCTTCCATCCCATTCCCACCTCACATCGTTCCTTTCCACACATCAAATTTACATACCATCCTTACATTCCGTCCCACATATATGTTAAGTTTTTTACATCATCTGGCAACCTGTTATACAGTCTTACGGCCTGATAGTTTGAGCCATGCTTAACAACTTCTAGTGTTGGTTTTATCTGATTTGGCAGTTCTTGCCTTCTCATTTGATCCCTTGATTATCTTTCTTTTACATTTTCAATCTCACATATAGTTTTTGGAAGGTTACTAGTTACTACCATTATGTGAAGACTAGGAACTGTCAGAACTCCCAATTTCTTAAAATTTTCTTTACAGATATCCATTTGTGTTATCGTACCATAGTACTTGTGGCACGCTTTTGTAGTACGAAAGCTTTTTGTATATTATAGTCTTGCAGCGGTTGCCCCAAAATTGAATACTATTCTCAGTTTTGACTCTATAAGGGCATGATAAACTGTCTTAAGGTGTTAAATTTTAATATCACCACGTAAGCTTCTCTAGGCATAACAACCTAGTTAGCTTGTTCATCTTTCCAGTTTGAATCAGCATCTATATATACTCCTAGGAACTTTGCATTTTCCACTATTTTTATTTTGTTTCTATTAAAACAAACTTCTAACATATCCTTGTTGATCGAACATATTCACATTAGTTTTGGTAGCTTAAACTTAAAGGCCGTTTATTTGAAACCATGTATTGAAAGCAGTGATGGAGCGATATACCTTGTCATTTAAACTTGTCAAGTCATTAGCAGATAAAACTGCATTTGTATCATCAGCAAATACCACTAAACTCGTTTTATCAACCAGGCAGTTATGCATATATGCAATCATGTCATTAATGAATGTTATAAAAAATATTGGACCCAATATGGATCAATGCGGTCGCCTCCGTTTATGTTAACAACACTTGATTTATGCATCTTTTCATGTCCATCATCCTCAATTGATCTAAGACCTACAACCATCTCTCCATTTTGTAGGTAAGTTTTTATCAACTCTAAAGCTTAGCCCCTGACACCATAAAGATCTCATTGTGTAATAAGTAGTCTATATTTAATAATATTAAAAGCAGAACTCAGATCTAGGAACAGGCCTGTCATTTTCTTCGGCATCATCTTCACTTACCATCAGGAGATATGATGCCAAAGGGCGTACCAATTGTGAATAAAAAAAATAGTATTGATTGGCCTTTCGTTTTGACGGCTTCTACCGATTCGTCAACCCACTAACAAAATTCTTATTTACAGGAGACTTGGGGGCGTTGATCACAAACTGACGCTGGTGAACGGCAGGTATTCAGCAGTGTCCAACGTGACCCTCCGTGACGAGGACCTGCCCTCACCGGCTGACTTCATCTGCACGCTGAGGATACCGCAGGCCAAGTACGCTGTGCGGAAAGAGTCCATTTATTACCCAGGTTTGTTTATGATTTTTGAGATGGTGTTGAAGTAATCGTTTGAAAAATTGCGATTAAATGTAGGTAAGAAAACTATACAGGGCATAGGTTCCGTTAACTGGGGCTTCTACTCATCATACTGAACACTTTTTGTTTTATGACTGTACTTGAATCGCAAAAAAAATCAACTTTACACAAACCGACCAATTTTATAAAGTTTTAACTGCCTTCGTGGCGTAATGGTTACTCCATTCGCTTGACACCAGGAAGTAGCGGGAACGATTCCCGGCGTGGTCAATTTTGTAAGACTCGGTTTGGTTGGTGGTAGGGCATTTTCATTTTTATTTTCATTTTGCTACCACCATCTTATCTGAGTCTTACCGCCAAACATCAGCGTTGTCGTTGCGGAATCTTGGTAAGCCTACTTCCATCTTCGGCATCATCGTCACTTACCATCAGGTGAGATGATGCCAAAGGTTTACCAATTGTGAATAAAAAAAATAGAGGGCCCATTTTTTTGTTTGAGAATTGACTATGGGTTTCGTGGGGAAAGTGGTTCACTATGATAAGTAGAACCCCCAGTTAACGGTTCCTAAACAAATTTTGTTACACCCTGTATATCCTGTATAGGTACTAAAACCATTTCCACCGTTTAAATGACGGGCCTCATACGAAATCGGTGACAGAAACTGTCTACATATTAGTTGACATTTGAAATTACAGTTTGCAAAGAATTTTTGATTTTAGAACGAGTTCATATAAAAAAGCAAAATTAAAAATTTTTGAAAAAACCTACGTCGGTTGAAATGTTATTGAAAAAGGATGAAATAATTAAAGAAAAAACCCCGACTTAAAGAATTTATTTAACTTTCAACTCCCTATGAATTTTATAAAAAAATCCAAGAAAATCCGATCGGGGCTGCCTTTAAATGAACTAGTTTTGTAGTTATAAAGTAACGTGAATAAATTTGAGATATTTTATTGCTCTACTTATATTTATGTTGAAATTTTAAATAGTAACGGCAAGCCTCGACGGATTTTCTAGTGTTTTTTATTAAGTTCATAGGGAGTTGAAAGTTACATAAATTCTTTGAGTCGGGGGTTTTTATTAGTTATTCTATCCTTTTTCAATTACATTTTATCCGTCCTGGGTTTAAAAAAAAATCTGCTTTTTATTTCAAATTTTTTAAAGAGCAAGGTTTTGTTACATACATCATACAAAATTGATATGTATATTTTAATATATTAATATAATTCGTATTTACAACTAAACTTTGCAAACCTATTTAAGAATCCTTAATAATCAAGCACAAACCCATTATTGAAAACCGCATCAAAATCGGACAAGTAGTTTTGGTTTTGTACAAACAAATGTTTACTGCAGCCCCTGGTGAGTTGTCATTGTAACACATATCTAAGAACATGCACTACAATTAAACCCGAACCTATCACTAAAAAAAACCGCATCCAAAACGGACTAGTACTTTTGGTTTTTGTTTGTGCAAAACCGAAACTACTTATCCGATTTTGATACGGTTTTCAATAATGGGTTCGTGGTTGATTAGTGAGGATTCTTAAAGTTAAAGGTAGTAACTTACTAGGTGGCGGTGCAGTAATATCTAGTCTGATTTTTGCGCAAACGAAATACGTTTACTGCAGCGCCCTCTAGTGAGTTTTCATTACTGGCTATCTTATATTCAATCGGAACACCCCAATGCTGTTATCATATCACTGATGTTTGGCGGTAAAACTCAGATAAGATCAAGACGAATCTAACGACTTCTCGCATTCCAAAATCCATCGAGCCGCTTAGGCTACAGAGCGTGCCAAAGAAATGTACATACTAACATACATACACTCACAAAACATAACCCTCTTTCTGGCTCTAACTAAAACTTTCCGCGCGAGCCATAGATAAATTAAATGACGTATTAACAGTCTTAAAGCTATTGCAGAATCCTATCGCCAACATACATTCAGTTCATCAGTGGCATTTTTGTCACCAGGGCCAATGAGTACCACTCCCGAGACGCCCTCGGCAGCCGACGTGCAGTTAGCGGCTGCAATCGGATCGAGAGGTAACTTTATTCTACTTAGATCATGCGTTTTTCTCTCTTTACCATTTTGCTGAGCTTCACGTTTGCTGATAGAATTTGTGACAGATTTTTCTCTTAGTTATACTTTTAGAACTAAGAGAAAAATTCTACCAGCAAACGTGAAGCTAAGTAAAATTGTTTAGAAAAAAAAGGTAAAGATCAATTCTTACCGATATGGATATTCGATACAAATTGAAAAATTCATGGAAAAAAATTGTAAAAACTTCAATCTTAAACCATGAGATGATGCCAAGGGCTTACCAATTGCGAATAAAAAATAATCAGCCCTAAAATTTTTATGTTACAGAGATACTTTCAACCTAAATCTTGTCTGTTGGTGGTTATACAAAGGTCAAAATTATTCTTACGAGCTTTTAATTAACTTGCATTACAATGTTCGTAAGTATGTAAGTTGTCCGCCTCAAAATTTACGAGTTCAATTTGACTCACTTCTCCGTGTTCGATTGAGCTGAAATTTAGCATACACGTCAAGTTTCGAGGACAAGTATGGTTGGTTATGTGACGTCATTCTAAATCCAATGTGGCTGACTCCCAAAGATGGCAGACCAGTTATTTTTTTATGCATTTACATAATATGGGCATGGGGTATAAAATGGAAGGGTTTGCTGAGCATAATACGAATTTATTAAAATTATTTTCAAACAAAAGTTTGTACCAATTTTTGTTGTTTCTTTAAAATAAATAAAATTAAATATTTTGAGAAATGTTTGTTTCGGTTGGGCATCCTTTTAAGTAAAAAAAATCTTCCGACTCAGAATTGCTAAACTTAAGTGGCAGTGGGCGGGGCATATAACTCGTAGAACAGATGGACGTTGGGGTAGTAAAGTTCTCGAGTGGCGACCGCGCACCGGAAAACGTAGCGTAGGCAGGCCTCCCACTCGGTGGACCGATGACCTGGTGAAGGTCACGGGAAGCCGCTGGATGCGGGCAGCGCAGAACCGGTCGTCGTGGAAATCCTTGGGGGAGGCCTATGTCCAGCAGTGGACGTCCATCGGATGATATGATGACTTTCTAATCCTCCACATTACCACAATATATTGAATTATTTATTTAACTCGCTTAAATTTACCATTACAAGCTTAACCTAATGCGATAGAGTACATATAAATATGTGTTAGTATGGAACTTAAATTATTTCACCCTTTTTTTACATTTCATATTTAAGACTAATAATATAATCCGATGGCTGTTAATGGAAACTAAAACAACTGAAGCTTTGTCACACAATTTTCCGTTGAAATTTTTGATAATTTCGTGTGAAAGGAGATCCTTTCCCAAGGATAATGCTGTTGATATGTAGATCCAATTAGTGCCGTTATTAAAAAGATAGATCTTAGATTCAGTTTCTGTTGTGTTTGAACAACAGGCTTTTGAAGATTATCGTAGACTAATGTGAGATTTTCTACTTCTCTTTGACTTCGTTCCGAATTTCTAGTTTTCAGTCAAATTCAAGTTTACTACGAATGTTTTGTTTACTATTTTTATTGCTTATTTCATTCTACGACTTCGTTCTTGAAATAAGCTGAGTTTTCGGGCTCTCGTCGTCAGTAACCTTTCAAAACGCCTTTCATTATTTCTAAACTTAAAATTTAATATTTAATGCAAGTACCACTGTCTCATAAAAGAAACTGTATTTTTTATTTTATTTTCAACTGCCTCCGTGGCGTAATGGTTAAGTCCATTAGTTACACATCAGTAGGTCGCGGGTTCGATTCCCGGTGGAGTCTAACTTTGTAAAACTCGGTTTGGTTGGTGGAAGGTCATTTTGTAAGCCCGCTTGGCTAGCTACGACTATCTAATGTATGTATTGCCGCCAAACATCAATGCTCACAGCATTGATGTGTTCCGGCTTGAAGATAAGATAGCCAGTTCCTCATTGCGTTGGGGAATCTTGGTAAGCCCACTTTCATTTTCGGCATCATCGTCACTTATCATCAGGTGAGATGATGCCAAGGGCTTACCAATTACAGATAAAAAAAATATTACATGTATATAATGACATATTTATTTTATTTTCAGGGGCCAGTTTCCGCACTGCCGTCACCACCGCGCTGTCGCTGGCGTTCGCTCAATTTCTAATATTTTAAAAGAGGTGTTTGTATCCCTGTAAGATAATGTAAATGTTAAATCAATATGTTAGTACTTAGTTATTATACAGGTGTTGGGTAAAAAAGAGCACTTTTTTGTACAACTTTGCTGAAATCGTGATTTTCTTTTGACTTGTCATATAAATAGATCAGTTGAGATTAGCCAAGTTTGTATGGGAAGTCCAAATATTTTGTTCAGTTTCATGAGTAGTGGCCCCCTCAAAAGTAAACTCAACTTCACCGAACATCCTGTGTACTGAAAAGCATTTGAAACGTACTACCCTCAAAAGTATACTCAAATCCACCCAACATCCTGTGTACTGAAAAACATTTAAAACGTATTTAGGAACGGTGCGTTCCTACTCGACGAGAGCAAAGGGAAATATCTCCGCCAGGCGAGGTGGTATGCCTGGGGTCCGGCCGTGGACCAATCGTTGATGATTGGTATCTGTATATATACTCAGCGCTTAAGAAATTCTAATAGCGCGTTCTAGATGTTGTATTTCTTTCGTTCTCTCGTCGCTTGTGTTAATGTTCAGCAGTGGCGGGATACTGCAGTTGCCGCCACACGTACTACTCTCAAAAGTATACCCAATTCCACCTAACATCCTGTTTACCGAAAAGCGTTTAAATACGCACTACCCTCAAAAGTATACTCAATTTCACCTAACATCCTGTGCACTTATTATACTATTTTAAGGTTCAGAAATTTTGCTGTGATTTGACGAGGAATTTCAAAATATTAGTTATTACCAAAGTTCACTAGTCATTTGTTAGACTCCGCCAGGAATCGAACCCGCGACCTCCTGATATTAAGCTAATGGACTTAACCATTACGCCACGGAGGCGAACACTCAAATAAAGCTGTTAATTTTTAAAATGAACCGTGTTAATATACCTAAACCATCCTATAGAATCACTTCGTCCATTGGCGAGAAGCGTATAAAAAAACTGTTAGGTAGTTTTTTGATTTTATCGCGTTCAGACAGACAGACAGACACGGCGGACGACTTTGTTTTATAAGATGTATAGAAAGTAATAGTATTTACATTATATGTGTCTTTTTTATTACTTA
Organism: Coleophora flavipennella; assembly: GCA_947284805.1. Taxonomy (NCBI): domain Eukaryota; kingdom Metazoa; phylum Arthropoda; class Insecta; order Lepidoptera; family Coleophoridae; genus Coleophora; species Coleophora flavipennella. The sequence continues at coordinate 5,007,001 of OX369255.1, forward strand.
ATTCGTATTTTTTAACTATATAGAAAGAATAAGGGCAACCTGTAAATAAATGTATGTTTGTATGAGATTATATAAACCTAAGTATCTAATTTTAAAATTATTACAAAAGTAAGGGAAGTTTAATTATACATATGGTTTGCTGTGCATACTCGTACTACCGAGTCTGGATGAGATCCAGCCAAAACTTTTATTGTGAGTTTTGTCGAAAGTAAATAAAAAATCGTTGTTTATAATGATGTTTATTCATTAACCTTCCGTTTTTATCTTAGGAACTGTGCACATTTTATCGGTTTGGGTTTTTTTATTTTTGTAGATTTGGGGGCCTTTGACTCCGCCCGCCCGATAATAGGGTACGATGGAGTCGAGGGTGGTAAACGCAATCCAAAACAATTCCTATATTCTCGCCCTGAAGCTACATTATAGGTCTCCGTATTATCTTAAACTTAGGATACGCTACGCTAGTAGATTCTAAACCTAACATAGTAATGGGCCTAATAGAAGGCTCAAGGTCACCCCAAGGGAATGGGGCATGCTATGCTCGGAGTTTCTCTGCGTGATCGAATCAGAAACGAGGAGGTCCGTAGGAGAACCAAAGTAACCGACGTACTTCTCAGAATTGCTAAACTTAAGTTGCAGTGGGCGGGGCACATAGCTCGTAGAACGGATGGCCGTTGGGGCAGTAAAGTTCTCGAGTGGCGACCGCGCACCGGAAAACGTAGCGTAGGCAGGCCTCCCACGCGGTGTACCGATGACTTGGTGAAGGTCGCGGGAAGCCGCTGGATGCGGGCGGCGAAGAACCGATCGTCATGGAAATCCTTGGGGGAGGCCTATGTCCAGCAGTGGACGTCCTTCGGCTGATATGACGAAACAAATTTTAAATAAAATAAACGCATTTTAATGTACAGATTAGCAAAATTGATTGATCATTTCTTCCATTTGGAATTAGGATTTTTCTCTCATACATGATTTTAACAATCTAATAATGATTTTTATTTCTTTTAATTACTGACCATTTTCTTTTGACTCGTATCAAACTTTTTAGCAAAACCTCGTTGCCGTTAAGACCAAGCTGCCCTTTGTGAAATTTGACCTGAAAAGGGGTTAATATGGCTCTCACAAGGATTTGGCTTCAAAAGAATTTTTCTCATTGTCGTTTTCTATTCCCCTATACAGAACGACTTAACTTACTGTAATTACGGACTGTGAAAATTCTGAAGTTAGCTAAATATTTCCAATACTTTTCAGATTGACAAATTGAAAGCGGGACTTGACCTGATTTTATCTAATATATGAGCAGGTATTGATGTTGTTTTTACCTCAACGTTTCGACTATGCTTCGATCGCCGTGGTCGCGCGCGAGTAGACTGAAGCCGCGGTGTCATCGCCGCCGGCGCATCGCAGGAACACCTCCATCTACCCTCACTTCATTTTGTGAAGGTTTAGGGTCTTCACACATTTCACTTAATAAGTTAGGGTCACGACACACTACACTGACACAGTCCACAGGCCGCACGGGTGTTTGTTCGCAGTTTACTTGTCTACACCTATCAATCACCGGTTTCCATGACGAGGAAAGCTTGTATCCTTGTACACCATTGAAGTTTCTGTGTTTCTTAATTTCAATGGCTTCACGTACGATTCTTGGGTAGTACCGGCGATTCGTTGTCAGAATTTCAGATTCCTGAATTCAGATTTTCTGAAATAGCGGTTTTGCTGGTAAGGGGTGGGGACATGTAGCTGTTAAATATATACTTAGTAAACGAATTACTTATCTAAAACAAAGTAGCCAAGTGCACTGCGAACCCCGCAAAGTAGTAATTAGTATGTCATCTGTGGCAGCGTTCCCAAGTCCCAAGTCAGTCAAGTTCCCAAGGGAGGCACTTGAATGTAACGAAAGTAGTAATTTGTCTGGCAGGGAGGCAATTGAATGTAACAAAAATAGTGGTTTGTCTGGCAGGGAGGCACTTGAATGTAACAAAACTAGTGTTTAGTCTGGCAAGGAGGCACTTGAATGTAACAAAAATAGTGGTTAGTCTGGCAGGGAGGCACTTGAATGTAACAAAAATAGTGGTTAGTCTGGCAGGGAAGAACTTGAATGTACCAAAAATTTGCACTTTAGTATATCCGTGTCAAATTGCAGCTTTCTAGTACTATACTCTATGAGCTAAGCCGCAGACAGACAGACAGACATGGTGAAACTATAAGGGTTCCTTGTTAACTACGGAACCCTAAAAAGATCGTATAGCGTACAAATGAGGAAACACTTTCGCGTATATTATTCGGAGGCCAATTCAAAGCCAACGTTGAATAATAGATGCATGCTTCGCTCTACGCTCTCCTCCTCCGTAAATTGTTAACTGCGCACTGACCGTCGGCATTGGGGATAAGATCAGTGTAAACTGACTTCTTTACTTGTTCAGGTTGTACTGAGGATGTGGGAGTGAGAAGTTGAGCTAAGAAAAAAGTTGAGCAATCAACTGGTGATGGACGAGCTATCTGGCATCGAATTTTTTTTTTTTATAAAAATTTGAGTGTGTTTGACTATATCTCACCTGATGGTAAGTGACTATGTAGTCGAGGATGGTACACGCAAACTAAAATTCACTCTCGCCTTGAAGATCCCCAAATTGCAAGAGTCGGGAGACACAGGCAAGGAGTTCCACTCCAAATAAACACAAAATAATGTAGCAATGGGCGGTAATGGAATATTATCATGACATAATTGACATAAGGTTATAAGTTGTTTAATGCCTGCGATTTTTAACTCACATCATCATATCAGCTCTTATACGTCTCCACCGAGGGGCTCAAGCCTACCCTGAATTAGGGCGATCGGGATTTATTCGACCACGCGAGCCAAGTGCGGGTTGGTCGACTTCACCACAACCTTCCAGTTTCTGCGCAGACGTGTGCAGGTTTCCTCACGATGTTTTCCTTTACCGCAAGAGCATCGGATAAACGTACATATGAAGTTGAAATTCGAAAACACATTAATACGCGGCTGGATTCGAAACACGACCTCCCGGGCAAGAGTTAGCGGCCCTATCCGTTACGCCACCGACCGACGCTTTTACCTGCTTAACTCACCTATCGGAGATAAATTTTTTGTATGGTGAATAGACCCACATGAAACTCATATCAATTTATAAGATTTCGATGACAGTCGAATACAGCCCGCCTGGCTAGGCTACCACCATTTTGCCTTGCCGCCAAACATCAATGTTAACCATGAAGATAAGACAGCCAGTTCCCCATTGCGTTAAGAAATCTTGGTAGGCCCGCTTTCGTTTTTGGCATCATTGTAATTTATCGTCAGGTGCAGTTGATAACCAATTAATGAAAAGTTAAAAACCCGACTGCATAAAAACATTCATCGTCATAACAGCCGAAAAAACGTCCACTGCTGGACAAAGGCCTCCCCCAAGGATTTCCACGACGACCGGTCCTGCGCTACCCGCATCCAGTGGCTTCCCGCGATGTTCACCAGGTCGTCGGTCCACAGCGTGGGAGGCCTTCCTACACTACGTTTTCCGGTACGCGGTCGCCACTCGATAACTTTACTGTCCCAACGGTCATCTGTTCTACGAGCTGTGTGCCCTACCCACTGCCACTTCAGTTTAGCTATTCTGTGAGCTATGTCGGTTACTTCGGTTCTCCTGCGGATCTCCTCATTTCTGATTTTAGAAATGTGGTCTTAGATAAACGCCTCGCTAAATAACAATGTTTAAACACAGTAAACAGTTAACAGATGTAATTAGGAAACGCAGTTTAATTAAGGGTGAAAGGTGCGCAAGGTACGGCGCTTAGGTAACGCTTTTTAGTTAACGATTGTATAAATTTTACTCCTCATGAAATTTCCGTATCGGGGGCTTTATATGAAAGTCGATTATTAAGGTGTGAACTCCAAAAATAAACTTTTTTACAAGTTTTATTTAACTTGCAATGTATGTATGTTTGTTCTGAAATCTTGCTACTCAATTTTGAAGCAGATATCTTGTACCGATTGAGCTGAAATTTTTATACACGTTCAGTTTGGATGACAATGCATGGTTAACTGTGTAACGTCATTATAAATCCAACATGGCGGCGCACCCAAGATGGCGGACTAGTTATTATTAATGCACCCCTACAATGTGGATATCAAATAAAAGGGTTTGCTGAGAAGAATACGAAATAATTGAAATAAAAGCTTCTACCTAAAAGTTTTTCGGTCTTTCGAAAATTATTTTATCTAAGTTCCCATAGTACGAGGAATCGTAGTTAGGGGCCAGGTGAGACCGCGTGTGATTTGTACCTGATTATTATAATCATATAGAAAGAACCAGACAGACTTTCAAAGTCATATAATTATGATCTGAGCAGTTCCGAACCTTCCGGGCTTGGAATTACTTCGACAAAGATAATTATTACTTGTGCCAAGTCTGAAGTAACTCGCGACAAGGACGCGTGAAAGTGAGGGGTGGAAATGATATGGGCGACTCGAGGGCGTACTCAGAAGGAATCTGAGGGCTTAATTTTTAATTTGTAATGTAACAAGTAAATAGAATTTGTAAAAGGAAAAAGGTTATATTTTAATCACTTAATTAAACGATCGAAAGTAACATTAGAAATTGAATAGAAGTCTATCTACACTAATATTATAAAGAGGTTAGTAAAGTTTGTAAGTTTGTGACTATGTTTGTAGGAAGTAATCTCTGGAACTACAGAACTAATTTTAAAAATTCTTTCACTAGTGGAAAGGTACATTATTCCTGAGTGACATAAGCCATACCTACGCTCGCAAGTCGCTTGTGGCTCGCACACATCTCAACCTCAAAACGGTCATAAATACGATGCCCACGCAAGCAAAGTCGCCTGTCTATCGGTATTCTATAGAATTCATTTCGGAGAGTGCGCGCAAGAACTTCACGACCTCATTCCCCCTGCTCCATTCCACCGTCGGTCAACGGTGGAACATCAACAACAAAGGGGTGCAACCCCCCCTTTGTTATTGATGTTCCACCTTTTCGCACGAATCGTTACGCTTCTTCATTTATTATGCGTACAGCGCAGGAGTGGAACTCCTTGCCTGCGTCAGTGTTTCCCGATTCCTATAATTTGGGGATCTTCAAGGCAAGAGTGAATAGGCATTATTTGAGTTTGCGTGTACCATCCTCGACTGCATCATCACTTACCATCAGGTGAGTTGCAGTCAAACGCACAAAAATGTTTAATTAAAAAAAAATATAGTTACTGTACATTATATAATCACTCTGTTGATAGTATTACTGTAGCCTCGACGCGTCCTCTAACAGATGCGCCGTTGCTGGCACGACTTACATAATATAAGAAAATGTCTTGGAGGGCAAGGGGACCACAGATCAGTATATAAATAAATTATATTATACATTTACCACGAAAACTATAAAATTTTATTATCACTTTTTATGTAAAAAAACAAATACGAGACAAACAAATGTTACAAAAATACAACGTTGTTGTTTTGAAACAAGAGTCGAATAAAAATATGAAACATAATGAGAATATGGAATAACGATGTCAGAACTTGAAAATTCTAAATTTTCAAAAATATGATGACAAAACAAGTTAAAAATTTGATAATACAAAAAAAAATTAAAACAAACTAAAAAGTATGACTTCGCCACATAACTTTAATTCTATTTTAAACTATAATCTAGAATATTGTGATTTTAAAATGAAAGAATAATATTTAATATGATATTTGATTTGTGAGATTTTTACGGAAAATACCTACTAACTAAGAGGTCGGATGTTTATTTGCGCTACTATGTATGAGGCAAGAAACAAAATACTTGTACTTTAATCAATGGCGTTGGTATAGCCGGTTCGGACTTTTTGAAAATTAGTGGACTGTAGTTTGCGGAGCGGGATGATATATCGCGGATGAAGTATTGCGGTTATGTGTGTTCAGTCTCAGATATGCAGTAGGATGCTGTTCTGCCCTGGAATGAAACAGGAAAGAGAAAAAAACAGAACAGTCAAAAGGAGAGGAACTCACCATGCACGACGTAAAAAGCGGCACGTGGTTAGCCAGCGCTGGCTCAAATTCTCCCCTTCCAGCGGCAACTCCTTGCGGTAGGTACTTTGATTAGCACTTCAGATTGCACTGATACACACACGGATAATTATATGGTCTTTCACAGCGGTTGGATACTAAAATTAATTTTTATTTGCGGAGCGACATGCGTTCATTGCAATGTCATAGCGGAAGACATTTTTCTTTTTTAGTTCTTGGTTTTGACACCACCAGACACGGCGTCGATGTATGCTTTCTCACTCGATGCGCTATCTTCGATGCGTGAGTGGGAAAGGGAGAGGAATATTACAGGATATTGAAGGTTGAACACACATAACATAACGCGCGAGTTTTTAAAAATATGATTACGGCGTAAACAGGCGTAATAAATATGTTAAAGAATGTATGAATTGTTAAGCGAGGTTGACAATGTCCTTGAAACGACGAAAGAAAGAAATTAAAACCTCATCTTCTAATCAGCCGTAGGACGTCCACTGCTGGACAAAGGCCTCCCACGATTTCCAAGGATTTCCACGAAGACCAGTCCTGCGCTGACCGCATCCAACGGCTTCCCGCGACCTTTACCAGGTCATAGGTCCACTGAGTAAGAGGCCTGCATACGCTACTTTTTCCGGCACGCGGTTCCCACTCGACAAAGTCACGGCCATCTGTTCCACGAGCTATGTGCCCCACTTACTGCCACCTTAAATTAGCTAATCTGATTCTGCTAACCAAAACTTAATCACGATAATAAGCGTCGGTGGCTCAACCGGTAACGACTCGGTCGTCCTAACTAGAGGTGCCGGGTTCAAATCCGGACGGCCAATGTACCAATGAGTTTTTCGTAACTTACGTACATATACTCTCCGTTTGCTTTAACGGTGAAGGAAAACATCGTGAGCTAACTCGAAGGTTGTGTGTGAAGTCGACCAACCCGCACTGGGCCCGCGTGGTCGACTAAGGCCCGATCGCCCTAATTCAGGGTAGGCTCGAACCCCTCGGTGGGGACGTATATGAGCTGACATGATGATGATGAACCAAAACTTGATTTATAGGTTAACATCTTGATAAAAACAATTCTTCTTTTAAACCTAGCTACGTCACACGCTTCAGAAGTTAATTTTAATTAAATGTCGAACCCCAACCGAGGTAAACAAGACGGAGACACGTTTAACAATTGACAACGCATTAAGGTACATTAAGTAACGTTTCATAATTGTTAACTGTTTGTGATGGCCAGTAAATTAATAGTATTTTTGTTCAATGTAAGTAAAAAATAAATTGTACAGCCCCGCTGTGCATGCTTTCCCGCTAAGCCTTCATCGTCTGGCGTAGTAGGGCATACACAAAGTGGTCGTCTTTAGGCTGATATAAGATGACAAGATACCTAAGTACTGACTTACATCCATAAACTTAACTTAATACATTAACTCAGACCTAAGTATAAAAATGACGACTTATTTATTAGTACACTTTTATAACAATGATTATTTTAGCTTTGACAAAATATAATAATGTCGGAGTATAAAAATGTCCACAGTCGTATCTCTTTGCACAATATTGACTTGGCAAAATGATTTTGTATGTCTGTCCAGTAGATATCCGACTAACACTTTGCCTTTGTGTCGGCATATATCCTCACTCCTCACGTTATGAATTACCAGAGTTATAAAAGGTACAGAGGCATCTAAAATAATAAATATTCAACTACCTTCAGACGAACGAAGTAACAATTTTTAGTGCGGCGCGCGGCGGTGTCAGGCGCCGAGAGGATGGCAAGAGGTCGTATTTTATGTCGCTCTCGAGCACTCGTTAGTGTAGTTGACGTTTACGGATATTTATATTTCAGTGTTGTTCCAGTGTCGAATGTTGCTATTTTGCATCCCAATGTCTACACATTTCTCTCTTGTCTTTATTTATTTTACTGTCTAGTAATGCTATGCGTTTGCATTTTTCTTTCATATAATAAAGGTGCGTTTGTTGAAAAACAAATATTTGATGACAAAGGAAAGTTTTGCTAAATTGTTTTGTACTTTGTTAAATATATTGAGACATATTTAAAACATAAAAAAAATACCTGAAACATTTTACCTTTGATTTTTACTTGGTCCTATATGCTAGTAGAGTAAGGACTCTCGTAGATCTACCAGATACGCTAAACTACCAGGTAGTTTACCCGTATTGCCCTCTCATAAGAGGGCTAGTGTCTAAGTTACAATTGTATTTCAAAGAAGGATAGTTTTTGTTGACTCTAGGTAAAGCCAAATTAAAACCCGATTGTCCACTATACGCCATCAACGAATTCTTTCATATTTCGGCCAAATGGCGCTCAGAGGCGGTAAACATTTAGAAAAAATAAATTAGTTCAGACAGAAAACTGAAGAATAAACTGGCCAAGTGCGAGTCAGAACCGGACACATAGGGTTCCGTACGATCATACTAGATGACGCTAGTTTGTTCACGTTTAAAAAAAAACACGTTTTTCGTATAGAAACCCCCATTATTTTTTCACTTTTTATACTTTTTGGTATTTGTTTTTATAGCGGCAATAGAAATACATCATCTTTGAAAATTTCAACTGTCTAGCTGTCACGGTTCATGAAATACACCCTGGTGAAAGACGGACAGACAGACAGACGGACGTACAGCGAAGTTTTCATCATATCAGCCGAAGGAAGTCCACTGCTGGACATAGGCCTCCCCCAAGGATCTCCACGACGACCGGTTCTGCGCTGCCCGCATCCAGCGGCTTCCCGCGACCTTCACCAGGTCATCGGTCCACCGGGTGGGAGGCCTGCCTACACTACGCTTTCCGGTGCGTGGTCGCCACTCGAGAACTTTACTGCCCCAGCGGCCATCTGATAAAAACCTAAAGACGAGTACCATGTCGATGACCAACAATGTGAGCCGATCAAGTGATATTTATCGTTCCCAAGACTTTACAAGGTCGTAAGGGACGCGCTAGACAAAACCAGATAGAGGCAGATCATCCGCTCTAAAAGTTAACCCGAAGCTGCTTATTTATTTATAATAAATAACATATTTACAATAACATTTAACATTGTCATTTGACATATAAGAAATATATTTTTATTTATTCTAAAAGTAAACTAGAAGCTGACGACAACAGTCTAAGAATCCACCACGACCCTCAGACACAAGAGCACCCCACGCACAAAGCGTTTTGCTTCTTCGTTCATTATGCGAACGGCCAAGGAGTGGAATTCTCTGCCGGCGTCTGTATTCCCCTCGATTCGTATAATAAAGGAATCTTCAAGATGATAGTGAACAGGCACTATTTGAGCTTGCGTGTTACATCTTCAGCTGCATCGGCACTTACCATCAGGTGAGGTGCAGCCAAACACACTAAATTTTTTAATAATAAAAAAAAATAACTCGCATCTTACTGTGAGGATTTCAAATGTGATATTTTGTATTTGACTTTGGCATTGTATGGAACCCTCTCCACGCGAGTTCTATCGCACTTGGCCGGTTTTATTTGCTTTTAGCAACGCTATCGTGTTCCAACTGAGTAGTGTTCTTCTGCACCCGCGTGACATTGTCATCCATCTCTATATTAATCTGTTGATGTGGCTGAACAGTTTGTTGTAGCAAGATAGTAAACGTTTTTAAACTGTGTTCCTCTTCTTGAAGTTGTAATCCACGGTTCGAAAAAGCTTGTTCATCCAGGGTGTAATTTAGTTGACAAGCAGAAGAATGACAAGCAGGAGAGAAATCTATACGGGTCTATCTTTTTCATTTCTTTCTCTTTGTTACATTCTTTGAAAATGGGGTGCATAAGTTATTGCAGCCAAACGCATTCAATTTATTTTTTTCATAAAAAAAGAACGACTACAGAGAGAGCGAGTAAAAAGCTAGAACCAAGATTCTGTATTTTATAACTGCCATCGTAAAAGTTGTAAATATCAGTTTTTACGAGTTAAAGGTATCTGGTAGAGGTATTTCATACCTTTGAAATTATTTTTACATTGTAGGTAAATTATCCATTTATTGGAAAACTGGACAAATCTTGCAAAAGTCCCTTCTGGGGCATTTACAGAATTTTCGAATTACTATATATTTTCTTTGTTTGTTTACTTCTTTCTTTAAGCGTCTTTAAAAAAGTGTTTTGTTTTCAGCAGTCAAGTGTTTTTCTGGAGGGATATGAAAGTTCGCAACTTACACCCTCATATTAAAAATAATTAACTTTTATTTTTGATCTCAGCTTACACCAATCAAAATGCATCTGATAGACGATGACTGAAGAAAATATATTTTTGCTCAAAAGTCGGTAGCGAGCCGTGACCGGGTAACGGCAGCCTATTCATGGATAAATACACAAAATAATTACTTAATACATACGTAAGAATACATTAGAATAATCTAAATATATATAACTCAAAGGTGACTGACTGACATAGTGATCTATCAACGCACAGCCCAAACCACTGGCCGGATCGGGCTGAAATTTGGCATGCAGGTAGATGTTATGACGTAGGCATCCGCTAAGAAATGATTGGGAAATTCGCACGGGAACCGCAAAAATCTGGATCTGCGCGGGTGAAGCTGCGGGCATCCACTAGTAATCGTATAAACTAGGGATTCCCAAACATTTACCCTATGTGCCTCATCCAATTTTCTTTTAAAATATACGCCCCCACTGTCTGTTAAGTTAAAAAATATTTTTATTTACTTTCCAAGAGGTTCAAAATAAGTAAATAACACAAGCGATGAAAATATTAATCGGCAATTAATTGTAATTAATTAACAAAAGTAAATAAAAATAGCCGTTTTGAGCGCCGAAAGTGTTTTAGCAGCTACAGTTTGTTGATATTATTGACGGATTTTTCTCTTTGAGTTATGTCACAAATCCTGAAAGACAGCCAATCATGCTCGGAGCGCCGTCTGTACAAACTCCGATGAGTTTATCTTTATTTGTTTTCTATGTTATTACCTTTTATTAATTCATGAGTGTCGAATAAAACAGCGAACGCCGCCATAACATTTAGAAGCTCTTGATGTTGCTTTCAAATCTTGGACTAATAGTTGTTTTAACGGTCTCCGTGCTGCAATGATTAAGCCCATTAGCTTCATATCAGGAGGTAGCGGGTTCGATTAGCGATGGAATCTATCTTTGTAAGACTCGGTTTGGTAGGTGGAAGGGCATTTTCGAAGCCCACCTGGCCAGCTTCTACCATCTTATAGTCTTGCCGCCAAAACTCAATATTAACAGCATTTATATGTTCCGGCTTCATGGTAACATAACCAGATCCTCATAGTGTTGGGGAAACTTGGTTAGCCCGCTTCCATCTTCGGCATCATCTTCACTTACCTTCAAGTGAGGTGATGCCAAAGGCTTACCAATCTGGGGTAAAAAGATAAAATACTAGAAGTTGACAGCAATTTGCCACATTACTAACTTTCGTCACACTGGACTGAAAGTTAAGGAGAAGACTTTTTTATTATTTTTTCATCTGAAAAACTCTAAAATTGGTAAGTACCTGTCATAACAGAAAAAAACTTTATTTGCCTCTGAAATAATAGAGCTAAGGATTTTGCCTTAAATGACAAATCTAAAAAAAGGTACCTCCCATACGCTCATTCGAGAAAGTATGTTCTTTGTGGGGACTTTACAGTTTATTCAACTACCCATAGTCTAAATAAAACTTCCAAGCATACTGTTATGGTTCAAAATAGATGTAAATTTCTAACCAAGCAAACGATGAATTGCTAATACGTCTATACCAACGAACCGAGCAAACTGTTCGACTACTTCGCTACACTACACGTGAGCCGTTACCGTTAAGGAAAACTGTGCATTAATATTCAAGTCTAGAAAATTGTACCTAAAACTAAGCTACGAGTATTATACTTACTCGTAAGCTGTTGAGATCGATACTCCTGAAGCTGTAATGATATTTTGCCAGTTGAATATCTAGTGGAATAACATATTGGTGCGAGTCAAATTGTTACAGGCAACTGAAATTTGTATTGGTGTACCCAGAGATTTGCTATATATAAGGGGAGGTAGATAGGTTACATGCGTCTAAAAAGTGAAGCAAAAAAAAGATGCCAATTGGCATCTCTTTTCTTAGTAACATTTAGTGCAATAGAAGGGAACTACCTATAACATTGTGTGTGTAAATGGCTTCGATTTTCAAATGTCGTTTGTTAGTGCATAACCCAACTATGGTAACAAATCTCTGGGTGTACCTACTTAGTGCAGAAATTTTAGTTAAGGGTCTCCAGGAGGCTCGAGTTTCCATACAAACGTAGTTCCGCTTTAATACAAAAACTACATTGCATTGAATCCAAACTTTTCAAATATATTAAGTAGACACATATCGATATTTGTTAATTAGTTTTCGATGCACTAATATAGAACGGGAAAAAATAAGAGCAGTTTAAAACGTTCAGTACAAAACTATTTCAAGTCTTCGTTTAGTTATTTTTCAATTTAATACATTGAAAACTAATTACAAATGTCGATATGTGTCTACTCAATACATTTGCAAAGTTTGGACTCAATCCGGCATGTAGTTTTTGTATTAAAGCGGAACTACGATTGTATAGAAACACGAGCCTCCTGGCACACCCTGGACACTTCATACAACGAGCCAAAAATGACATTTCAAAAAAGGAATGACGGAACAAACAAAATGGCGGCGAAATAGTCTCCGTGTGCACGATGTAAAACAGGAGTAGTGATACCTACTAATTTTAGATGTTAAGTTACTAAATTAGCGAGTTCTCAGAGTCTACTGGAACAATCCGACGTTATATGTGTATGTAAATGTTTGTTCGACGATAATAATATTGATATACGATCGATCGATTGATAGACGATCCTTGGACCTTGATTTCACCTCCAAAGTTCGTCATCATATTAATTTTAAAATACCAAAAGGATCTATTGTCGCCGGGAATACGGCTTCATACCTAATTTCAGCTCAATCGGAGCCCTGGAAGTCGCTCTAAAATCGATCGCAAGATTTGAACTAACTAAAAAAACATACATACAAACATTGCAATTTATTTTTGTCTTATTAATTGACCTACTAAAATTTCACGACGTTCCGATCAACGATAACTACTTACTCATTATTATCGTCGAACAAACATTTACATAACAAACTGTTTTTTTATTCTTCTTAGAGTGACGAAGGACTGAAAAAGCTACTGTGATGGCCAAAAAAATCAAAGTTGAGAATTTGATTGGGATCGATTGTCTTACAATAATAGTCTTAATAACCTCAAAAAAGAAGTGTATATATGTGTGTGTCTTAGAGAGAGAGAGTGCGTGCGTGTGTGAGCGTGTGTGTATGTATCCGGTGCTCTAGTGCCCAAACTACTGGACGGAATCGGATAAAATTTTAGTTAACTAGTCAAGCGCGGAGGTAAAAAATCAATTAGCGGAAACCGGTTTAAACGTAACCGCGGTTACGCGAAGCATTCTACTTAGGGCAAAAAAATATTTTTAAATCTATAGTCGTGTTTTTTTAAATCCCCTATCTTTATTTTTAGCCATGACACCATATAAAAAACTGCTTTTTTTCGAAAATGGCTCTAACAATATTGATAAACCATTGTACGTTTTTATAACTTTTTATGCTATAACACACATCGTAGCTCGTTAATCTAGAATAAAAGAAAAACATAATAATATTTAACTTGTTCAAAAAACTTGCAAAACGCTCCAAGGTAACCTGTAAACATAACACTGTATTTATAAAGTATCGTAAAGCTACCTTGGTTAAGTTAAATAACTAGCCGCTATTAAGTTTTCAACAAGGAAGCTTTAATGTCGAGGTTTTATTTTGTATTGCAAAGGGTTTTATTAATAAACGCTATACTCCGGCGAATTAACGGAACTGTTATCATTTTAAGGCTGCCGTACACCCAAAGGGTAAACAACGGAACCCTATTACCAAGCCTCCGCTGTCTTTCCCTCTGTCAGTGAGCTAGAAGAATTTTGAAATTTCATGAAGATAGAAAGTTGAAATTTTTACAGAATAACAACAAATACAAAAAACAGAAAAAGTAAAAAAAAGAGGCGTTTCCATACAATCAGAAATAATGTCAGCAGAGTTTTTACTTATTTAGAAAATCTATCAGAAATTTCCCCGCTCAAAAAAAAAAACAGGAATATGAAAAAAACGAACCTTAATGCGAACCTTAATTGGAAATGTGAATTAGGAAAAACAGAAGGAAAAATAAGTTCAGCCTGTTACGTACTCAGAAGTATACGGGAAGTGATTAAAACTGAACAACTAAAATCGGTTTATTATTTAACGTTTGTGATTTTGTTAAGTTTTTTTGTTGTTTGTCACTTTTTGTTATTATCAGACGTTTTGTTAAGACTTTGTTGTGGTTTAAAATGGCTCAATTTACCAATGCGGAATATGCGGACATTTTATTGGCATATGGAAGTGCTAACTCCAATATGCCAATAAATGACAAAAGATAGCCATTATGTGTGTGCAAGAATGTAAAAAAACGTACCTGCTCTTTGTAACCGTCCCAACAGTAAGTATTTACATTATTTTCAACTTTGCATTTGATACATTTCACAAAACATGTAACTAGTGGAATTTCGTCAACATGGTCCAATTGAGTAAAAAAAATTAACAACTCCGGTTACAAAAAAGATACCGAAACAAATTACATACCATTCAAAAGCCTAAGCTTTAGAGATGTTTTAAAAAAACAGAAGCCTTCCAGCACCATTATTTTTTTTTAAATGCATCGCAAAGTTGAGTTTTAAATTTTTGTTCAACTTTTTTTTTAAGTTCGGGGGCCCACATTTTTGTTTTTAGCAATAACTTGAATCAAACATAATTTTTTTTAGAGCCGACAATCTTATAAAAGTCTATTAAAAAAAAGATTTTGGAGCTAGCTTTAAAAAACAAAAAGTTACATGTGTTCAAAGGTATAAAAATGGCAAAATTTCTAAAAAAAGGAAAAAAAAATCCTGTAAAAAAAATTACAAGTCCTAGATTTTTTTTAATTCTCAAAATAGGTGGGAGGCGACCCCACCTATCCCCCATTTTCGTATTTTCAACCATCTGCCGAAGACCCTGTATAGTATAAAATTTTGGGGTGGAAGCTTTAACTATAATATGAATAAAACTTTCGTATTACAAAAAAGGGCCTTAAAGAGTATTATGCAAATTTCACCATGGGAATCATGCAGGGATCACTTTAAAAACTTCAAATATTGACTGCACCTAGCTTATACATACTTATATTGTTAACTGACCTAATCAAAGATCTAGACAAGTTTGAGACACCTGAAGATAGGACGAGCTTCAGACAAACTAGTGCCCACACTGAGAGTTGTACAGCATAGTGTTAGGTTTCAAGCAGTGAAACTGTTTAACATTTCCCTATTGACATGAAATCTACTATATGTATATATATACATTGACAGTTAATTATTGGAATATTTGTAATGAGATACGATTATATATTGAAACTAGCTGTTTCCCGCGGTTTCACCCGCATGGACAACGTTTCTATGACTTTTCGAGGGTGCGCAGTGCGCGAGCCGCAAGCGGCTCGCGAGCGTGGTAAAAAGTAGCCTATGTCTGAATCCAGGTGCTAATCTGTCTACCTACCAAATTTCAGCCAAATCCGTTCAGTAGTTTTTGCGGGAAAGCGTAACAGACAGACAGAGTTACTTTCACATTTATAATATTATACTAGCTGTTTCCCGCGGCTTCACCCGCGTGGACCACGTTTCTATGACTTTTCGAGGGTGCGCAGTGCGCGAGCGGCAAGCGGCTCGCGAGCGTGGTAAAAAGTAGCCTATGTCTTAATCCGGGTCCTAATCTGTCTACCTACCAAATTTCAGCCAAATCCGTTCAGTAGTTTTTGCGGGAAAGCGTAACAGACAGACAGAGTTACTTTCGCATTTATAATATTAGTAGGGATTAGTAGGGATTATTGCTTTCTTTATGACTTTTGACTATTATTATTATTATTTTAGTAATGTTTAATTTTAAGCACTTATTTTAATTTAAGTATTGTATGTGCCTACTTTAATTATGTAGTACACGATTGACGTTATTTCTGGAATGAATAAATACTATCACCTCTACCCTACGTACCGTACCGTACCACAGATTACTAATTGACCGTACTACAGAGTCGAGAAAGTAAAATTACAATAGGTACGTGTAGAAATGCCATTCCGACGACGCAAGAGGACGTGGATTGCAAAGCGTGTCTGCCCCAGATGTACCCAAATAACAACTGGGGACAATTTCTATTTGTCTCGAATTCAATGTGTCAGTTACAGTCTATATAGACAGGACATTCAATTTGGACCTAAACTGAATGAAAACGACAAGAAAATACTTACTTTATTCAAAATACATTTTTGTGTACACAAATATATATGTGTCTGTTTGTGTGTGTGTATGTAGGTATGTATGTATGTGTGTCTGTTACAATTTTCCTTGAAAATTGTTGAACCGATTTAGTTGCGGTTTTTTTAATTTAAAAGGTATAATTTCACAGCAGGTTTTTAGACATGTTTTATTTCGGTATACCACCAGGGAGTGCTACAACAGCCAGGATGGTTGCCGCTTGTGGGCTTCTCAGACACTCTCTAGCTGATTTTGATGCGGTTTTTGCATTATGTAGGTGTCACTTCAGAGCACGTTTCTAGACATGTTTTACAGCTGTAGACCACCAGAGGCGCTGCAGCAGCCAGAATGGTTGGCGCTTGAGGTCTTTTAGAAACTATTCAACAGATTCCGATACGTTTTTTTTATTTATATAAGTATAAATTTTCAGAGCAGGCCTCGACATGTTCTACAGTCGTAGACCATCAGGGGGCGCTGCAGTTTAACCCAGCGCCAATGACGTGTAAAAAATAACGCGGACGATGACGTGGTCAATATGACTTGAATCTTTTTTTTCTCTTAATTATCTGGTTATTTGCTGAATTATAACAAACTTAATACAAAGTAGGAACTATTGCATAACCATGAAGTCATTGTAGTATCAAGATGTTTAAGTTAATTTAGATATCAAACTATAATTTGGTTTTAATGGTAACTAAAATAATTTCTCTTTTGGAACTAAAAATGTATGGAGAAATAGCCGTTTTATTCAAGAAAAGGGATTTTACCATTCTCCACTGGCGCTTGCTCACTACACTATGGTACAAATCATATGAATTGAGGTCTTATCTCCAGCTAATGAGCAAACCAATAACGATTATAATATTATTTTTTTCGAAATTTCCCCAATTGAAAATCGCTCGGGTCAATATGACCCAGCGTCATTGGTGCCGGGTTAATAAGAAATCATAATTCATGTATGTATAATTAATGTTAGTGAAGAATCTAAAGAATCTATGACGTACGGACAACAAAACCTTTAAAAGTAAGTAGTTCAATTTTGAAAAAGCTTACGCCATGATGAAAGAAGTTAAAAAGGATTAAATAATTTTTTTGAAAGTCCCAGACAAGAGGAAAATAAGAAACGAAAGATAAATTTAAAAAAATCAAGAAATTCTTCTGTTCCCAATTTCAGTTTTAATATAGCAATTTATAGTAATAATTAAAAACCACATTATTAACATACTGCATTAGTTTCCTGTTTTTTTTTCGTATAAGTACTTTCAGAACAGATATTGGCAGCCCCTGACGGGTTTTTTTTAATTTAAAAAAAGTTTCGTAATCTTTTTTAAATTACGTTTAAATATCTGGCGTGGGATTTTTCAATTTTTTTAGATTTGCTTTTTACAAAAGTCATTACCCATAAAGTGAAGGATAACTTATAAGATCACTCATGTATTTGCCCGTCCGTCCATCTGTCACACCTGATTTTCTCCGAGACTACTAGACAAAAGAAGATGACATTTGATATGTACACCGATCGCGAAAACATTGGGCAAATAAATAAAATCAGATTTTAGAAGGTGATTATCGTGTGATAAATGTTAAATGAAAGGGCTTGTAGTATGGATAAAATTTTTATTTAATTATTTTAAAGTGTATTATTTAGAATATATTAAAGAATATAAAAATTGGCATTTTCTTCGAAATTTTGATAAAATAGCGAATATAAGAGCCTTTCTTATAGTTTACAGAAAAATTAACCTTCGCATAGAAAGGTGTACGTACCATCATAAAAGATTAAAACTACTTTTTAAATACTTTCATTTTATTTTTATTAGTCGTTGCTATAGCTATAGAAAAACATACTCTGTGAACATTTCAACTGTCTACCTATTACGGTTCACGAAATAAAGCCCGCTGTCACACGAAGGACATTCGGAAAGCGGAGACATAGTAATAAGGTCCCGTTGGCACCCTTTAGGTACAGAACGCTAAAAAGTCATCCTTTACTATGGCCACATTTAGAGACGTAAAATAGGAGTACATCATCAGCGTTGACAGTGTTACCGAATGGTGTGAAAACATACATTTACGCGTCCCACGTCATGTTGAGATAATAATGATTGAAATTGTCGAGTCATTTGATGTGGATTTTGCTAGCCATGTGTGTAGAGACGTTTCTGTGTGGAATAGACTGTGAGCTATTTCGTTATCAAGATAAATCCAGTGATATTTGCAGTCTGATTGCACCTGGCTGTGTCAAAATATCGCAAGTCTGTATGAGCCTAAGCTAAGTATATCAAAAATTCTGTCTTAACAGAATCTTAATTTAAAATAATCATAAAACCATAACAAAAAAAATATACCAGTGGTACCGTTTGCAAAATACAAGCCGCTCGCGCACCCCTACTGACGTTTCTGACCTGTTTTATCAACCGAGTTCCAAGAAGGAGAAGGTTTACAATTCGACTGTATTTTTTTGTGTGTTACGCGATATCTTCGAAGATTTTTAACCCATTTTCATGATTATTTTTTTATTCGATAGGGTATGCTTCCGAGTTGGTTTTACACAAATTTTATCAAAATCGGTCTACTTTATAACAAAATTAACAAAAACCAAAAATAATAATGCAAAATTGTACTAAGTTTTTGCGATGGAAGTCGGTTTTTGATGTGTAACATATTTGCTCTCGCTTACCTGCAATTTGTGGGAGCGATTTCGTGAAATGGGATGGAAATGTGTCCCATTGTAACAGGAAGTCGCGTTTTTTCAGGCTTTAAAAGCGCAGAAAAGGCAAAGGTATCTATGACCATACAGCCTAGTCTGCCGTATCTTTGCCGTCCTTTTTTCAGGCTTTAAAAGCGCGGAAAAGGCATAGGTATCTATGACCATACAGCCTAGTCTGCCGTATCTTTGCCGTCCTTTTATAAAGTATTTTGTCACATGTTACACATCACATGCGAGTACTGTAGGTCTCGCTCGAATTTTTTTTAACGTAGCATTCTCTTTATTTATTTAATATTAAATCCTGAACCAGAAGTCACCCCTGCAAGTGGACTAACGACAATAACATTATTTCATCCCGTGATAAAGTTTTTGAGTTATGAAGTAATTAATGCAGAACCCTACGTGGCTACGTGATGCTTGTCGTGCTTGGCAGGTTGTTACGTTAACATTATGTTTTGTAAAATTAAGAATCTTACGCAAATATGCTCAGGTAGACTCATGAAAGACGAACGCTAAGGCCACCAAAAAAAGCGTCGGTGGATTTACGGTAATAACGACTCGATCCTCCTACCCAGAGCTCCTAGGTTCAAATCCGGACGACTAATGTACCGATGAGGTTTTCGAAACTTACGTACATATACTTAACGGTTGCTTTAACGGTGAAGAAAAACATCGTAAGGAAACCTTCACATCTGATTCCAGATGTGTATGAATGTCGCGTTGCACACGTCCGTATGTGTAAATCTCAATTCCCTACCCGTGACCGCGGATGAAGTGCAACACCAGGCAACCGCGGTCTATCCCTTGGATAGCACGGTTAGTTGTGCCTTACGATAAGAGATTTAAGGCCACCGAGCTGTTTTAATCCGGCAAATAGAAAACATTCAGAATTATATATAAGAGAGTGCTTACCTAACATTTATTAGAAATCGCTTGAAATCAATGTCACAGTATTACAATATAGCGGATTACAGTAGCGCAACGATTGTACTTATGCATAGCAACGGAAGGGTACTTGCAGGGCAGCGGGCGGCGGGGTACAGCCTGCCAAACTCCGCAAGTTTGCCAGGCTGATTACAGGCTAGTACCTACGCCGGTGGCAGCTTCGTGCGACATCAAAGGCGTTGCGCTACTGTAAGCCATATCGTAATACTGTGGCCATATGGTAGCCGAATAACTTGTTAAACCCAAACAACCGCAGCACCGCACTCTAGCCCTTAGAATTGGGTATAATTAGAACGAAACCGAACCGTCCTTCAAGCCTTTGCTTTGAAAACAACCGACACGTCCCGAATGTAAATTGGAGTATTGAAGGGTACCCTTACGAAGAGTAGAAGCACGTTAGAGCGACACACGATACATCGAAAACTCAAAGATCGGTGGATCGCTCGAAGATTTTTCGAAACAAGCTGTTGTATGGCAGATCTGTAGTATGGCAGAACTGGACGACACGGTAGTGTGGTGAAGCTAAAGTTCGTTCGCGCATTTTATAAGAATCTTTGATGAATGCCGCGAGCCGGCAGCGGTGACAATCAAACACTCCGATAAAGGATCACACTGAGTTCAATTGTGACACCGACATCGTCGGCGGGGACACGATGGAGCTCGGGGCGGCACCTTTGACGATTGTTTGTCGGGAGCCGTCATAGATGCAGGTAAATTAGCGAAAGAACTTTATACGAGTAGCTTACACTATCATGACTCGTTGGTCCAGTAACAGCGCTCCTGTGCCTGCTGGGCCGAGGATAGTGGGTTCGATCCCCACTCAGGGCAAACATTCATGTGACGTACAGTAGGTTTGATAGCTCTTGTCTGGGTGTTCAATATCTACATACCCAAGCCAACTAATAAAATATTTTATTTAAATTATATTGTGATGCAGATTTTTTTTTGTTTGCGTGGTACGGAACTTTTAGTGCGCCCCCTTGCCCATTTTTTATCTTTATGAGCTTTTTTATTGTTCGTGCGTTGTCCTAAAAAAACTTCTTTCTGACATATTGAACTTGTATTCAAGATAGTGTGCTAAGGGCACCGTTACCCAGTTTAGGTTTAGGTTTCATTGACTGGCGGACCTGTAAGTAGTTTGTGAAGGCTGTGGTTTCAATCGTTTTTATGGTGCGCATATTTGATATAACTATAACAATGCGGTCAGCATTAATTATATGAGATAAATACTATTTAATACACATACTAATTAAAAATAAATACAATAAAAAAAAAACTTAAAAATTTAATAAACACATTTATAATATTAGTAAATATTTATTTTATTAATTTTTTTTAGGCTTTTTTGTTTGAACCGGTCTGAACGGCAAGATTAAAAGGACGGGTTTAAAGATGTAGGTAGATGTCTTTGCGCTATGCACGTCGTGTGAATATTATTATGTCGATATATTTTTCTTATTTTTAGTCGGAGGGGATCGTGTTGTGTGCCATCCGCCCCGTTAAACGCCGAGGCCGGGGCTACCAGAGCCGGTGGCACAACTTTTCCCACCTGCCCCGTTGACGGGGCAGACCCACCGGGGCGGACGGGACCAAGGTTTATTTTATCTGTATATATTTCACCGTAAGATTGTAATTCGGTTAGATTATAATCTAACGGGATTTATTTCGCAAGATTGTAAACTGTCGAAAGATTGTGAACTGTAACGTATTGTTTAAAATTTCACTAAGCGAAGTGGAAAAACACTAAATAAATAAATATTCTGGGACAAATCACACATGGTCATCTGGCCCCAAAGTAGGATTCCCTGTGTTATGGGAACCAGAGACTGATATACATACTTATGAGCTCGTTCATCATGCGAACTATTGCGAACGGCCAAGGGGTGGAATTCCCTTACGTCGTCTGTATTCCCCGATTCGTATGATTTAGGAAACTGTAAGACGAGAGTGAATAGGCACTATTTGAGCTTGCGTGTTACATCCTCGGCTGCATCGGCACTTACCATCAGGCAGGTGCAATCAAACACACTCAAACAAATGTAATATTTTGTATTTGACTTGAGCATTATATGGAACCCTCTCCACGCGAGTTCAACTCGCACTTGGCTGGTTTATTTGTTTCACCTTTGGATAAGTACTATAATCACACCAAGTTTCACGCTCATTTGTATTACCGTTTTTACGATAAAGCTAAATCAAAAATACCTACAAAACACCTATAAAAACACGTTTTTTGTAAGAGAACCCCGCTTAGTTTTTCAGTTTATTTAATTTTATTTGGTTTGAGCTGTGGGTTGACAGATCAGTAAGTCAGTCGGTCACGGTTTCCTTTTCATCATCATCATATAGAGAGAGAGAGAGAGAATAACCGCCTCCGTAGCTCAGAGGCAAAGTTCACTGGCTTTACACAGGAGGTCGCGGGTTCGATTCCCGGCGGGGTCAATTGTAAGACTCGGTTTGGTTGGTGGTAGGGCATTTTCTAAGCCCGCCTGGCTAGCTACCACCATCTTATCTAAGTCTTGCCGCCAAACATCAGTGTTAGTTAACAACATTGATGTTTTCCGGCTTGAAGATAAGATAGCCAGTTCTCCATTGCGTTGGGGAATCTTGGTAAGCCCGCTTCCATCTTCGGCATCATCGTCACTTACCATCAGGTGAGATAATACCAAGGGCTTACCAATTATGAAAAAAAAAAAATATCATGTTGGCCGAAAGACGTCCACTGCTGGACACAGGCCTCCCCCAAGGTTTCCCACGACGACCAGTTCTGCGCTACCCACATCCATCCTTTTATATATGTCACCGGGATATTGTGAAAACCGCAACATTACAATCTCACTAGTTAAATTATGATATAACGGTAAATTGTGATCAATCGGCCTATTCTTGTACCTCCGAATAAAACCGATTCTGCTACTAAGGGGGGAGCCTCGCTTCGTGAGGCTCTTTGACTGTTAAATCAATCAAACCTGATCGAACCTAATATCGCTCGCCTCGCTCGCTTATTTACAGTTTTTTTACTCAGTAGATTTTACACAAAGCGACGCCTCTACAATGCGGCGTCCTTTATTTCAGCCATCAATCAACGGGCTAGCCTTAAAATCAAATGGCAGATTTAACCAGATGGCTGCGATATATATGGCAACAGATTCATTGGTTGATTCGCCATTTAGTCGGTTACAACGCGTAGTTTTTGCCTATTTACCGTAACAAAGTACAACTTTTCATCCACAACTTTACCCGACTGCCAAAAAAAGAGGGTAATGTTTTTCGGGTGTATGTATGTATGTACTTATGTAGGTATGGCTGTTTCTGCAGCCTTTACCAGTAAGTCTGGGTATGAAATAAATAATTATTGATATCTTTGTGCGGACTGCACCACCTCAATTTGACACACAATTGTTCAATAGGGATGACGACAGCATCAGGAATAAATTATGAACTCTTGATCACAAAAATTGCCCTCCTATACATTAAGGGTCCCCAGGAGGCTTGAGTTTCCATACAAATTTAGTTTCGCTTTAATACATAAACTATATGCCGGATTGAATCCAAACTTTGCAAATATATTGAGGAGATACATATCGATTTTTATTTAATTTTCGATGTACTAATATAAAACGAAAAAAAATAAGAACAGTTTCAAACTTTCAGTACAAAACTAATTTATGCCTTCGTTTAGTTATGTTAAAATTTACTATGATTAAAACTAATTACAAACATCGATATGTGTCTACTCAATATATTTACAAAGTTTGGATTCAATCTGGCATGTAGTTTTTGTATTAAAGTCGAACTACGTTTGTACAGAAACTCGAGTCTCCTGGAGACTCTTAAACTACGGAAAACCTTACTCGTTTTGTTTTCCATCAAGTCTTCGATTTTTAATCCATCAAAATCACAAAATAAGTACATAAATAACGCTGAAAAACTATGACGTCACGCCTATATTATACGTATTTCAAACATTTTTACAACACAATGACGTTTTCGACAGATGATAACAAGTAAATCAGATGACTAGCATTCTTCATCCCTATTGCGACATAATATACCTACTCGTAACTGCAAAACACTGAACTACGACAAAACTTATTTTCAGAACATTAATGGCAAAAATTCGTATTCAATTCAGACTACCACCATGCTAATATTAAAAATATATATTAAAGCACGTTTATTTGTTTATTCCACTTTCACGACTTACTTGAACGGATTTGGATGTGTGGTAGGAGATTTTTATCCCGGAAAAATGCACAGATCCTTTCGCTTGATCTCAGAAGCAAATATAAAGTATAGATCAGAATGTGGTATTTTTATTACTGCTATCCCACAGACATAGAAATAGAGCGTCGGTGGCGTAACGGCTGGGGCCGCCGCCTCCTGTCCTGGAGGTCGTGGTTCGCATCCTGCCACGTACCAATGTGATTTAGAATTTAGATTTCATATGTACGTTTATCCGACGCTCTTACGGTGAAGGAAAACATCGTGAGGAAACCTGCACACGCCTGCGAACAAACTCGCAGGTTGTGTGTGAAGTCGACCAACCCGCACTGGGCCCGCGTGGTCGACTAAGGACCGCTCGCCCTAATTTAAGGTAGGCTCAAGCCCCTCGGTGGGGACGTATATGAGCTGATTTGATGATGATGATCCCACAGACTACCAAAGAAGTCCACTACACTACACGTAAGAGCCAATGCCCAAACATTTGATTCGATTCTACTCACAAGCACAATCCTTTACCAAAGCTGATTCTTTACTCGAATTTGTGCGAATTTATTTCCATTTACTTGCATACCGCAGTAAAATCCGATGTTTAATGTTTTGTAAGACCAGAATGTACTCCATAAATCATTCAGAACAAAAGCAGCCGGGGAAGCCTACGAATGAAATAGAAATAAAATGCAAAAGGAGAATTAAGATTTTTTACTTTTGAGGGACGAAGGATTTAAAGAAAGTTATATAATCGTCCGAATATTCGACTTCCGATTCGACTTTGATGAAAATGTACTACTCCATATTACAAAAAAAGTGGATTTGTCCGTATCCCTGATTTGCGTAGAAATGGTTGGTAATGGGCGGATTTTGATAAAATTTTGAACATAGATGTTTTAAATTATGTGCCATCAAGGTTAGTTTTTTTAGATTTTCTATTTTAGAAATATAACTATACGAATTAATTAAAAATTAAAAACTCTACTTCATAAAAACTTAACCCCTCTTCTTTGCCAGTTGGGTGAAATTGTATCGTATGTCACCTTTATGTCACTCACGGGATCAAAACGAATCTAACGACACCTGGTAACTGGCAACACACATTGTAGTTTATTAGGTTTAGTAGTTACCAGGTTCCAATAGCTTGTGACGACGGATTTAAAAGGTACGAGGAGGACCCGTGCCGCTTCGCAGCATTTTTTTAAAATATGGATATCAGAGGTACGCGATGGGTGAGCCACGATCGATAGTGTGCGGTGTGCGAGAATGTGCGCGTTGAATGTTCACACCTAGCTTCCCTCCAACTAAACCAATTTGAGTGGGATAATAGCTCAAATGAAAGACCTCGTTCTAACGAGTGTTCTTGGATCAAAACAAACTGCATAATCAATAAGAACCGAAGATATTGAGAAAGAAAGCTATGAAAATCGTGTTTGAGTGTAACTTGAGGGCGAAAGTTTGGTGATTTTCAATGCTTGGTGATAAATCTGTGCATTAAAAACTTTCATTTAAAAAATAAGCAAATCGGTTTAATAGAACGGACTGACGGACTCGAAATAGATCTCATATTTATTTTTATTTTTTTTAAATTTATTTAATAAAATTAGGTTACCTTCAATTATTGATGGCAAATCTATGCATCTATACCTTTCATTGAAATAAAATTCGATTTCATAGACTCACAATAGATTTCATATTTTTTTTGAAATATATTGAGAAGGGCAAAAGTGATGTGATTTCCAATTTCCAATGCATGATGATAAATCTGTGCAACAATACTCTTCATTTTTTTTATTAAACAAATCGGTCGGATAGAATGGCCGGATGGACTCGTATTACATAAGCACGGTGCGCGAGCCGCTAGCGGCTTATGGAGGTGATTTCCAATGCTTGATGACAAATCTGTTTTGTTAATACCCTGTCTTTAAAAAAAAGCAAATCGGTTGAATAGAACGGCCGGACTGAATTGCATTAGATTTCAAAAATTATTTTAATACTCTTAGATATATGGATTACACTAAAAGTACTATCGGTTTAATGCACTTTTTGCCACTTTTTTTTTTAAGAGGATGTATAAATTTTTTTGCTCTCGGCAGATTCGTTTTTACTAGGCAACATGACAAGTAAGAGGTATGATTTGTATGGATAAATTATTTTCTAGATGTTATCTAGTGAAATTAAAACCAGAAACACGATTACTTAAACTTTTGTCGATGGATTTAATTTTTGAAAACACCATGTTTAAAACACGAAAATAGCTTTTTATTGGAAATTTTAATATGTACGTGGCTAATTTTTGGTTATCGGCTAGATTATTGCGATGTTTAGGTAAATGAAAATTATTTTTCTAAAATAACAAATAGTTTTTGTTTAATGGAGATTTTTTCAAATTGTCGTATACGTCATTTTATTCTAAGACTGTTCGACGCGGTGCGCACTCTCTCAACACGTGGAGAAAGAATAGCGCTGTCACCTTTTAGCACTTCTCTTCAGTCGACCGTGAATCTTATTACCGTGTGGTCTGCGCTTGCGTTGCTCTCGAAAATAGTGAATATTCGAATATTACGTGAGTGGAATTTGTGGTTTGCGACTTAATAAATATATTTTATAAGTGTTTTTTTAAATTAATTTGGACTGTAGCTAATAAAAGTCGCTACAAAAAAATGAAAAAGTGGACTCGAAACGTAAAAAACGTGAAAAAGCAAGGATAATGCAAGAAAAACGGTAAGTAAATTGTGTGGTTTAAATGAATCCATAAACTATTATGCGCAAAAAATATCCTCGTCATATAAAATTACCTGTAGGTATGCTTTATATTTTTTTAATTTTATCTATAGGAAAATATTATCCCCGGCAAAACAAAATATATTGGGCTTGCAAAATTTTTCCTATTGAAGATGGCGCGGAACAGAGTGCGGTGGAGATGACATGGACTCCGTTGGAGATTGTTTATGATGGGTATAATTTATTTAAATTGTTATTTTTTACTATAATTTGGTTCAAAAACTAAACATACTGATTATGTAAAGAAAAATTAAGTGTTCTTTAATTATACATGATCAGTGGGTTTGGTCTTAGTACTTATAGACGCCATACTAGTCGACGAACGTACCTACTCAAAGCTTTTCTTTCTAACATTTTTGGAGTAACGATTCTGTTCTTTAATTTTAGTGTGTGTGCTCATTCATTTGCCAGCTTAATTCTTGATTGTCCGTCACAGCTCGCTAGTGCACGTGATACTTACTTTTTCATCGGCAAAACCGGTTTAACTTGGCGAAGCCAAACGCGATACTGGTTCCGCCACCTTTTGTGTTAGAAAGAGAAGCATTTGTCTTAGTTACGTATTAAACCATCTTGGTCGCAGAAGTTGTTAAATGTATATTTTTAGAGTTCTCTACCCAAATAGTGCCAACGGGAGCCTATTACTAAGCCCCTGCTGTCCGTCCGTCTGTCTGTCAGCGGGCTGTATTTTATGAACCTTAGTAAGTAGAAAGTTAAAATCTTCACAGAGTGTGTATTTCTATTGCCACTTTAACAAGTGTAAGTCGCGATCTCGCTAAGAAGTCCGAACTGAATGGAAAAAAGCTCAAATCTCTGTCGCTAGCGTTGATGTCTTTAGTTAAATTATTTTTTTAAATTAGAGGTTAGTACAGATATACTTAAACCAACTAAGTGGAGTAAAAATTATTCTGTATTAGTTATTCTGTGAGGTTAAGGAGTTTTAAAGTCATAACTCACTTTCTTTCCATTTGCCGAAACTTGCCAGGAATACCAGGACCATCGAGCGTCTTAAATATGAATACGTACCATAGTATAATTCAGAATTGCACAATGTATTGGAAAATAGATAAGAAAACCGGAGAACCGTATGTTATCAAAAATTCCTGACTGGTTTATGCAAGTGCAAGGCCAACTACATATCTGCAGAAAACCAAAATGCATACTAGCAGTTTGGTATGGCGATAATAAAATCAAAATGGAAGCAATTGTAAAAGACGACGAGTTCTGGCGTGAAAAAGTGGAGCCCAATTTGAAAAACTTTTATTTTTAACGGATAAAAGTAAACAAAGAAAATATGGATATGATAGGGAATAATAAATCAAAACACAAAAAAATTAAAGCCAATGAGTCTGATTTACCGGAAGTGCAACAGAGTGAAGATGAATGTTTAAATGTGCAAAATATTAGTTTTAAGCATTTTTTTTTGTGACTTATTTTTCCACAGTAGACGGTACTTATGTAAATATATTTTTTATTTTTTTTGTCTCATAAAAGTCTATGATAATACACCTTCAACTTTTTATTATTTATGTCAACACCCTTTTTTATTTTCTGTACAAGTGAACTTTATTACAGCGCCGTACTCGAATAAAGTTATGACATTAAAAATAAATACACAAAAATAAAAGACAGCATTGAAAATATATCTAAGTCGTCAAAAACATTCTTTTTCTTGCTTATTGCTCTCTTCCCTTTGCACGAGAAGCTAACTATCAAAATGCGACTCCATGCTGCTCTGTTCCTGCGCAAGCACTCGCAATGAGCGGCCGCGTAATCTAGTGAGGGGGTGCGCCCCCCTGATCAAGCTTGACTCCGCCCACTTAGCAATTGAATATTTTTCTTGTATCGTCTTAATCGGCTCGTAATCGGGGCTTCGTAAAATACTAAGGTTAGGTTCATTTATCATTTATGTTTGCTGTTACCGCAGACATAAGCCCTGCGAAGCGGGCCTCTGTCGACTTAGTATTTTTCGGAGCCCCGCGATGAAATGCCTGAGCCTTTCATAATCTACCTGAGAATATCTAGGCAGATTGCGATCTGTCGGATTCTTACGATCTGCCGCCGACAAATACAGCGTTACTTCAAGTATAGGTACTTTACATACTTATTGTCTACTTCTGTGTATGTGTATGTATTTTCTTTGTATATCATCGTATGTCGTCTATTACTAACAATAAGATTCTCATTCAGGTGCAAAAAGGCTTGATCAGCTGAAATTTTCGCAGAATATCAGTTATTATAGGGGATTCGCTCACAAGTAATAAAAACTGAAAGTAAAAAATCAAGGGGTGTCCCCATACAAGAAAAGTGTTTTAAAAGGATTTGTTGTGTTTGCTCTATCATAAAAACGGTAAATACATACAAGCGTAGAACTTAGTGTGATTATTATAGTACAGTGGTGTGAACTAGAAAAGCGAATGCACGTGGCTGAAATGAGGATGTTACGATGGATGGTAGGGGTAACCAGAATGGACAAGATCAGGAATGAATATATAAGAGGTAGTCTTAAAGTAGCACCGATAACAGAGAAGATTCAAAGCCACCGACTGACTTGGTTTGGCCACGTTTGCAGAAGAGAAAAGGAGCATGTGACACGTAGAGTGATGGATATGAGGGTGGAAGGATACAGGAGCAGAGGAAGACCCAAGAAACGATGGGTGGATGGAGTGAAGAAAAATATGGAGGAGTGTGGAGTGACGCAGGAGTTGACCAGTATGAGGCCGGAATGGCGACAAAAAACATTTAAAGCCGACCCCAAATAGTTGGGATTAATAAGGCTCGGAAGATGATGATAAGTGGTGTGAACTAGTGATATATTTCTAGACAACTGATTCTAACTCATCCACTGCTGAGCATGGCAGGATTTTCACAACGACCGATCCTGCGCTGCACTGGTTCAATTACTTTGCTAAAATTTTAAACAATAACAGGATCAAAACTGCTGAAAATGTTGCATAAATTTTTATAAAAGTAATTCATACGAGTATATTTTGTACAACTTTTCTAATTCGTGAATCCACACAACCCAATTGGTCATACAACCCAATCGGTCACACACTCTCGAGGTAGTCCATTTGCAATAGGGGGAAGTCCCGTAACCCCGGACGGCTCCTAAAGCTGGACAGAATTTGAATCTGTCCAAGAAAGCGCGCCAACTTATTACTCATGTCGCGGCTATTATTCTTAGTGTCGCGGTTAGAAAGCTACGAGGGCAGTTTGACAACTCAATGACTTTAAGGTTGAATAAAAGTTTTTTTAATAATTTCTTTTGTCTCATATTTGGAAACTCACTACGAAGCGCATGCTTTATTTATATTTTTCAGGGTTTGACAAAAAATATTTTTTGATGGGTGTAAGAGGTTGGAACATCGCTGGACTAAGTGCGTAGAGTTGAAAGGAGATTGTGTAGAATATATATATGCGGAGGGGGACGCGCGTCAGTCAGTCAGTCAGGTTAGTAAAAATTTTGTTCGGAGTAATACTTTAAGATCTCTAGACAATATTTATTTATTTATTATTTATTTATTTCACAATTTATTGCACACAGAAATAGGGACAAACAAACATTAAACTAGTTATGAACATACAAAAGGTACAGCTTATTTAAAGTTTAGAACGAAATTAATTACGTTCAATTATTATTGGTATATTACTGAACTGACGTAATTCACTCGTTTTTTTATGATAATGTAGGGATGGATGTGTTCCTACATGACGAGAACAATAGGAGATATCTCCGCCAGGCGAGGTGGTGTGCCTGGGGTCCGGCCGTGGACCAACCGTGTGTGGTTAGTACTTGTATATATGCTTAGCGCTGAAGAAATTCTAATAGCGCGTTCTAGATGCCATCTATCGAGATGAAGATGTAACTTTTCCATATAGTATAATCGATGGTTCAGTCTTGAGTTGAGGTTATGTAGTTGTATGTGGCGGGTACTGCAGATGTCGCCACATTACTCCCCCTCCGAGACCGGAGGTCGATATCCATATTGAGTTGGCTGTCCAATGTTGCGGTGCGGCGGAGCGACGATACGCGTCGCGATGCGGCGTCTGCGGTGAGTCGAGACGCCAGGCCAATGTTGCTCTACTCGAGTCCACGGTGAGTCGGGACGAGGAGGTGGTTCAGGCGTACGGTGCAAGGGAAGCAGGTAACGTGGAGCGCGTGCTCTACAGCGTGAGCTGCCGACGACTTGCTGCCTGAAGAGTGAAGCTGCAGGTCCTTGATGCTGCGTCGATGGCTGCGAACCTGATGAGGCTTCGGAGTGAAGTGCACAGGGCCAGGAAGCTCGATATGACGGCTGCGATGGTCCTGGTAAACTTCGCATTGGACTGCTATGCTGCTGTTGGCTTGCTTTACCGGCTGGAGGTCTGTTGAGGAGTTGTTGCCGAAGGTGCGTCAATGTTCAGCGTCGGGTCACCAATGTAGAAACGGTGTGTTCCTACATGACGAGGACAAAGGGAGATATCTCCGCCCGGCGAGGTGGTGTGCCTGGGGTCCGGCCGTGGACCAACCGTGAATGGTTGGTGCTTGTATATATGCTTAGCGCTGAAGAAATTCTAATAGCGCGTTCTAGATGCCATCTATCGAGATGAAGATGTAACTTTTCCATATAGTATAATCGATGGTTCAGTCTTGAGTTGAGGTTATGTAGTTGTATGTGGCGGGTACTGCAGATGTCGCCACAATTAATAACTCACAATGTGAGCGAGATCTTTTCTTGGATATACATAAGAGTCCCTTAGATCGGACACTCTATTATCGGACAATTTTAACACAATTAATTTTTTATTGTAGTAACATTTTCAATGTTTTATTTTTAGGTTCAAAATGGGAAAACCCACCCAAAACCTAGGAATACCCCCAAACATGAAATATTTGAAATATCCATCAATAAGGCGATGTCAAAAAATACTTCTCTGAGAAACTCATCTGAAGTCTATAATGTGCCAAAAAGTAATTTCTTCGACTACATCAAAAAATTAAATAAAGGAAAAGAAATCAAACTGCCACTCAAAAAGGGCAGATTTGACCCTACATTTACCGAAGTGTACGAAAAAGCTTTAATTGCGCACGTGATGAATATTAACAATAGGTGTATGCCTTTGAATAGAAAAGAATTTCTGAAATTGGCCTTCGATCTCGCAGAGCAACTGAAACTGAACCACAGATTCAACAAGGCCAAGAAAAGTGCTGGTAAACATTTTCATTATGATTTTATTAAGCGCCATCCTGAACTCAGCTTGCGAATGCCAGAGTCGACGAGTCTGCGTAGAGCTGTTGGGTTTAACAGGTCACAAGTGTACTACCGAAAAAGTATATTAACATTTTTTTTATTAAGTAATTGTTTATTTTTCATATTGTAATTGATATCTTTACGTTTTCTTTTGTTAGATAAATATTTAAGTTCAAGTAATGGAGGAAAATTTGACTGTCCGACAAAAGGGGGCCTTTTTGAAGATGCTATTTTTGCTATGTAATATTTTTCTTAAAATCTACTACATTTAAAGTTTTATATGACAGTGATCATATGTATGTGATGATTACTATAGTTAAGAATTCTTTAAAATTTAAGAAACAAATTAAACTACCATAGATTTTTATAAATATTTATTCTTCCTTAAGCGCCCGATACTCATGGACCTCCCCCAAACTCATTTTCACTTTTCGTCACAACCTCCCAGACTTCTGTCGTGATAACGGCTCTAGCCGTTACGCCCACCACCACGCTTCTCGCATACGAACTTTTATTTACGATTTTTTTTTGAAATTTCGAAAACTTAAATTTTTTTGGGTACAAGCTTTTATTGTTGCATTATCACTCGATATACATATGCCCTAATACAGGGTAGGCTCGAGCCCCTCGGTATATGAGCTGATATGATGATGATTATGATACTCGTACATTATGCATGCATAATTTCAGCTCAATCGGAAACCATGAAGTGGGTCAAATTTAAATTGCAAGATTTCATTACAGACACCGGGACGTGTGAAGCCAAATATAAGCTAGTCAAAAAAAACGGTAATTTAAAAAACCAAAAGAACCCGACTGCGTTTCTGTGTAATTTGGAAATAAAAAACCCTCAAACAAGAAAGTCGTCATACCCGATTTTACTTAACTTAATAATCGCCAAAGTTGCTAAAGCTAGTTTTGTGGTTATGGTTAGGCATTTTTTAATATCGATAGATTACATTAGGAATGCGAGGTATGATAGGTTTTTCAATTACTACGCCGATTGCTTCGAAAGTGTCCAGGGATTCGTGGTCAGAGACCTCAAGGACCTTCAGATATCGATTAGGTGTTTATTAAAATTTGATTCTCATAACCTTCATTTTATTATAACATATATTTAAACTACTATAACATTATAATTATAAACTATTAGCCTTATATATTTTCCTTAACTCAAAAATATACAGGATGTTTGTGAAATAGTGCAGAAACAAAACAAAAGTACAACGGTTTTCAGTTTCTTAAAAAAAAAATATGTTCTGTGCTTCTGCATGGTGTAACTTGGCATGTTTTTAGTATCCAATTTTATTTTGTATTAATATTTACTTTTAAAAAGTAAGCTTTGCTTGCTTGGCACCTTGATCATTTAATAATAATAATATTATAATAATATTCTGGGACAAATCACACATGGTCATCTGGCCCCAAAGTAGGATTCCCTGTGTTATGGGTTACCAGAGACTGATTATACATACTTATATACGTTTAAATACATACATATATAGATATTTAACACCCAGACACAGAGCAAACAAATCTGCTCATCACACAAAAATGCTTGTGGGGATCGAACCCACAACTCTCAGATCAGTAGTCAAGGGCACTAACCACTGAGCCACCGAGTCAGTCATTTAAACTTGCCAAGTTACACCATTTAGGAGAACAGAACATATTTTTTTAAGAAACTGAATACTGTTGTACTTTTTCTAATATTTGGAGAAGTCTAAAATTGTCACAGTTGTGTGGAGAGGTGTGGTGGTACGGAACCCTCAAACTGCGAGTCCAACTCGCACTTGGCAGGTTTTAATTTTTAAGCATCTCAAAACGGCGCCAGAGTGCGCTAGCTAGTTGCGAACGTGTGTCAGTATTGCAAAAGACCTTTTTACATCGACCATAGTAACACTTATACGAATATGTATACCTGGTACAAACAGTCCAGCTAGGCAGGCCCAACTTCAAGAAAGAGATCAATCGACAAATCCAACTCGGCTGGGCAACGTTCGGGAAGCTTCGCAATAACTTCACGTCCCAAATATCGCAGTGTCTCAAGACTAAGGTCTTTGACCAGTGTGTGTTGCCAGTGATGACATATGGTCACTTACTATGGGCCTCATAAGAAAGCTCAATAGGTCACCTGGGGAAAGGCAATGGAGCGAGCTATGCTCGGAATTTCTCTACGCGATCAAATCAGAAGTGAGGAGATCCGCAGGAGAACCAAAGTAACCGACATAGCTCACAGAATCGCTAAACTGAAGCGGCAGTGGACAGGGCACATAGCTCGTAGAACAGTAGGCCGTTGGGACTGTAAAGTTTTTTTTTAATTAAAAATTTGAGTGCGTTTGACTATATCTCACCTGATGATAAGTGACGATGTAGTCGAGGATGGCACACGCAAACTCAAATAAATACTCTCGCCTTGATGATCCCCAAATTGTAGGAGTCGGGAAACACAGACCGTGCACCGGAAAACTTAGCGTAGGCAAGCGACGACCTGGTGAAAATCTTGGCAAGACCGGTCGTTGTGGAAATCCTTGGGGAGGCCATTGTCCAGCAGTGGACGTTTTTTTCGGTTGTTTTGATGAGCAACATTTTGATTACTTTAAGCTTCAGTAATATTTCCCTACTCTTTGTTTTATGTAACAAAAGGCACAATCTTACATAGGACAATTTAAACCAATAATTTTGGAAACGTTTTTGAAATAAGAAAGTCTAAATGTTGTTCGGTTTATAGGAATACTGAACTTGTTAAAGGTGTCTTCGTTTCAATTGTTATTAATAAAAATATTTAAAAACAGATTTTGTGCCTTTTTATATTGCATATTAGGACACTTTATTTGCATATTTTTTTGTGTATTTATGTTGCATGTTGTTGATGTAATAAATTACACTAAGAAAGTTACACCAGTGAAATTGACTAAGTCCTTTTAGTACCGCAAATTGCTAATAGATGACACTGTAAGTTTTTAGAGCGCGGTAACGTTTCGTTTGACTGGTGTTTTCTAAGCAGTTAGGGACTTACCCTAATAAAGTTGTGAATCATGTAAGTAAAAGTGTTTTAATTAAATATAGTGGTTTTTCTCACCCGGATAAAAGACAGTAAGTACAGTGCAAAGTGACAAAGTGTTATGAATTATTTGTGAACATAGTCTCTGGCGTCAATCTCAAACACTTGTAAAATTTCCGGAATTTTATTCTAAAGACTTGTAAAAATTTTGCGAATTTATTATATGGACTTAGAAAAATTTTCTGAAATTTGAACATTAAAAAAATTGAACTGATATTTGAAATAAAATATATTGAAACATGGCAGATAAAAAGGTTGAAACATCCATTGTAAAACTGTGCGATTTATCAAAGAAAATTGAGAAATTGCTTATAAACTCTAAGAAATCTCCTAAAATTCGAATCACAAAGGGATATTTAGACACAAGATTGGAAACTTTAACACAGTATTGGTCCTCATACACAAAGGAATATGATTCTATGATATCAAATTTTAAGATCCCAGAAATCACTACGGAAAGTTTTAATCCCGAAGACAATTATGACACAACTGAGGAATCTTTTATGGAACTAAAGGCGTGGGTTATAGACAATTTGTATGAGATCAAAAAATCAGATATTCCACAGAATACATCAACACAAAACAAAAATGAAAGTTTTGAATCTTCGAAAATGAGACCAAAGTTACCAAGGATTACGATACCTAAATTCTCTGGTGAATAAAATGATTGGATGAGTTTTAGAGATTTATTTACGACTCTCATACACGAAGAGGAGAGTCTTACAAAAATAGAAAAGCTTCATTATTTAAAATCTAGTTTATCTGGTGAAGCTGAGCAATTACTTAAACATTTTGCTTTAACAGAAGCAAATTACGATGAAGCTTGGAAGACACTTGAAAATAGATATGACAATAAAAGAATTATTGTTAAACACATACTCAATCGATTCCTAAACCAAAAGAAAATCACATATGAAAACTCACGCAGTATACGAGAATTGCTAGACACAACAAAGGAAAGTCTTAACTCTCTAAAAAACATGAAAATAGACGTGAATACATGGGACGCGATTGTCATACATATTGTGGTTTCCAAGTTAGATACAGAATCTCACAGACTTTGGGAACAGTCACTAGGTACGTCAACTAAGATACCTACATTCGATAATTTAGCTTCATATCTTGAAAGCCGATTTAGATCATTAGAAATGCTCAGTATGAACACAAACCAAATAAAAGACGCACAGAAGAAAGACACACAAAGAAATGTATCATACAATTCACAACAAAACAAGATGAAGACTGCCACAGTGAAAACATTTGTCGCAGAAGTAGACAGCACTTGTACGTACTGCTCACAGAGCCATTACATTTGTCACTGCAAAGATTTTGCCACATTGGAAGTTCCAGACCGTCAAGAATTTGTAAAAAAGAACGGAATCTGTTTTAACTGCCTTGTCAAAGGTCATTCAGTAAGTCACTGCCGCCAAGGCACTACATGTAGAAAGTGTGGTCGACGCCATCATACTTTGCTACACAACACATACCTTGACAAGAGAGAAACTACCTCATCAACGGAAAATGATAAGAAACCAGATAGTTTACCTACAAAGGTGAGCTTGAAGACTGAAATGCACAATCAACATGTAATCTTGGCTACCGCACAGATAGCTGCCAAAGCTAAGAATGGCACTACCATCACGCTCAGAGCCTTGATCGATCCTGGGTCTCAGGCTTCATTTCTCACAGAAGATGCTGCACAACTGCTTGGTCTTGATCGTGTTTCTGTCGACGGCAAAATATCTGGAATATCCAATTCATCAGTGATAACTACAAATTCTATGGTAACGTTGAAATTCCACTCCATTAAAGACACAAGAAGCGTCGGTGGCTCCACCGGTAATGACTCGGTCCATCTAACCAGAGGTACCGGGTTCAAATCTGGACGGCCAATGTACCAATGAGTTTTTCAAAAAACTTACGTACATACTTACCGATTGCTTTTACGGTGAAGGAAAACATCGTGAGGAAACCTGCACACGCCTGCGAAGAAACTCGAAGGTTGTGTGTGAAGTCGACCAACCCGCACTGGGCCCGCGTGGTCGACTAAGGCCTAATCGCCCTGATTCAGGGTAGGCTCGAGCCCCTCGGTGGGGACGTATATGAGCTGTAATGATGATGAAAGACACAACTTCACAATTCGAAGTCAATGCTTATGTACTAAGGAGACTCACCTCACTGCTACCCTCACAAGAGTTTCCTTTGGATACCTGGCCTTCTTCCAAGAACCTGGATCTTGCTGATCCAGACATTCACAAGCCAGGGTCTATTGATGTATTGCTTGGAGCTGACATACACGCACACCTTATACTTGAAGGGTTGCAGAGACACGAATCTCTCATCGCCCTCAACTCTCATCTAGGATGGTTGATATCTGGAAAGGTTACACAAGCTGATTTACAAATACACAATGTCGTTGTAACGCATTTAAAACTAGAGGTGGATCAGTTACTTAGACAGTTTTGGGAAGTTGAAGAATACTTACAACACAAGAAACCTTTGACACACCTGGAAAGAATGTGCGAAGAACATTACACAAATACACACACAAGAAACAATGAAGGAAGGTATGTTGTCGACTTACCTTTCAAAGATGATGATGTCACAAACCTCGGAGACTCCAGACCTCTTGCAGTCAAGCGCTTACTACAGATGGAGAAACGTTTTACAAACAAGCCTGACTTTAAGGAAGAATACTGTAAATTCATGAGAGAATATGAAGCACAAGGTCACATGGAGAAGATACCTGAAAAAGAAACTTATAACAATTCAAAGAAATACTACTTACCTCATCACGCCGTGATCAGAGAATCCAGCCTCACCACAAAACTAAGAGTAGTATTCGACGGAAGTGCTACACCTGAAAAAGGAAATTCACTAAATGATGAACTAATGATAGGTCCTCCGCTGCAACAAGACATAAATGATTTGATCACAAGATGGAGACAGCACAAATATGCTCTAGTTGCAGATATGCAAAAAATGTACCGACAAATTCTCGTTTCATCAAAAGATTGCGACTACCAAAGAATAGTCTGGCGCGAAACACCTCAACAGCCGATTGAAGAGTACAGATTACTCACTGTGACGTATGGCACCTCTTGTGCACCTTTTCTTGCAATAAGGACAATGCAACAACTAGCGAATGATGAACACGATGAATTTCCCGAAGAAAGTGATGTATTAAAGACTGACCTGTACATGGATGATGTGATGTCCGGTGCCGCCACTGAAGACGAAGCCATAACTTTGCAGAAGCGTCTGACAGAGTTATTGGCTCGTGGAGGTTTTCTTCTACACAAGTGGGCATCCAATAGTGAAAGAGTGTTAAGTGAAATATCTGATCATGATAAAGAGTCAAATAGTAATGTGAATATAAACGTGAAAGGTACAATGAAAGCGTTAGGTATAACGTGGAACTCTAAAACTGACAATTTTGAACTGAAAATTACCATAGAAACTAATAATGATGATGTTGTAACTAAAAGATCTGTACTGTCTGCAATAGCTAAAACATTTGACCCTCTGGGTTGGTTAGCACCTGCTGTCATTGTACTGAAAATCTTTATGCAAAAACTATGGCTAGCTGGCTTAGATTGGGACGATGAACTACCTGAAAATCTAAAAATTGAATGGTGTACCTACCTGCAAAATATTGTAGACATGGAACATATTGAATTCCCACGTTGGCTTGGTACTTCATCCTCCACAACTAAAATCGAACTACATGGCTTTAGTGACGCATCTTGCACTGCATTCGCTGGTGTAGTGTATCTCAGAGTTTGGTATGGTAATGAGATTAAAGTCTATCTAGTTAAAGCTAAGACGAAAGTTGCTCCTGTAAAACAAGTCACTTTACCTCGCCTTGAACTCTGCGGTGCAGTCCTAGTGGCCAAGATGTTGAATGATGTAAAGATGTCGTTGAAAATTGATGATAAAAATGTATATGCATGGACAGACTCTACCATAGTTTTGGCTTGGTTGCACAAAACTCCAGGAACCTGGACCACATTTGTTGCCAATCGCACATCTGAAATTTTGACTGTAATGAATAGTAGTCAGTGGCACCATGTCCAGTCTTCACACAATCCAGCCGATATAGCTTCGCGCGGTTTATCTCCACAAGATCTGAAAGAGTCACAACTATGGTGGGACGGCCCAGCATTTTTACGAGAACCTGCAAAAATAAAAACTGGCATTGATAAGAACATTCCTGATACTGATCTCGAAACGAAAACTAAAATTGTAAGTCATGTTTGTGTAGATGAATTGTTTGATGACAAGAAAGCCTACTTGAACAAATATTCTAACCTGTTGAAACTAATACGTGTTACTGCATACTGCTTAAGATTTGTTCAACATTGTAAACGTAAAATTATGAACAAACAAACAAGTAACTCTGAAACATGTGATGTGTTGCCTTCATATCTAACTGCATCTGAAATGAAAAAAGCATTGAATATCTGTATCAAAATGTCACAAGAAATCTATTTTGATGATGAAATCACAAAACTATCACAAGGTAAAACTGTTTCAAAAAATAGTAAAATCTATGTTCTAAACCCCTATTTAGATAATGAAAAATTGCTAAAAGTTGGTGGACGCCTTGTTCATGCTGAGATTCCCAATTATATGAAATCTCCTATAATATTAATGAACAAATGTCATTTGGCAAAGTTAATTGTTGCTGATGCACACATCAAAACATTACACGGCGGCAACCAACTAACTCTGAATTATGTAAAGCGTAGATATTGGATTGTACGTGCCAAAAATGTGGTTAAAACTGTTATAGGATAATGTATAACTTGTTTTAAACATCGAGCAACACCTGTTGCTCCATTGATGGGTAACCTACCTGAATGCAGAGTTAAGCCGAGTCGTCCTTTCCGCACAAGCGGTGTAGATTTCGCAGGGCTTTTTACACAAAAACTGTAGTTCTGGTAAAGGATGACAGATTATACTTCCTGACAGTGGCTTTTGAGTCGAGTAATTTCGAAATACCCGGGAACAGATGGCATAACAAGAGTTGTTACTTTACAATATAAAAATAACACATTTAAAAGACCTGTAACCAAATTGTGCCCTCTGCCTCTGGATGTCACTGAATAATTTAAGAATTGATTTGTTGTTTCCACAATTTTTTTTATGTTTTACTATTTTTGTGTGCTCCTTCTGATTAAAGGACCATATAGTCCTTGGGGCGCGGGATGTTGATGTAATAAATTACACTAAGAAAGTTACACCAGTGAAATTGACTAAGTCCTTTTAGTACCGCAAATTGCTAATAGATGACACTGTAAGTTTTTAGAACGCGGTAACGTTTCGTTTGACTGGTGTATTCTAAGCAGTTAGGGACTTAGCCTAATAAAGTTCCAATCCTCAGCCCAAGTCTTAGGAGACTGGTTTAGGAAATGGAGGATCGAGGTAAACCCACAGAAGAGCGCAGCGATTCTGTTTACCTTCAAACGACTCAGTTCGATCACCAACCCCATCGTCCGCAACATCACTATGTTCGGTAGCCCTATCCCTTGGGAACACTCGGTTAAGTATCTGGGGGTAACCCTAGATAGTCAACTGACGTTCAAGGATCACATAGAACGAGTTCGTAACAAAGCCGCGTTCGTACTAGGCCGTCTCTACCCCATGACCAACAAGCGGAGTAAACTGTCCCTTAGAAATAAGGTGACACTTTACAAAACTTGCATCCGCCCCATCCTCACCTATGCCGGTGTAGCTTTTGCTCACACCCGTCCTCGCCTCATCCGCCGACTTCAGCTTATCCAAAATCGCTTCATGCGTAGAGCCACGGGCTGCCCGTGGTTTCTACGTAATGAAAACCTCCATTGCGATTTAGAGCTCCCCACCATAGCTCAATACCTGAAGCAGGCTTCCATCCGATACTTTAAGTCTGCCGAACACCACCCCAACCCGCTACTCGTAAACGCCGCCGTTTACGAGCTACCCGCGAACCCCATTCGCGTAATCCGACGCCCCAGACATGTACTCACTGACCCTGACGACCCGACCACGCTAACCGTAGCTGCCCTGACCCCGCCCCCTAACCCACAGAGAAACACTGCACCGATATTCTGCCCTCGCCGGCGAGGGCGGCGTCCCCCCGCTTCTGGCGCTTACCAGCGCTACCGGCATATACCAGGCCGCTTCTCTCCGATCCTCCCACGTCCAAGCAACGACCTAAGCCGAGGTCCGTGCCCACCTGGGCGCCCTTAGGCAGTTGCATCTTTTTGCTTTGCACTAGGTTGAGTGCCTTCCGTACTCGCCTCCCCTGCCCGGTGAAGTTGTAAAGGCCCCAATGGCCAACAACAAGCTTGTCCTTTCGAAAAAAAAAAAAAAAAAAAAAAAAAAAAAAAAAAAAAAAGCCTAATAAAGTTGTGAATCATGTAAGTAAAAGTGTTTTAATTAAATACATGTAATCCGGTCCCACAATTATTACTGAGTACACGTACTACGTTTTTAACGCAATAAGTTTATACAAACCAAAAAACCCGTAAGAACGAACTGCGCAAAGTACACTAACAAATTCTAGCTACGTACGCGTATGGCAAAAATCTGGGAGCTTAATTATTTAAATCGCCTCCTGTTTTTAGCTGTGAAATATTTCCAGTAAATTTTCCCTTTATTAATACACATGATGTAACAAAATGTGTTTAAGGTCTCTTATTTAAGCGCTTTTAAAATTATAATTTTAATGACATTTTCCAAACTAGAACCCAGACCAAAATAGAGAAACAATTTTTTTTTCTTTTTTTCTTCTTCGCCCTTTTAGGGCAGGCTAAGGCTCATTGGCCATACCGCCTAGTCTTCAGTATATGTTTTTCAGTAGTATTCACGTCTTCAGTAATTTTCAGTAGTTTCTTCACGTTCACATCATATTATTGTCTATAAACTAACCTAACCTACATACTCTAGCAAAATGATAGCACTTTTGCTAAAGCTTGCTCGGACTTCTTGTGGGAACTCGAAACACAGTATACACACTTTTATTTCATTATCCTACACAAGAAACACTTATATGACCCTTCGCTGATAAATACACTATCAATATTATACATCAAAAACCACTAAATGTAATTTTTCGGATAATAAAAGAAAAATGACAAACTGAACGCTAGTTCATTCCTACATTTGTGATTTTTAAATTTTAATTTTTAATTTTAATTTGTTTATTTCATGTCATAGTTTTAAAATAGCAGTTTATGAAACTGTTGCATAATGAGGGGAATTAAAACACTCGTATGACACTATTAAAAACCTCGCCAAGGCTAGGTTTTTAAACTCATACTCGTGTTTTAATACCTAATTATGTGCAGTTTCATACACTACTTTATCTCATCTCATACATTGGGATTGAAGCAACTAAACAACAAATATCAAACTTAAAAGAGTAAGAAAAAAAATTCCCACGAAATTCAGTACCTACACCAAAACGTGTCATAGCGCCAAATCCCAGCACATCACCGCGCTTGCGCTGAAGCGGATGGTCACAGACAGGTAAAAACAATGCTTTCACTGATCTCAGACATTTTTAAGCAAGAATGAAAAATATCCATGAAATTCAGTAACTACAATAAAACCTAACACATCACCGCACATGCGTTAAAGCAGGCGCTGTCACAGACAAGTAAAAATTGGAATGAAAACTTTTTGTAATGCTGTAAAAATGGCGCGAACCGCATGTGCGTTCCAATAAAATAAAAAAATTGATATGGAACTTCGTTGGTGATATTAACTTTTTGGATTAACTTGTATTGTAATGGAAAAAAAAATACATTATAACATTATTTTGTTAGAGAAATAATGTTATAAAGTGTTTTTTTTTTAAATTTCGGTATTGTGTTTATAAAGTATGCCAATATAAATTCGTTTTGAAGTTTATAATTCGAACTTTACGATATGAGAGTAGATAAAGGTACATTATATAGGTACATTTACATTTAGTTCCAACACACCCCGGACACTGCATACAACGGTCGTGAAATTATATTTCTAAACACAAACGACGGAGCAAACTAAATTATGGCGAAATCCCATACGTTCGAGAACCAAAGTACTACCAATCTGTATCAATATGGGTGACGAGGGGTCGAGGTCGAAATCGGCGGCGGGAGTGTTCATTATGTATGTTAGTAGTACTAACTTAGTATTAATATATATATGGCCCCGGGATATTGTCGAAACCGCGATATTACAATCTCACTACACTAAATTCAGTTAGATTATAACATGACGGTAAATTGTCAATCGGCTTACAATTTGACGGCCGATTCTTGTACCTCCGAAAAAATCCGATGATTTCTTCTTCTCCGAAGCATTCTGCTACCCAGGGGGGAGGGAGCCTCGCTTAGCGAGGGTCTTTGACTGTTGAAACAATCAAACCTGACCGAACCTAACATCGCTCGCTTTGCTCGCTCATTATTTAATGTTATTCACTTCGCTTAGTGTTACTGTAATGTCACTAGTGAGATTACAATTTCACGTAAGCATTATGTTACGGTTCACAATCTTTCGACAGTTCACAATCTCGCGAGATAGATCCCGTTAGATTATAATCTGACGGTTTTTACAATTTTACGGTGACATACAATTTGGTTCTAGTGTGACACCCGGTTAGGGCAGAGCAATAGGAGCAGAGGGCATATAAAGGTTGGTTGGTTAGACGACGGATGCATTTCAGGAGGTGAACCAGAAGATGGAACTGAAAAACTATTCCCCAAAAACCTATGGTCAAAAAAAAAACAAGAAAAAAAAAAGACTTTTCATACAAATCAATCAGCTTATTAGGCAACTTTGTGATGCATTCAACTCGAGATTTTAAACGCCCATCCACCTACTTACATCTATATAATACCCTAGTTCGCCCTCATCTTGATATGCTGCTCAAATCTGGAATCCATTGTATAACAAATACAGTGATCAACTTGAATCAGTGCAAAGAAGATTTCTTCGTGGTACACTTTATCGGTGCTCCAGGAATAAAATGTCTTATGCCAATTTGCTCGATAAATACTCAATTCTACCGCTTGTTGCCCGACGTAAACTCATTAACATGATGACGCTTTATAATATCTGTAACCATAAATTTGACTGTCCTAAGCTTACAAAATACCTTGCGTATCAAGTACCTTGTAGTAAACCACGCTTAGTTAAGCACGGAAAACTATTTTTCACCCCTGCTTGTAGGACCAATGCTGGTGTTCGGTCTCCTCTTAGACGTATTGCCAGTGCATAATATGAAGATTTCTCACACATTGACATATTTGTTTTATCTCCTGGTAGATTTAGGAATTTGTTAATAGAGTGTTTAAAACAATTCCTTTAAAAGCCTCATGTCCATTAAAACCATTTATCTTCTAATACTGTTTCTATATTTAGGTGTGTTCTTATTTTTATTTTACCTACTAATGTTGCCTGATA
Source organism: Coleophora flavipennella (assembly GCA_947284805.1). Classification (NCBI taxonomy): domain Eukaryota; kingdom Metazoa; phylum Arthropoda; class Insecta; order Lepidoptera; family Coleophoridae; genus Coleophora; species Coleophora flavipennella. The sequence goes on from OX369255.1 coordinate 5,051,795, forward strand.
AAAATAAGTCATAAGTATTTCATTTCTGTGAGATGTGTTGTAGTTGTACTTTTATTTTGTTAATGTTTCCATTCACTATTTGTGCTTTATGTTTAATATACCCGTGGATTGCGTTGTGGGTTATGTACACACCAACTTATGTAATGTTTAACACTGATTGTATGTTACTTTGTGCATAACTGTTTGCTTTCCCAAATTTTTTTTTTATTTTTTTTATTCACAATTGGTAAACCCTTGAAACATCTCACCTGGTGGTAAGTGACGATATTGCCGAAGATGGAAGCGGGCTTACCAAGATTCCCCAACGCAATGGGGAACTGGCTATCTTATCTTCATGCCGGAACACACCAATGATATAAACATTGATATTTGGCGGCAAGACTTAGATAAGATGGTGGTAGCTAGCCAGGCGGGCTTAGAAAATGCCCTACCACCAACCAAACCGAGTCTTACAATTGACCCCGCCGGGAATCGAACCCGCGACCTCCTGTGTAAATCCAGTGAACTTTGCCTCTGAGCTACGGAGGCAGTTAAAAAATATAAAAATAAATAAATAAAATAAAATAAACTTTGTATGAAAAGTCCAATTTCCAAACCATTGGTTCCTCGAGAAGAGTTCTCTGTTTCACCTCCTGAAATTCGTCCGATGTCTTAACAGTAACCCTGTTTAATTAATAATAATTCAACATTTTTTTTTCAAGACAATTTTTTTTCTTCTATGAAAAACTGGTTCAGTGTACGAATAAGAAGTTACAGTTAACCCTTCGTGACCGGCGCGGCGGCGCGCTAGCACGCGTTATGTTTATTTTGGGGTTCTCACGCTTCTACGCAATAGTAACCGCCTCTGTAGCATAATGGTTATGTGCATTAGTTTTACATCAGGAGGTCGCGGGTTCGATTCCCGGCAGAGTCTTAAGACTCGGTTTGGTTAGTGAAGCACATTTTCTAAGCCACCTGTCTAGCTGTCAACATCTTATCTAAGTCTTGCCGCCAAACATCAATGTTAATGGCTGGTTAATCCCCTGGATAGCACGGGTAATTCTGCTTCACGGTAAGAAGAAAATACAGCATTGATGTGTTCCGGTTTGAAGATAAGATAGCCAGTTCCCCATTGCGTTGGGGAATTTGGTAAGCCCGCTTCCATTTTCGGCATCATCGTCACTAACCATCAGGTAGATGATAAAAAGAGCGACGCTTTGTGCGGTCGGGGCAGCGATAAGGAGTTTTTGGTTACAACCTGTATAATAATCTCGCAGTGGGCTTTTCTGTTAATTTATATGATAGGCGTAGAGATTAGGCACATAATGACAGTCATACATTACGCCGCGGTTGGAAGCCACTACACCACACACTTCGTTATTTACGTTCGCGGGCTCAGGTGAAGGTTACATTGTTGTGGATGCCGTATTTTTTAATCACTCCGTGTTTATTAATTATTTGACAATTGAATTTTCCAGTCTGGACACCCCAATAGGGAGTTGACTGCAACAAAAATAAATTATGAATTACTAGCTTTTGGCGTGGCTCTGCCGTGTGGACATCGAGGGTGCGCAGTGTTTTCTAATGTTTGATGACAAATCTGTGCATTTATACCTTTAATTTTTTTTAATGACCAAATCGTTTGGTTAGAACGGCTGGACGGACTCGTATTAGATTCCACAAAGGGTGGTGCGGTGTGCTTTAATGCTTGAGGACAAATCTGACATTTCATTTGACAACAATTTTAAAAAAAACGGCCAAATGCGGGTCAGAATAGCACTCCGAGGGTCCCGTACCACCTTGACTCTCCACACAACTACATAGTATAATGACAATGATACTTATTCACATTACAAGCAAACGACATCAACGCGAGCGACAAAAATATGCTTTTTTACCATTCAGTTCGGACTCCTTTGCACAAGTAGGTACGACTCACATTTGGCCAATTTTTATTATTTGTAGTTCTACATGAGTATTAGTTATATAGTCACACCAAGTTTCACGCTTGTATGTATAATCGTTTTTACGATAGAGCTCAATCAAATATACTTTTAATATAAATTTAACCACCTCCGTAGCTCAGAGGCAAAGTTCACTGGCTTTACGCAGGAGGTCGCGGGTTCGATTCCCGGCGGGGTTAATTGTAAGACTCGGTTTGGTTGGTGGTAGGGCATTTTCTAAGCCCGCCTGGCTAGCTACCACCATCTTATCTAAGTCTTGCCGCCAAGCATCAATGTTGATAACATTGGTGTGTTCCGGCATGAAGATAAGATAGCCAGTTCCCCATTGCGTTGGGGAATCTTGGTAAGCCCGCTTCCATCTTCGGCAACATCGTCACTTACCACCAGGTGAGATGTTGTCAAGGGTTTACCAATTGTGAATAAAAAAAAAAAAAAAAAAAAACTTCTAGACCTATAAAAAAACACGTTTTTTGTACGGAGACTCTGATTTTTGCACTTTTTCAAATTTATTTGTATTTGCCGTACAGTATTTGTTGTTTTATAAAGCGGCAATGGAAATACACATTATGGTACCTATTACGTTTCATGAAATACTGCCCGCGGACAGACGGCGGAGGCTTAGTGATAGGGTCCCGTTGGGCGTACGGAACCTTCAAAAACAAAGGAAGCCCTTTAATTATTTTTCTAATTGATGTTTAAATTTTTTTTAGTTTATCGCAGATGTTGGTAGGCTTCCCTTAATAAGAAAGTGCGACTCACCCACACATAAGCTAATTTACTAGCGTTTTGGAGTTGCCACCTTCTTAGTTTATTTATATAGAATCAAAGGCAGCTAAATCCAATCCTACAAATTTTCAGATTAAGATATAAGATTCTCACAAGCGAGGATATAGATGACTTTGATATTAAGCTGAGTTTTTGAACGTATTTTGTGAACGATGTAGCTGTGAAACTGTTTACTATTTGAGTGAAGCTTAGGCCGCCATTCTCAAGTGAAATAAGGCACTATACGGATTTAGCTGCCTTTGATTCTATACGCCTCAATTTATTTTATTAAGATTTGATGTAATTGACCGATAAAGAGGATGGAAGGCTTCATATAAATATAACAAATTCGCTCCTAGCCTCTTATCTTAGGATTTGATGCCATCTGACCTGGTGCTCTTTTTCACTGACCATTATTTTGTTTATCATTTAATATGGACATAGGGTAAGTCATTCTATACTTATTACTCACCTACCCCTTTTATGTTACCCTCTCTTAAACGTAGTCTTCAAAGAATATTAATACTTTGTTCGGCAACAACAAAAAATAATGTGATAACTTTAAAATCCGCAGGTGACCGATATAGGTCAGCTACTTAATGAGTTCTAGTTAAATGTAGTGTGGGGCGCCCCCGGCTAGGTGGAGCAATGTTTTGGGCAAAGTTGTTGGCGACAGTTGAATGCTTCATGATGCTCCACGATGTACATACTTTCTCGCGAAGCCTTCACTTTCTGTCGTAGTCGGGCATAGACAAATCCACAATAAACATTACACTTACTTGGCAGCAAGGAATAAAGTTGGTATATTAGACTTAATGAAAAAATACAAATAATTTGGGCTTGTGTGGAAGGTACCATACTCGGATTTTTTCCGGAATAATTAACTACACAGTGCAGTAGGCCTTATTAAGTCCTAATTGTTTACAAAGTTTTATTAAAATCGTTACAGTCATTTTTCTTGAACTCCGCGTGCTGGGGCATGTAAAGTTATAGTAACGTATCGAGTTTCATCAAAATCCTTAGAACCATTTTTGAGTAAAAAATAATAAGGGTTTTTATTACTATGGTAGAATTAACTTTGAAAAAATTTAAAGAAAATGGCTGGAGATATCAAAATTACCATTGCTCTTACCCAAATTTTACTAAAACCCTTCCGGACGAGCTCGCTATCTTCTTAAACTTGAACTTTTTCTAACTTGTCACTTTGCTAACTCGTCACCTTTTTAACTGGTTTCTTTTTTAATCTTGATATTTTCCTACCTCGACATCTTTTTGTAAAGTCGAAAAAACCGATGATTTCTTCTCCTGCGAAGTATTCTGATACCCTTTGAGGGGGGGGTGGTATAATCAATCAAACCTGACTGAACCTAATATCGCTCGCTTCGCTCGCTTATTTACAGTTTTTACTCAGTAGCAAATGAGCGAGCGAAGCGAGTGATTGATTATACAGTCTCCCCTCCCCCCCCATGGGTAGCAGAATGCTTGTCAGAAGAAGAAATCCACCATACGAACAAGAAAAAAAGCGAGTTAAAAAGGTGACTAGTTAGAAAAAGATTAAGTCTAAGAAAATGACGAGGTCGTCCGGAAGGTTTTTTTTAGTTTCCCATCATAATATTAACTTAGATTTTTTTGCCATCACAATACCTTCGTCACTTAACAGTAAAATGCATGTAAAAACGAGTGTATTTTAATGTATTATACTCAGGAACTTACTTCAGTGCGAGTCTACAAACTAAACGCCAAAAATTGACTGATTACAAGAACTTCAACATTATGTACACTTCAGCACATAACAATTTTATTCATTCTCTGTGAAGCTTTATAACTTTAATTAGAAGACGGTGGCGTTGGATTAGGGATATCCTTTATCTTATTGTCTTGGCTCGGAGCTGGATGTATGTAATCCTCGCTTTGCGCTTGAGCTAGCGTACGTGTCTACTTTGTTACAATGTATGTCAAATTAAATAATTACACGAAACAAGGATTCTCTTTGGCTACTGTTGAATTGAAGGGAGATGAATTAAAGTTAAAAGTTCTCAGGTTACAAACATGTCACTAATAACGTACCTAAACAATTTTATATAAAAATAATTTTCGAAAAAACTAAAAGCTGTTAGGTACAAGCTTTTATTTGACTTTTTATGCTTAAGAGCCGAATGCTCAAATTAATATTATAATTACACGGTTCCAAATTCAAAAAACCAGCCAAGTGCGAATCAGAACCGCACACACAGGGTTTCGTAGCATCATACTAGATGGCGCGAGTTTCTTCACGTTTAAAAATACCACCTTTTTTTGTAGGGACTCCCCTTATGTTTTCACTTTTTCTAATTTTTAGTATTTGTTGTTATAGCGGCAACATAAATATATCATCTGTGAAAATTTCAACTGTCTAGCTATTACGGTTCATGAAATACAGCCTGGTGACTGACGGACAGACAGACAAACAGACGGACGGACAAGGAAGTCTTAGTAATAGGATCCCGTTTTTACACTTTGGATTCGGAACCCTTAAAAAGGCTGCATTTCCTACGATTCTATTGAAAATAAAATATGATTCTGGACCATGGTTCCACCTCCAAGTTTCATCATCAGTTGATCTGATAAAATACAAAAAGGACCTATTTTCACCGGGAACACGGCTTCATTCCAAATTTCAGATCAATCGGACCCCTGGAAGTTGCTCTAAAATCGATCGCAATTTTATTATTATTATTATAACAGCTCATATACGTCCCCACCGAGGGGCTCGAGCCTACCCTGAATCAGGGCGATTAGGCCTTAGTCGACCACGCGGGCCCAGTGCGGGTTGGTCGACTTCACACACAACCTTCGAGTTTCTTCGCAGGCGTGTGCAGGTTTCCTCACGATGTTTTCCTTAACCGTTAAAGCAATCGGTAAGTATATGTACGTAAGTTTTTGAAAAACTCATTGGTACATTGGCCGTCCAGATTTGAACCCGGTACCTCTGGTTAGATGGACCGAGTCGTTACCGGTTGAGCCACCGACGCTGTCGATCGCAATATTTGAACTTAAAAAAATACATACATACAAAGTTAAATCATCATCATATCAGCCGAAAAACGTCCACTGCTAGAAAAGGCCTCCCCCAAGGATTTCCACGACGACCGGTCCTACGCTGCCCACATACATAGGTTTCCCGCGTAATAAGTTAAATTAAAACTTTAAAAAATACAAATACTCGACTACATAAAAACATTAGCCCTATATTTGGGGAGCAGTCAAGTAAAAATGTATCCTATGTCACTGATCCAGCAATCGCTTACTTCCCCGGCCTCGTCAGTAACGTACTCTTGTAGAAGACACATTTGCTAGTACCGAGACACCTCGGTGCAAATTGGTTTTGTCGACTACCCTCAACGGAATCCAATTTGGCTTACATGTAAGCTCGTAAAAAGAATACATTGAACAAAATGCCGTAGCTTCATATATTTCGTGAAAAAATCTCTGCGTAGTCGGGCATACACAAATTGACATTCCCTCTCGTATATCTACCAGATACGCTAAAAACTACCAAGTTTATAATATAGCGTCCCCACTGACCGACCTTTAGGGTATACAGTGAGGGCCGCTGTTCCTGCCAACACCTAAGGCAAAGGCAAGGACCAGTTGTGGTAGGTCTTGGCGCCAAGACGCTTGTCCTGGTACTCTGCAAGGCGACTGCCTCGTGGAAGGCACGCTCACCTTCCGCGGCTTTCGCTGCTGGCGGTTCGATCCCCGCTCGAGACGCCGGAGAAGCTGGCTCCCACATCACCGGTGTGGTACCGGAGCTGTTGGCGCGCTCACTTCCCTGCGCTTATCGCACCTGTCCAGACTTACTCCTACGCGGCTGGATCGGCCGGAGCAGTATTAGCTTATTAAACAAATTAACCATAAATATGACGCTTAGTAGCAAATAATAAAGGTAAGAAGGTATATAACGAGTGACCAACTTAGAGGTATACAACTTTTTTTGCCGTCATTTTGTTTCGCAGCCAAATTTGTAATTTTTTTAATAACAATTATTTAAAATAGATATGGCAAATTTGTCATGGAGCATTTTTCAGTTGAACAACGTTCTTTAGTTTTCAAAACTTTCTGCTCAAATCAATCTTCTGTTCCGGAAACGCTAAGAAAATAGCGCTCTACATTCGGAAAAAACAGCTTACCTTCGCGAAAGACAATTACTCGATAAGTAAAAATTTTATTACCTCAAATCAATGATATCGATCTCGAAAACATGTGGTTTCAACAAGACGGAGCCACGCGTCACATGGTGCGACAAACAATACAACATTAGGTAGATTGTTTCCAGGTCGATTGATCTCGAGTGATGGTGACATCGATTTGCCCCCAAGATCACCGGATTCAACAGCAATTGACTATTTTCTGCGGGGCTATCTAAAGGGACGTGTCTATGTTAACAGGTTTTTAGTTTACAAACATGACCGTGTTATGTTTGTAAACTTAAAACAAAATATTTGAGACGCAGTTAGAGGGATACCACTAGAAGTGTGCGAAAATTTGATTACGAACGCGATGAAAAGAATTCGCATTTGTTATGCAGTGAGAGGTGGACATTTGACAGATGTTATATTTCATACATAATTGCCAGGCCTAAATAAAGTATTCCTGGAAAAATATCTGTCAGTTTTGATTTGGTGTAAACATTATTTTATTTTAAAGTTGGGTCGTTCTTATTTGGCCACCCTGTATTAAGGCGTGATGAATAATTTACAAATTTGAGTTTGTGTGGGAGTAGCATATTCAGATTTTTCTTGGAAAACAAACTACTGCATGTAGTAGGTCATATAAAATTATAACAACTTAGAAAGTTTCATCAAAATTGATAAAGCCAATTTTGAGTAAAACAATCATAAGTGGTTTTATGAGGGTTCCGTACCTAAAGGGTAAAAACGGGACCCTATTACTAAGACTTCGCTGTCCGTCCGTTTGTCACCAGGCTGTATTGCATGAAGCGTGATACTCGACAGTTGAAATATTCAGATTATGTATTTCTGTTGCCGCTTAACAGCATTACTATAAATAAGAAAAAGTGAAAAAATAAGGGGGTGGGTATCCATACAAAAAAACGTGTTTATTTAAACATGAAGAAGCTAGCGCCATCTAGTATGATGGTACGGAACCCTTTGTGTGCGGTTCTGACTCGCAATTGGCCGTTTTTTTTTAATATGGTTGCAACCCTAAACTGTACGGCAGCTCGACTTAACTTTCAATGTTGAAACTCTAAAAGGAAAGTGTCTGATTTAAACATTTAGACTAGGTCTGCCATATTACAAATGGCTGCAAAAATGGTAACACCTTATATAAATTCCAACAAAAAATAATTAAATGATAAACATATTCGTAACAAGTCAGGTCTCTAAGGATGCGGCCTCTAAGGGAGCATGGATATGTTGTCAGCGTCGTACTCTCGTGCTCAGAAATGTGGTTTTCTTTTTTTTTATGTAAGAACTTTATAGGCAAAATTTTGAACGTAATTATTTTATACGTTTTCATAGCAATGACAAGAGATTTAAAAAATACAGTCCTTTTTGTTATAATAAATAACAAAATTATCAAATGTAACAAGTAACGCCACGCCATCTATGCATTTCTATATGTAACTAAGAAAAAAAAAAAAAAAATAAAGTCTGTCCATTACGAAAATCGACACGTGTTTTAATAGGTTATGGGCCCAGGACTATGATATGAGGATATGAGTTAAGGTCAACGGACAGCGTAGTCTTAGCAATAGGGTCCAGTTACTTGGTATGGAACCCCTTGAAAACAAGTAAGTAGTGAGTAAAATATATCCTTTACTCAAGCAAGCTATGTTATATTCGCTTTACATTCTTAAAAAGAAAATAGGACATACGTGATTTAAGGTTTGTTAAAAATTAAAAAAAAAAACTTTAACTTATGTTTTATATGTTTTAATCAGTCGGGTTTTTAAATTTTTATTAAATTTGTTATTTGCGAAGTAAAAATATAAATGGTTGTTATTACCCGCCCACTCAAGAACAGTAACGAATTTCTGTTTTTTTAAGCTGAACTTGTATTTTAAAGTGCGAAGTGTCGTTAGATTAGTTTTGATCCCCTGAGTGACATGGCATTGGGTTTTTACATGACTGTCAAAAAATAAGAATAATGTTTTATGCAGTAGGGTTTCTAATTTTTACAATAAACTGGTTATTTTCAATTTACTGGGTTGAAATGAGATAGTTATTATTACCCGCTTGCTCAAGAAGAAGAGTAATGCATTTCCGTTTCTTTGGCTGAACTTGTATTTTAGAGTGCGACGTGCTGTTAGATTCGTCTTGATCTAGGATACATTATAAGCAGGTAGACGGTTTTTAGGGTACCGAAGTCAACAAGGAACCTTTATAGTTTCGCTATGTCTGTCTGTCGGTCTGTCCGTCTCTGTCGGCGGCTTAGCTCAGAGACTATTAGTACTAGAAAGCTGTAATTTGACGTAGATATACATATTTATTACGCCGCGCTAACAAAGTGGTACAATACAATCTTGAAAACGACTTTTTTTTAGTGTACCTCCCTACACTACATGTAAAAAGGGAGTGATATTTTTTCTTTGAAGTAGTAAAACAATTTTTATGGTAAATCCCTATCGTGTGGATATCCCAATAGTCTTGAATAGGTCTTTCAAAACTACTGCGAGTTTGCAATAAACATTTTTATATTCAAGGATCCGTTGGAGAAATCATCATTACAGCTCATATACGTCCCCACCGAGGGGCTCGAGCCTACCCTGAATCAGGGCGATTAGGCCTTAGTCGACCACGCGGGCCCAGTGCGGGTTGGTCGACTTCACACACAACCTTCGAGTTTCTTCGCAGGCGTGTGCAGGTTTCCTCACGATGTTTTCCTTCACCGTTAAAGCAATCGGTAAGTATGTACGTAAGTTTTTGAAAAACTCATTGGTACATTGGCCGTCCAGATTTGAACCCGGTACCTCTGGTTAGATGGACCGAGTCGTTACCGGTTGTGCCACCGACGCTTGTTGGAGAAATATTAAGCCCTAAATAGTTCTTTATTGTTAGAGTCAAGTGTGCCAGCTAAACCACTATTTCAAGACATCTGAAAAAAAAATTCAATAGTAGGAAATATAATAATTTAAAAGTAAAACTATCACGGCTAAGTAGGCTTTCTTAGTTTACGAGTAAAAGTCGACCAACTTAAGGTGTGCAGGTTGATTAGTAAATAGTTCATAGGTTTTTCATAGAAAATGTTCTAATACCAACTGAAAATATAATTTTGTTTTAAAAAACCACGTAGGGTTCCGTAGTCTTTGTAAATAAAATTTATATATAAAAAAAATATACAACTCGCAATTGACTGTTTTTTTTTTAATAATTTTAAAAGCCTTTATTTAACTTGAAATGTTTGTATGCAAGTATTTAAGTATCTTACCATGTTTAGGTAGGTAAAATCTTGCCAAAGATTTTATAGTGACTTTCAGTAATCCGATTGAGCTGAAATTTGGTATGGGGCCGTGTATTCCAGGTGAAAATATGTAGATTCTTTTGGTATTTTGAAGTTGATCTGATGAATAACTTTGGAAATGGAATGAAGGTCACAGGATCTTCTTTTATTTTTAATAGGATCGAAGGAACTACTGTGCTCGCCTTTTTTTAAATTTGGAAACGTGTATTGGCATCGTGAGCATTTGGCTTTTGCGTTTAAAAACTATTTTCAATTATAAGCCTACCTACTTTAAAGTTTTAAAGTTATTTTTTTTCAACTTTTTTTTAGTCTGTTTTAAAAAAAATATGTTGAACATAAGCAGAAGTTCTATGATTTTTTAGCGCGTATCAAATGACTCTTAACATTGGGGCAATAAAGTTCTTGAATGGCGACCGTGCACCAAAAGACGTAGCATAGGTACGAGTAGAGTAGGCTCCCACTCGGTGGATCAACGACGTGGTGAAGAAGTTCCACTATCATTTTTTTCCAAACAGAAATAATGGTGGCAGAAGTTAGTCCCAAAATAAATAGTGGAGCTTCACTTTGGGCGTGACATAAAAATTTAAATAAACTTTTAGTTTACGACCATAGTTAAGTGGTTTTGCATGCATTTGAAGCATTTACGACTTTCATTTTAGTGTCCCATTATTATTATTTATTTATTTATTAATCGAAAAAATGAGTACATAGGTAAACATTAGACCCACAAAACTGAATGATCAGTTTGTCTGTGGGATCAACAGTCTCACAATTATACGTTACAATAATTCTGTTCTACATATAAGTGCGGTTTTTAGCAGTAAATTAAGAAGTTTGTTTTTCAATACGAAAGTTTGTTTAGCAAATACTTTGACATTAACGTTTTCTTGTTGATCTTTTTATTAATTTATAATTCAAGTGTAAGACAATCGATCCCCATTAAAATTACAATTTAGATATTTTTTTTGCCATTACAATACTTGGTTTGAGATACTTTAAATTAGGAACTACGTGTAGTGTATGACACGATGATGGCATAATGTAGAAAGAGCACATTGTAGGATCACTTCGCGTGTCTGTCTGTCCGCCTGTCACATTCAAGTTGCTCCGAAACTGTTGGATCGATTGACTTGAAAATTGTAAACATATTATGTAAATCGGTGACCCAAAGACGGATGTGCAACGTAAATAAATGAATTTTAAACATATGCCACTTTTGGAGGGTAAATTAGAAAGTTAAATAAAGTTCTGCGAACAAAAATATCAAATGATAGGGCTTGTTGTGAAATTATCAAATATATTATATATTTTTAATAACTTAAAAATAAAATTTAAAACAAAACAGGCGAAAATTTACTGTTCCTCTCCCCCGCTTATCTCCGAAAATACTAGGCGTAAAATAAAATAAAAACAGAAAATATTTTTTTTACTTATGGATTACAGTAAAACTTATGAGAAGTCTATGGTATTTAAAATAACATAGGGAATATCTCAATCAACGTACTTTACCCTCTTCATACAAGTTTACCTCGCACTTGTCCCGTTTTTTTATAAATTTTTCAGGAAAACTATGCAAGCTTGGTCAGAGAGACCGAGGAGTAAAATTATTTCTTAATTTATTCCCTACCTTAATTATTAAAAGTTATTTTGATACGAGTTATAGTTTCGAAGCTTTGAGTGGTCAAAGTAGACCAAAAATCTACACTTTGTAAAAATTCAAACATTTTTAATATACAGGAAAACGTACATAGCTAACCGCTTGAAATTTGTATAAAATATGTATGGTACTATGACAGGTTTACTGAGAAGTAATGAAAAAACTAAAAGTAATAAATACCATGAAGAGAAACACATTTTCACATTTATAATATTAGTAAGGATAGTTTAGTAGATATTTTAAAAATATAGTACACTACAACGAACAAGGGTCTAACATTTTATGCGCTATGCGGGCAGTGCCTAGATCTAGATTACTTAGTTAGGTACGAAGATTAATAACATTAACTGGACTGTAAAGGAGCAAATACTTACATGTCGGAGCGTCATTGAAAACACGACCGATAACAGCTCGTTATACGTTTACATAGATCGTTAAACTTTATTTGGATCAAACGTCAGGTATTAGTACCTGGGTGGTGGCGTGACAATCGCGAGTACAACGTGAGCCAATCGTATGTGGTAGCAAAGATGACTTATTAACGGTAGGCTGTTTGTGAATGAGGTGACAGCACTGAGTTGAGAAGCCATATAAGCTGGACGTCAGTGAAGGAGGACCTCTGAGAAATAGCTGCATTGTTATTTTGACGCCCAGGACCGAAATAGTTAAGGACGTGAACCACGAGGCCACCCATAACCTAACCATCCCCTTCGACATACATAATTTTCGGTCTACTGTCATTTCGGAACTGAAACAATAGCCGTTAGTTATCTTACAATAAGTGATACGGATTTTGGAATCAAAGTTCGTTATTTCAAACACGAGGCACCGCAGCCCCATCGCGCCCTCCGACTTTTGACGTTGCTGGCAGAAGTGAATTACGAAAACCGGGAGGGGGTTCAGGTTCCAAACAATTAAAAGTGTCACCACCAGCACTAGCTTTAATAAAAAAATATAACAAGGAGTAAATAGAAACGCTAAATACGTTAAAAAACCGACTTCCATCGCAACAACTAGCATTATTATTTTTGGTTTTTGTTAATTTTCTAAAAATCACAACACCGATTTTGATAAAATTTGTATGGAACCAATTCGAAAATAAAAAAAGAATCATGAAAATTGTTTCACAGTCTATATTTGGTAACAAACACACTAAAAAAACATACAGTCGAATTGAGAGACTCCTCCTATTTAGAAGTCGGTTGAAAAAAAGGTAGATCCCACAAAAAACATTTTCATGTAAAAATGTTGCCAAGACGAGTCTACGTAGCTTGCCCTGTGAAAAAATTATCGGATCTCGTATAAGCCAAGCTCTAAAGACTGCACGCTCTAAACCTACAATCTCTACACTACACCTTACTCAAAATATATTAAAAAGTGGTCAGATGTCATGTAGAGCCGAGATTTTTCATCTATGCGCCCTAACTTAACTAGGCCTACCTTCACAAATTCAACATTTTTGTCAAAACGCGCGGCTTGGCCGTTTTGCTACCGTCACGAAGATTTTATAGACATTCGTTCATATGGTTTGGATTTTGTTGGTCGTCCCCGTATCATTATGTAAAGTTCTTGGTTTATATATAAAGGATCTTCTGGTTATGGCAATTTGACCAGTGTTTCCTCGAGAGGCATAGGTAGGTGAAGGTAGTTTCACTTCGCTAAATAAGGCTGCCCGATATAAAAGTCGTTACCGTGTTTCAAAATACAGTCAGCGCCATCTAGTGAAGCCGGATCGTGTTTAAGCTTTCACCCCCATTTTTAAAGAGTTAGGGGATGATTTTCGAAAAATTATGACGTATTTTTTATTTGTTAAGAGAAGTATTTTAATTAATTTTCACTTATGTAGCACAAATTGTAGTGCAAGTCTCATACAAACTTCCACCGTAGTAGGTACTATTATATTATCTGTACTTCCACCTCCTATTCCCAGGGTATAGGTTAGGTTAGGTTTTTTATTTTTTTTGTTGTCTTTGTAGTAATATTAGCTTACATACGAAATTTCGGCTTTCTAGGACTTCAGGAAATACCCTAACAATTTTGATGAGCAGTGAGTCAGTGTGTCAGTGACGAAATCGAGGGTTTTGAGACATTAATAAAATCTAAAGTATAATAGCTACGATATTAAAACTTTGTATGTTTAATGATTGTACTGATGGCATTCTATCTTGAAATATTTTAACTATTTAGCATCATCCAAAGCAAAGTTATGAGAGTTCAAAAAAACGACGAAGCGTTTCGAGAAAAGGTAGATAGTGCCCTTGCGCTTCGCTTGGTTCGTCTTAGCGGGGGCACTACCGTGCCCCCAGATTTGAGATTTGATAAAATCAGAAGACAGGAAAAAAAGATAGCCCAACGGTAAAAAAAATATGAAAAATTTACGTAATCGTCACTCACGGAATCAAGACAAATCTAATGACATTTCGGTTCTGGCCTCGAATGTCCAATTTTCCAAATGCCCAGTCCCTTCGCACTTCAAAATTCATCAAGCCGTTTAGGTTACAGAGCCACAGATGAGATACTAGTTACTTCGTAACAGAGCGAGCGTGAAAAAAACCAATACATACACTGGCTTTTGCCCGCGGCCTCTGACTGTTTTTGAGGGTGAGTGGTGCGCGAGCAGCAACCGGCTCGTAATCGTGGCCATGAGTTTTCTCTAGATCCCTCGGGAACTCTATATCGGACTATTGTAATTAGTATTACTTCCCACTCCCTCAAACCAATTCTATACAAAAATCACTTCAGTCCGTTGCTCCGTTTCGACGTGGAAATGAGTTTTCCCCGGATCCCTGGGGAACTATGTCAGGATATGTTAATTAGTATATTATGTCTCTACGCACCTCCTCAATCATGTGTGTGTAAAAAATCACAACAATCCATTGTTCCGTTGCGATGTTAAAGAAATAACCAAAAAAAGAGTATTTTTTCGAATCACTTAGGACTGCATCTGACTATACTATTTTCACGGGATCAAAAGTAGCCTTTGTCCTTCCTAGTGACACAGGCTACATGCATGCCAAATTTCATCAAGATTGGTCGAGGTGTTCAAGCGTGAAAAGGTAACAAACAAGCAAACACATTTTCACATTTACAATATTAGTAAGGACACATTTGAAAACCATAACCCTAATTCTGGCGCAGTCGGGTAAAAATGTTGAAAATGTAGTTTTAATTATCATTTCTCACTGTATGTTATGTGGATACTAAAGCAAAAACCGACAGTGCATTTCTTTGTCGTTTCCGTTCCTGCATAATGGTAGCGAGTAGCCCATTATCCGGGCTTGTCGCCGCGTTATGTTGCCCTAATGTCTCACAGAGAGCTTGTAAAAGTAGACGGTCGTGTTGCTTTATACAATGTGTTGCTTTATACAATGCAATGTGTAGGGTTCATGATTCAAGTCCTAAAGTGTCAAGAGAGTAGGTTTATAGAGATGTGTTAGAAGGAGAAAAGGGTAACATTTGCCTGGCATATTCTGCGCGCGTAGATGTTTAGAATTTTACTTTATTTCGGAACATTGTCATTTCACCACTAAGTAACCTCATATCATTATGATCATCATATCAGCCGGAAGGCCCACTGCTAGTCCATCCTCCCTAACTTATTTCCACATTGACCTGTCCAACAATTACAATTTACAATGGTTCTGGCCACAGACATAAATACAGTTAATTTACTAACAAAACTTTTTTTTTTTTTAATTGACAATTGGTAAACCCTTGACAACATCTCACCTGGTGGTAAGTGACGATGTTGCCGAAGATGGAAGCGGGCTTACCAAGATTTAACCATACACTAAACCAGAACTTTGCACGTGTAATGTAATAAATAAAACCTGGGAGACCGAGCATTGCTCGGAGTCTCCTACGCGTGTAGCGCCATCTACTGTTAAGTAGCTAAACTAAACTATAATATCACTTTTTGTGCGAAGGCATTTTTTGCAGGGATAACACCTACCTAAATATAAAATTCCATCCAAATTGTTAGATCCGTTTCCGAGAAACCAAGAAGAATACAACATAAAACCCTTCGCTTAGATAGTGCCACTTGTTCTTTGCAAATACTTACCGACTCAGCGCGTGCCGCCACGTGTCAAAGAACGCCGCCTTGACTTCAAAAAATGCTGACACAATATGTGTATCTTCAATCTGTAAATTGTCTAATAAAGTAGATTTAACTCGTGCGAATCAACTTAGAGTAATAAGATCCACAACACAAATTATAAAACGGACAAATAGCAGTCACTATCTTTGGATAGCCCTAAGTAATGCAGTAGTTTGTATTCCCCCAACTACAGAATAATAGCAGCGATTTTTTTTTATCTATGCCCTCAGCTTAAGATTTGCGGGACGGCCTTATATCCATGTTTTGGAAGTATTATAGTGAGGCGCCGGGAATAATAATCCCGCGAAGCTGCGCGATCCTGGATTGGATCCCGCTAATCCCTTAAAAAATGGCCCCGAAAAAATCACACCGAATCGACTACGTGTTTCCCACTTTCAGGAATGTAAGTTTTTTTAAAATTTTTATGTCTGTATGTACAGTAAGACGCAGAGTTTTGGTCGTGTTTCCTGAAATAAATAACTATGTGGCAACCAAGTTGTTAATAGCCCGCTAATTTACTGTCAAATTATTACCTCTTATCTTACTACTGGTGCGAATCTCGGAAAAACCAGTTGTACTGGCGAACGGTTAGGATAATTCAACATTTCTAGCGTAACGGTAAAACGTTATTTTCAGAGCCCCGCGAGCTAGCCCGCTAGTAAATTCATAATTTTACCATTTAGCTGGCCCTGGCACACATACATGACTAATTAATTTGTTTAGTATCGTCAAAGATAAAAAAAATATGGTTACATCAGGGTATCGTAAGTTTTATTCTTACATCACTCCTCCATTCACGTAATTCTAAAATTTCGTCACGAAACTGACAAGCTTATGATAATATCCTTGTGACTTCTTAAACTTGCTTAAGTACTTACTTCAAAATGTCCATAAGACTTCTGAAACTTGCTTAAATACTTACTTCAAAAAGTCCATAAGACTTCTGAAACTTGCTTAAGTACTTACTTCAAAATGAAACTATTGAACTTTGAAGTGTACACTTCAATACACCTATTTCTTTTTCGTACTGTACTTAAATCGGATTACAACAAAAACTGTGCTATCAAATGCAGTTTTGGATAAATTTTGGTAAGTCCTTTTGAACGTAATAACAAAAACAAAAAAATGAAAGTTAAAACCTTAAAATCCGCCAACGGAAAAGCGCTTTTTTGATCCTATCTAGAACAGGATTGATTTGTTGTAACTAGCTGTTTCCCGCGGCTTCACCCGCGTGGAAAACGTGTCTATGACTTTTCGAGGGTGCGCGTGAAAAAAGTAGCCTATGTGTTAATCCAGGTCCTAATCTGTCTACCTACCAAATTTCAGCCAGATCCATTCAGTAATTTTTGCGTGAAGAAGTAACAAACATACACACTCACAAACTTTCTCCTTTATAAGATTAGTGTGATACTAAAGAAATCGCAAAGTTAAACTACGAAAAGGCCTTGTTATTGGGCCAAATTTAATTTAAAATATGAAGACATTTAATTCTAAAGTTCAACTAACTGCAAGTTAGGATTTTTGAGTAAAACGATAACTACGAGTTACAATTCATTCAATAAATCGATAACTACGAGTGATTAAGGTATTGAACTGAATTGCTACTTTGACAATAACAGAGTACTGCGAGCTCCCGTTTACTATGAAATATTAATTTAGGAACAATTTAGTATTGTCAACTCATCAACAAGTGTTCAAACGAAATTATAGAACTTGTACAGAAACTAATTATTCCGTGGCAAATCTTTGTCATAGATTCTAGGATATATATTGAACTGAGACATGGTCGCTTACTATGGGTTCAGTCAGGGATATGACTCCTTACACTGTGCAATGGGCCTCATAAGAAAACTCAAGGTCACCCAAAGAGCGATGAAGCGAGCTATGCTCGGAGCATCCCTACGCGATCGAATCAGAAATGAGGAGATCCGTAGGAGAACCAAGGTAACCGAAATAGCTCATGGAGTCGCTAAACTAAGGTGGCAGTGGTTAGAGCACATAGCTCTGCGAATAGGTGGTCATTGGGGTAGTAAAGTTGACCACACAACGGAATACGTAACACAGGCAGGCTTATCATTTGCTGGACCGACGACCTGGTGGAGATTGCGGGAAGCCGCAGTGCAGAACCGGTCGTCGTGGAAATCCTTAAGGGAGGCTTTTGTCTAGCAGTGGACGTCTTTCGGCTAATATGATGATGGATGAGTAGCTTCTAGCCTCGGTTTTGTTGGATTGGAGTGCCCTTATTGTCCTAGTCAAATGCAGTGCTGTCGCCTTTGACTTATCCACAAATAACATAACGTTTGATAACAACACTGAAAAAACAGAAAAACTCATATAAGATGACAGAAAAAAATCTTTTTCATTTTTGAACCACAAAATTTACCTTACAATGGTTTTTGAAATAACTCACTTTTAACTTTTGGCAACTTGAATTGTATTATAACACTTTAAACTTTACGGTTATTCATAATAACAAATTGAAAGCGGGACTTGACGTGATTTTTTATAACATATGAGCAGGTGTAACCCTTCACAAATTTAAGTGAGGGTAGATGGAGGTGTTCCTGCGATGCGCCGGCGGCGATGATACCGCGGCTTCAGTCTACTCGCGACCACGGCTATCGAAGCATAGTCGAAACGTTGAGGTAAAAACAACATTAATACCTGCTCATATGTCATATTAAATCACGTCAAGTCCCGCTCGTCATTTTGAATTGTATTCTTAAATTCTTGAGATGACGTTTTTCAGCCAAATCATCTCTGGTTATAGCAAATAATGTAAAAAGAGTACCTAAATATGACAATTTAACACTTTTAACGCCGATCTCTTGTGCCCGTATAGTCTATCACCTACTTGTCAGTCGAAAGCTCATCACTTTAATTTGTCCTTTGTTTTGGTAGGTAGGTATTCATAGTTAGTTATTATTGAAAACCATATATGACTTAAATGTTGAATATTGAGTCATGTACCTACTTATGATAGTGCATAATCACTATCAAATGAACCGCAACGTACTAGTATTTTGAGTCAAATGTGTTAAACCTGTACGTACGGTGACATAATTACTGCTGCAGGTGAAATCGATCGATCAACCCCGATTGCCAAAAATAATCTGAGCTGGCCAACAATGGTCAGTTATTTCAAGAAATCGACAATTTCATGATATCGGCACGACATTACAGGGTGAAATTGGAATCGTGAACTAAATTTTTGAGGACTTATTTCACTCATGAAACTGAACAACTTTCCCCAAGAAAGAGCACTACATGAGCAACAACAGTTTAAAAATTCTATAATAAAATTATTGCAAGTAGCAAGTCCCTAGTTCACTGTTGTATACGAGATGTTAATGAGTCCAAGTAGCCTTGTACACTAGTAATGTGAAACTCGATAAATACCTATATACGTTGCGCTTCATACCACATCACTATTTCCTAATACAGCAACCATGAAGTTTTGTTTTTTTTTACATATCAATCCGGTTAGCCGGACAACCCAACCGTACCACGGGTGATGACCGGAGACAATTAAACCTTGTTCTTTGTAGATACTTTGTTTTGAATTGATATAACACACACACACCACACAAACACACACACACACACACACACACACGCACTTGCTTGAAGTTCTTAATTTTGTGTTGTAATTTTTTAGTTATTATCTATTATTTAAGTACCGGTAATCCTATATCAAAATGACTATGTTTTATCCAGCGGCGGGGAAGACCCTTGGATACCCGTAACACAAGTAAATCATTACTTAGTATGGATTGAAGGTGGAATACATTTGAAATTAATAACAACAGTCATAGAATGTAACCGATCAGTGTAAATGTGTTGTAAATGTCCTTTTGGTTGAAATTAATTATTATACATTAATTTGACATGTAAAAATATGAATGACATCTATCTTTTTCTGACGTATGAATTCGGAGATGTATGAAAGAGTTGAAAAAAAAATCCCTTCTCCCACTTCCCTCCCCTTTCATTTCATTTCATTTATTTCATAGAAATACTGACATTACAGAAAAGTATCCAAACCGTCAATATCACATTAAAAAATCAAAAGCAAGTACATAAATGGTAGGTAATCAAATTATAAATGTCATATTATCATATTTTATGTCATGGTCAAAATTATACAATTTTACATATTAAAAACATATTACATTATAGAAGATAGTCTACTATTTAATTCAAAAACTCTCTCTTACACTTTTTCATCAAGCATGCCAAGTTGAAAATAGGCATGACAGCTATATACTCAATTCTCGCGCCGCAAAATTTTTCCTTCATGGCAATAGCACAGATTACTAACTAGTTACTTGCAATAGTAAAATGTCATAGCGGTCATCATAGAACGACTCGATTATAGTCAATCACCTACGTTACGTAGCACTGTCATTACGTTACGCGTACGCGCCAATAATTGATGAACAGCAATAAACTACGCGTAAGTAACTCCCACACGTACTCACTCAAAATTGTTGGTTAGCCTTCCACTATCCATAAAAATAATAGGGTGTTTACTGGTTAAAAAATAAATAGTTAACATAGTTTCTATGACTGTCTTCAAGGGTGCGCAGTGCGCGAGCCACAAGCGGCTCGAAGTGTGGAAAAAAGGAGCCTATATGTTAATCCAGGTTCTAGTCTCTCTACTTACCAAGTTTCATCCAGATCCGTTTATCTGTTGTGGCGTGAAAGAGTAACAAACAGCCATACATACAAACTATCGCGTTTAGAATATTACTAAGGATTAAACAAAATCACAAAATTGGTACATCAATGACGCTGAAAAACTATGACGTCACGCGTTCCAATTTCATATATTTTAGAACAAAATTTTGTTTTTGTCAGATTATAATAAAAACTAACTCAAACGACTAGAAGTCTGTTTTATCTCTTATCGTGTGGCACAATTAATCGTGCTATCCAAGGGATAGGTGGCGGTTTCCTGGGGAAGGGCAACAGTATTTCCTAGCCTATTGCCACTGAATAGCCCTAACTGCATATGTGTGGTGTTCTGAAAGTTAGGGCTATTCAGTGTGTACTGTTTTCCCAAAATGTTTTAACAAGTAAGTAATTTCAATCTGTTACCTATCATCATGAAGAAACATAGTTACAGGAATCCATGTAAAACTTTTTCTTTCAGAACTACCGCAGCCCATAAAATAGAGCCATGTTATTAAAAATCCACGTAAGCCGGCAGATAGCCCGTCAGAGGCAAATTCATCGTGGAAAAGGGAACAAGCGAGGGATAATGGCCAAGCAAAGTTTTGTACAAACGAACTGGTCCATTTTCCTTTGGCAAACTTCTTTAGATAAATTTGTTCCAAGAAAATGTTTTGACGCAAATGGTTTTATAACCAAAATAACATAATGTTCTTACAAGCTTCTACAATATGTAAACTGTAAATGTTTAATTATATTATTTTCTGTATTTTTTATACATGTCGCGTTTTTAGGAACTTTAAAAGAGTTTAACTTAAAACCTCTAAAATTTAGGGCCTTAAATAGCACCAGCACCAGAAGAGGTGCGTTGAGAGAAAAATAGCGACGTGTTGTATGACGGACCACCAACGCTAGACGACCACTATGTAAATTGTTTACCGACCAAGAAGAAGAGTATTTATGTCTACTACAAATTAAAATGTTTTAGTGTGGGTGTGTATGTTTGTCCTACGGTTCTAGCTCCTAAACTACTAATCGATCGCATTTGAAAGGAATAGGTTAAGATTTTTTTCTCAAAAATGGTTCTTACGATTTTAATAAACTTAGTACGTTAGTTAGTACAATTAATCATCATATCAGCTCATGTACGTCCCCATCGAGGGGCTCGAGCCTATCCTAAATTAGGGCGATTGGGTCCTATTCGACCACGCGGTAACTACTTATATTAAACTTAAAAGGCCAAAACAAATTATTTTCTACTTTTTAGCGGTTTTTTGTCGGGGGCTTTTTAATTAAGTTTTATTGGTTGATTTTTTTAACATTGCAAAGGAGCAACGGATTGTAGTGGTTTTTTGTACATATATGGTTGAGGCGGGTAGGAAATGGCAAACTACTAATTAGCATAGCCCGAGATAGTTCCTGAGGGATCTAGGGAAAACTAATTTCCAGACTCAACGCAACGGAGCAAGAGAATTACGTGTTTTTTTTTGCATATAAATAGTTGATAGGAAGTGACTACTTATCAGAATAGCCCGATATAGTTCGTGCGCTCGCGGCTTGCGCACCACTTACAGTTAAATACAGTCGTAAAAATGATGTCCATGCGAGGGAAGCGGGCGGCGGGCGGAAAGCTAGTTTTTTAATAATAGTTTACGTAAATGACATGTTATTAATTACATATTATTATGGTATGTATTGATTCTTCCGCAAATACCATAACCTGAGACTGTAATCATGACATTATTTTTATTCGACATTTTTTTTACTATTTAAAAAGTTGTAAACACTTGTTAAAAATAAACATTTTAGAATTTTGGATAAAAAATGGGAAAAAGAAATTATTCTCTTAGATTATAATGAAGGTTTCACAAAAGGATACATAAGTCACAAGTCATTACATAAGTACCTTTAAGGCATAATTTGAAACTTAGAGGAATCAGCAAGGCATAGGCAACGCCTGGGTGACGAATAAAGGTACTCTGCACCAAGTCGGCCGTCAGCTTGTAGAAAAAGTAAAAAAATAATATTAAAAAGATAAAAAGTTAACAAACAAGAAAAAACCGGCCAAGTGCATGTCGGGCCACGCGCAATGTAGGGTTCCGTAGTTGTCGTTATCGCGTCCATATCTAATTTCTAATTTCCATATACAGTGGTTCAGCTGATAGGGGGTGGGCACACTCGACTCCAACAAAACTTAGCACTTCAGCAATTTTGACTATTTTTTCAAAAACGGAACCCTAAATTGTAAAATCGTCTTAGAAGACTCACAACTATTTTTTAAGCTCTAACCAACGAAACCCCACACGACTGGGTTTGACGAGAAAAAAATTCATTTACTTGTAGGGGAGGTACCCTTAAAAAGTTTTTTTTTTCCAACATTTTTTTACAGTTCTTTCCGCGTTATTATTATGTATATCTTTGCCAAATTTCAGCTCTTAACTACTAATAGTCTAGGAGCTAGGCCGCGGACAGACAGACAGACGGACAGACAGACATGACGAAACCATAAGGATTCCTTGTTGTACTACGGAACCCTAAAAACGTAAACCGTAGTAGAGGCACCTAGCTATCTGTTCAAATACGTGCCAGAGGTATATTTTAAATAAACACTGTTCTCAAAGTGAATACCGGGGGCCTTTATTACTGAAAACCGTGGCCCCGGCTGCGTAGTGCCAGACTGTATATTGATACGCTAGTACTAATATATATAAGGTCTAACAAAATTAGCTGAAACTATTTTAACTGGTGCTTATACCCATGAAACTGAACAACTTTCCGCAAGGAACCCATAGTCAAATCGCAAAAAACAAATTTGGCTCTCCCATACTAACTCGATCAGCTGATCAGCCAACTTAGCATGGGAAGATCAATTTTTTTTTAGGTTTGACTATGGGTTCCATGGGGAAAGTTGTTCAGTTTCATGGGTAGAAGCACCAGTTAAAATAGTTTTAGCTAATTTTGTTACACCTTATATACTGTGGTCTGGCACTACGCCAGTTGCTCTGAAATCAATCGCAGTTTCCTTGTTGTACCTGAAGAGCATAATGTATACCAATATACAGAGAGTCTGTGTTAAAATATATTGTGCTTTAGAGTACTAGACCAAAACATATAAGAGTACAGAGTCTCTAGGCTGCTGTGGTTCCTACTTATTGCATGTGCAACTAAAACTTACGGAAAATACTATTTATAATTTCTTTATGTCCATTTGTCTGTTCGTTTGTTACAATAAGTTTTCTCAGCCAGATCTACAGTTTTTGACGTGATCACGTCATATAAATCGATGAACGCCGGCGGCACGCACGAAAAAGTGTCACCTTCTGCGTGCAAGCAAGAGCGCAGAACAAGCGATAGAGAGGCACGATCGGCCTTAGCGTTCGACTTGTGTTCAATATTTTCTTATAACGTTATCACTTAAAATTATTCATCATTCATCATTACAGCTCATATACGTCCCCACCGAGGGGCTCGAGCCTACCCTGAATCAGGGCGATTAGGCCTTAGTCGACCACGCGGGCCCAATGCGGGTTGGTCGACTTCACACACAACCTTCAAGTTTCTTCGCAGGCGTGTGCAGTGCAGGTTTCCTCACGATGTTTTCCTTCACCGTTAAAGCAATCGGTAAGTATGTACGTAAGTTTTTGAAAAACTCATTGGTACATTGGCCGTCCAGATTTGAACCCGGTACCTCTGGTTAGATGGACCGAGTCGTTACCGGTTGAGCCACCGACGCTTCACTTCACTTAAAATTATTACAACCAGTTTTTTAATATCTAAGTACTTCTTTTTTTAGTGTACTCCTCGTGTCCCCACTCGATATCGTATTATAGGTCTCATTAATGGTTTATTTAAGTAGCATTTACAAAATATTGAGATCCAAAGTAAGAGTTTACCAGAACTCTGATAATGCTTGAAGACGGGCGTAGTCAGTCTGTTTAAATTTAAGACTGGATTCAATATTTGCAGACCAGAAACAAGGCGAACATGGTGCACGATAGCACGGGATTCAGCAATATTGAAAAATCGATTTCAAACAGCTGTTAAAGTCAAAAATCACCTTCTGCGTGCTCGAAGGAGCAATCCGAGCACTTGTAGAGTGAGGCGGCGTCTTTTTAAAGCAATCTTGAAGCTATTTAGACCCGCCAATGCTCTAAAACTAGGCATCATAGAAATTCAAGGCAGAGTTACGCTAGAGAACACATGAATTGGACTCTTGATGACTGGTCAACAGTTTTGTTTTCGAACGAGTTGAGATTCATACTATACAAGCACGATAGGAGGCAAACAGTGTACAAAAGACCAGGAGAGCGCTATAACGAAGCTTGCATTAAAGAGAAAGTGTCATACGGCGGAGGCTCCATACACGGGTGGGCTGGAATTTCTTCCGAAAGCTGCACCGAGCTAGTGGTATTCGAAAATGGAACTTTAACTGCAGAGAGATACGCGAATGAAATCTTAAATGAGTATGTTGGCCCATTTTTGGTAAACATAGGTGAGAACGCCATCTTTATGCAATGCAATTTTCTCATACAGCTCAAATAGCGTTTGACTACCTTGATGATGTCACTATCAAACGCACGGAGTGACAAGCATGCAGCCCAGACTTAAACCCCATCGAGCATGCCACGGATGAACTAAAACGATGACGTGTACGCCAGCGAAATTCCCCTCCAATTACTCTTCGTGAACTGAAAGAAGCACTGATAGAGTAATGGGAGAATATTCCTCAGCATCAGCACAGAAATCTGGTGGAAAGCATGCCAAAATGTGTAAAAGCTGTTTTGACAGCTCGTGGTAGTAATAAAATATACAAAAATGGGTGAAAATTGCACATTTAACACTGTAGCACATTTTTCGAAATTAAGTGAAAATTTTCATTTTTACTTAACCTACTTTTATTCAAAGTAAACTTTATAATCTTTAATTTTTATGAATTAATTTTATTTAAGCAGTATGAAATTGTTTATAATGGAGTCTTTATTTCGTAAAGCTAGTTATAATATTTTGGAAGTTATTGAGGTTTTTGTTACCGGCCCGTTTTCTTTGCTGTCGAATGTATTATATTAATCATGTTTGTTTGTTTGTAAACTCTTTATTGTACAAAATCTTAAAATAATGTTACAAAAAAAAAACCTTAAGTACAAAGGCGGACAAGTGATAAGTGAATTTATAATTAATTCTAGGGAAATAATTTAATCCTAATAAAATACATCGAATACAATAAAATACATTGATTTGCTTTACTAACATGCGAGCAAACTATATCTTTAATGATTGCTCTGTACTCATAATGTATTTAAGCTTCAGCGTTTTGTTCATTTTAGCGAGCACAAAGTGATCCACTACAGACTATGGATGTCTGTAGTGGTATACAGTTTGCCAATACGCGCCTCGGCTCAAGGCAGCTATTTTTAATCTACATGAGAACATCCATTTAAATTGAAGCTTTTAAGGAATAGCCTATGTGTGCGTTTAACTTTTTTTTTATTCTTCGAAGGTCCGTGTAACATTTAGCTAGGCATAATGAAAAATTATCTAGCTTTCTTTTTACCCGACTGCGCCAGAAGGAGGGTTATGTTTTTCGAGAGTATGTATGTATGTATGTATGTTTGTATGTATAATTGTTTGGCACGCTCTACAGCCTGAACGGCTGGATGGATTTTAGCTTGAGACGTGTCGTTAGATTCGTATTTACTGTGAGAGTGACACTGGGTATATCAAAATCAAAAAAACAAAATGGCGGATTTTTTGCCCAAAATTTAAATGTTTGACACGCTCTGCAGCCTGAACGGCTCGATGAATTATAGCTTGAGGGTTGTCGTTAGATACGTTTTTACTGTGAGAATGACACTGGGTATATCCAAATAAAAAAACAAAATGGCGGATTTTTGGCGCCAAATTCCAATGTTAGGTACGCACTGCAGCCTGAACGGCTCGATAGATTTTAGTTTGAGGGGTGTCGTTAGATACATATTTACTGTGTGAGTGACACTGGGTATATCAAAATAAAAAAACAAAATGGCGGATTTTTTGCGCCAAATTCAAATGAACTCATTCAATAATTAAACTAAAAAAATTAATAAAATAAAAAACGGTAATTAAAAAAACTAAAAAACCCGCCTGCGTTTCTGTGTAATTTGGAAATGAAAAACCCTAAAACAAGAAAGTCGTCATACCCGATTGCACTTAACTTAAGAAAAATTGTAGCAGTCGGGACCCATTCTAGAAATGGAGGCATAGTGAATTGAGAGCACATACCTATATTACATTGCAGATTACTCCAATATTCTGACTAGACGGCTGACTTTCTAGAATGGGTCCCGACTGCTACAATTTTTCTTAAGTTAAGTGCAATCGGGTATGACGACTTTCTTGTTTTAGGGTTTTTCATTTCCAAATTACACAGAAACGCAGGCGGGTTTTTTAGTTTTTTAAATTACCGTTTTTAATTATTTTTTACCTAATGTTGCACTTGACTTTGTCCGCGTATTTTGCAACATTAATCTGTAATTAGTGTAGATGTCTGAATAAAACTTAATCTTGAGCAATTAATTATGAATTCTCATTTAGTTTTGCCCTTTTGTGGCCTGCATTTCAAGTATCAAAAAATTTAAGTATTCAAAATAGGTGTATATTACACTCTTACCGATGGTCATAAAATAGTAATAACAATACATAATGTCAATTGTGAATAAATTATAAACAAACCATCATTACTTAGTAATGTCAAAAAATAATTGAATAAAAAAATAATGTCATTAGGACATGAAAACCAGAAAAAACGAGATGTACTTAATACATTAAAATTATTTGTCATTAACGACTTTTACACCTAGGCCAGTTATCACGGACAGGATGCATTGTACAAACAAACAACATAAAATAAGTTTTTGTAGCTTAATAATGTTATTTAAAATTTATTAACAGACACGATTCATTTATTTACAGTTTTAATACAAGTACAATATATTTATAGATAATAGGTTTAATTACTTGGTGCATAAAATTACCGCCATGGATTTTGTTCTTGAACTCAACTTTAGTTATCTCGTGTGCACATAAGGCGCTTTGTGTCTTCAATAAATATTTAAATATCATGAACTTTTATTGTTGGTGATGAAATTAAACTGTTGTTTTGCGTAAATATCCACGTATTTTTTATTATTTAGATATTAAATTACAAATTAGCGTAAGAGCTAGTAGCCATTTTGCATTGAAGTGGAAGTGTGACGGTAGATGTATAAAAAGGCGAAAGTAGGGTTCTCTGGTCAAATGGTCTCATTGATTGTAGATGCGTAGACATACTCGCCCCCCTTGAAGGCTGAAGTTTCATGAAGTCTTCAAGTTTCTTGGTTCTAACTCATCAAAAGTAGTAGAAAGTCTTTGAATTTTTTAGAGTTAGGAATCTAATTCTTCTTGAGTAGGGAGCGGACTGAACCACGTGCTGTTTCAATGTCGGCCACTCTTGATATTCCATCGGGCCCGGGAACAAGATTTGAAATGCGGCCCAGGCGCCAGTTTAGAGGTGGTACGTTGTCCTCCTTGATAAGGATCATGTCACCGATGTGTAGTTTGGCTCGATTTGTGCGCCACTTGTTTCTTTGTTGAAGTTCGCTGATATATTCTTTCTGCCAGCGGCTCCAAAAATGTTGGCGGATTTGTTCCAGTCTTGCATAGCGTGATAGACTGCTCAAGCTGTAGTCCTCCAGGGCAGGCGATGGAAGTGACGTTAGTGGACGCCCCACCAGAAAGTGTCCTGGGGTAAGAGAAAGTAAGTCGTGAGGCGAGGAAGACATAGGACAAATTGGGCGACTATTCATGATCGCCTCAGCCTGCGCGAAAAGACTTGAAATTTCTTCGTATGTTAGGTTAGTGTTGCCTATAACACGTTTTATGTGATATTTTGCAGACTTTATGCCGGCCTCAGACAGCCCAGAGAAATGAGGAGCATAAGCTGGAGCAAAATTAAATTTTATATTCTCGTTTGCCCCGAAATCGGATTTAGATGACGCATTTAGTTTTAGAAAACTACCAATATCTTTGGCAGCGGCTACAAAGTTACGGCCGTTGTCTGAAAAAAATTCTAGAGGTTTACCACGACGTGAAATAAACCTTCGAAGCGCTAAAATGAAGGCTTCTTTAGATAGCTCTGTGACCGCCTCCAAATGCACACATTTATACCGAAAACAAACAAAGAGACATAGATAGCATTTCGATGTTTTAGCACCGCGACCCTTTCTGTTCAATATTGAAAATGGACCTGCAAAATCCATTCCTACAGTTTGAAATGGGAAGGCAGGCGTTACACGCTGTGAGGGTAAGTTACCCATCATAGGGTAAACAGTTTGACCTTTGTGACGACGGCAAGTCACACAGTTTCGTGCAGTGCTTCGGGCGAGGTTCCTACCGGAGACCGGCCATACGGTTTCTCTCACAGCACATAGCAGCAGTTGGGGACCCGCGTGCATATGACGGATGTGCTCATACTGGAAAAACAATTTAGTAAGATGGTGATTGGAATGTAATATAATAGGGTGCTTTTTATTATAGTTATAGTTTGACATATCCAATCTTCCACCTACTCTCATTACTCCGTGTTCATCCAGAATCGGGTTTAGTGACAAAATATTGCTTTTTACACCAACTGTCTTGTTGTTTGATAGTTCATGGGATTCTTTAGGAAAAGATTCCTGCTGGGAAAATTTTGCCAGTTTCAAAAATGACTTAGATAGTTCATCGACTGTTAGGTAACTTGTATGTTTCTTTTCAGGATTTGATTGTTGTACTTTTAGATTATGTATGTATCTTAGGACATAAGCAAATGAACGCTGCAGTTTTGTGAACTTAGAATAGTTTTTGAATTTTATTATAGGTTCATCGATCTGTGTTTGTACAGCAAGGGACCTAATTTCAGGTAGGTCATTTATTGTTTTTGACTTATTCATTGCTGGCCATTCAGACTCGTCATTGGACAAGAATGATGGTCCTGACCACCACATCTGAAGATCCTGTAACTGGTTGGCATTAACGCCTCTGGAGATGTGATCGGCTGGATTAGAAGAGGTAGGCACATGACGCCAGCATGATAAGTTGGTCATCTCAGCTATCTCTACTACACGGTTTGCTATAAATGTTTTTAATTTATTAGGGCTAGTATTCAGCCAGCCAATGACGACACTCGAATCACACCAGTGAACGCAGCGCGATATGGAACACCTAAGGGACTCTAACACGACTTTGCACAGGCGAGCTGCAAGCAGAGCTCCACACAGCTCTAATCTAGGTATAGTTTTAGGCTTGACAGGTGCCACCTTGGATTTAGCACAAAGAAATTTTACGGTATAAAATAGTAATAACAATACATAATGTCAATTGTGAATAAATTATAAACAAACCATCATTACTTAGTAATGTCAAAAAATAATTGAATAAAAAAATAATGTCATTAGGACATGAAAACCAGAAAAAACGAGATGTACTTAATACATTAAAATTATTTGTCATTAACGACTTTTACACCTAGGCCAGTTATCACGGACAGGATGCATTGTACAAACAAACAACATAAAATAAGTTTTTGTAGCTTAATAATGTTATTTAAAATTTATTAACAGACACGATTCATTTATTTACAGTTTTAATACAAGTACAATATATTTATAGATAATAGGTTTAATTACTTGGTGCATAAAATTACCGCCATGGATTTTGTTCTTGAACTCAACTTTAGTTATCTCGTGTGCACATAAGGCGCTTTGTGTCTTCAATAAATATTTAAATATCATGAACTTTTATTGTTGGTGATGAAATTAAACTGTTGTTTTGCGTAAATATCCACGTATTTTTTATTATTTAGATATTAAATTACAAATTAGCGTAAGAGCTAGTAGCCATTTTGCATTGAAGTGGAAGTGTGACGGTAGATGTATAAAAAGGCGAAAGTAGGGTTCTCTGGTCAAATGGTCTCATTGATTGTAGATGCGTAGACATACTCGCCCCCCTTGAAGGCTGAAGTTTCATGAAGTCTTCAAGTTTCTTGGTTCTAACTCATCAAAAGTAGTAGAAAGTCTTTGAATTTTTTAGAGTTAGGAATCTAATTCTTCTTGAGTAGGGAGCGGACTGAACCACGTGCTGTTTCAATGTCGGCCACTCTTGATATTCCATCGGGCCCGGGAACAAGATTTGAAATGCGGCCCAGGCGCCAGTTTAGAGGTGGTACGTTGTCCTCCTTGATAAGGATCATGTCACCGATGTGTAGTTTGGCTCGATTTGTGCGCCACTTGTTTCTTTGTTGAAGTTCGCTGATATATTCTTTCTGCCAGCGGCTCCAAAAATGTTGGCGGATTTGTTCCAGTCTTGCATAGCGTGATAGACTGCTCAAGCTGTAGTCCTCCAGGGCAGGCGATGGAAGTGACGTTAGTGGACGCCCCACCAGAAAGTGTCCTGGGGTAAGAGAAAGTAAGTCGTGAGGCGAGGAAGACATAGGACAAATTGGGCGACTATTCATGATCGCCTCAGCCTGCGCGAAAAGACTTGAAATTTCTTCGTATGTTAGGTTAGTGTTGCCTATAACACGTTTTATGTGATATTTTGCAGACTTTATGCCGGCCTCAGACAGCCCAGAGAAATGAGGAGCATAAGCTGGAGCAAAATTAAATTTTATATTCTCGTTTGCCCCGAAATCGGATTTAGATGACGCATTTAGTTTTAGAAAACTACCAATATCTTTGGCAGCGGCTACAAAGTTACGGCCGTTGTCTGAAAAAAATTCTAGAGGTTTACCACGACGTGAAATAAACCTTCGAAGCGCTAAAATGAAGGCTTCTTTAGATAGCTCTGTGACCGCCTCCAAATGCACACATTTATACCGAAAACAAACAAAGAGACATAGATAGCATTTCGATGTTTTAGCACCGCGACCCTTTCTGTTCAATATTGAAAATGGACCTGCAAAATCCATTCCTACAGTTTGAAATGGGAAGGCAGGCGTTACACGCTGTGAGGGTAAGTTACCCATCATAGGGTAAACAGTTTGACCTTTGTGACGACGGCAAGTCACACAGTTTCGTGCAGTGCTTCGGGCGAGGTTCCTACCGGAGACCGGCCATACGGTTTCTCTCACAGCACATAGCAGCAGTTGGGGACCCGCGTGCATATGACGGATGTGCTCATACTGGAAAAACAATTTAGTAAGATGGTGATTGGAATGTAATATAATAGGGTGCTTTTTATTATAGTTATAGTTTGACATATCCAATCTTCCACCTACTCTCATTACTCCGTGTTCATCCAGAATCGGGTTTAGTGACAAAATATTGCTTTTTACACCAACTGTCTTGTTGTTTGATAGTTCATGGGATTCTTTAGGAAAAGATTCCTGCTGGGAAAATTTTGCCAGTTTCAAAAATGACTTAGATAGTTCATCGACTGTTAGGTAACTTGTATGTTTCTTTTCAGGATTTGATTGTTGTACTTTTAGATTATGTATGTATCTTAGGACATAAGCAAATGAACGCTGCAGTTTTGTGAACTTAGAATAGTTTTTGAATTTTATTATAGGTTCATCGATCTGTGTTTGTACAGCAAGGGACCTAATTTCAGGTAGGTCATTTATTGTTTTTGACTTATTCATTGCTGGCCATTCAGACTCGTCATTGGACAAGAATGATGGTCCTGACCACCACATCTGAAGATCCTGTAACTGGTTGGCATTAACGCCTCTGGAGATGTGATCGGCTGGATTAGAAGAGGTAGGCACATGACGCCAGCATGATAAGTTGGTCATCTCAGCTATCTCTACTACACGGTTTGCTATAAATGTTTTTAATTTATTAGGGCTAGTATTCAGCCAGCCAATGACGACACTCGAATCACACCAGTGAACGCAGCGCGATATGGAACACCTAAGGGACTCTAACACGACTTTGCACAGGCGAGCTGCAAGCAGAGCTCCACACAGCTCTAATCTAGGTATAGTTTTAGGCTTGACAGGTGCCACCTTGGATTTAGCACAAAGAAATTTTACGGTAACGTTACCTTCAATGTCCGAAGAACGCAGATAGATACACGCACCATAGGCGTGGCAGGATGCGTCACAGAATGTGTGCAATTCAATATTCTTGGAAGTATCGCACAATACGTGTCTCGGTAACTGTATCGAAGAAAGAGAAGGGAAACTAGATTGCATTTTCTCCCACTCTTGTCTTAGATTATGGGGAACTGGTTCGTCCCAATTTAATTTTTGAATCCACAGTTGCTGCACCTCATTTTAGGCTGCACTGTGCAAGGAGACAGGAGACCCAGGGGATCGAAAATCCTGAAAGATGTAGACAAAATTTGGCGTTTAGTTATATTGGGATTAACAGTTTTTGGTACATCAATGATAAAATGCAAATTGTCGGTATTAGGGTTCCAACCCAAGCCTAGAGCACTAGAAGAGTCACTAAGACTTAAATTTCCTTCCAAATTAATTTCAGAAGATTCAAATATTGTAGGTAGGTTGGACCTGAATTTTCTGAGGTTAAAACAACCTGATTTTAGTGTGGACGTCACTAATTTTAGAATATGCACAAGTTCTTGTTCTGAGTCCGCCCCTGTGAGCAAATCATCGCAATAAAAGTCCTTTTGTATGACTGTTTTGACTATTTCATCAGAACTCTCCTGGCCTAACTGATGTAGGCACCTTGTAGTGAGAAAACTTGCGCTTGCGAAACCATAGGTCACTGTGTTTAGTTTGAGCGTAGTGATGGGTTTGGATGGATCATCTCTCCACAGTATCAACTGGAAGTTACGGTCATTTTCATTTAGAGCGACTTGTCGAAACATTTTCTCAATGTCACCAGAGAGAACAAACCTATGTTGACGAAATCTCAACAGTATCGAAAACAGTGAGTCCTGTATTGTGGGACCAACCATTTGGAGGTCGTTGATGGAAACGCCTGTTGATGTGGGACCAGAGCCATTGAAGACTACGCGAAGTTTTGTGGACTCGCTTTGCTCACGGAACACAGCATGATGACGTAAAAATACGATGGGTTAGGTTTTTGAACATCTGACTATGAACAGTGACCTAAATCGATGTACTCTTGGATGAACTCACAATAGAATTTCTTTAGTATTGGTTGTTTTTGAAAACGACGTTCCAAACTTAGAAATTGCTTTTTAGCTATTTCATAAGACTCTCCTAGAGTCTGTGGGGATTCCTTTAGAGGGAGCCTGACAGAGAAACGTCCTGATTCTAGGCGAGCAGTGTGAGTTTTAAAATGTTCCTCACATTCTTTCTCGCTGTCACTTAGAAGTGACTTTTTTGGAACTTCTTCCAATTCCCAAAACCTAGAGATTTGGTTTTCAAGATTTTTAGTATCGGTGTACTCGGTTTTTGAAAAATTGCATTGTATGTTGTTAGGTTCACAGTTTAAAATAATAGGACCGGTGATGACCCAGCCAAACTGAGAACTCCGTAAAAACGGCTTGTTGCTGCCTAGCGACCTCTGCTCGTTGCCTATAATTTGCCAAAATAAATCAGCACCAATAAGAATATCAATGGGAGCAGATTCATTAAATTTAGGGTCAGCTAGCTTTATATTTTTTGGCAGTTGGAATTGACTTGTATCGATAGAGCTTTTGGGAATGTTTCCTGTCAACTCAGTTAAAATAGAGCATGTTGCATTAACATTGAAATTAGATTGCATTGATTTTAGCTGCACCATACAACGTTCATTTATGTAGTTACACGGGGTATTCCCTATCCCAAAAACTTTGATAGTATTAGTCGGGATCGGTTCGAGGCCTTATTTATTTTTGAGGTCATTGGTTATAAAACTTGACTGACTTCCGCAGTCCAGGAGACAACGTGCAGTAACTGAGCTTTTGGTAGACGGCTTGAAAACCTGAACCATCGCTGTGGACAGCATGACGTGACTAGTAGGCTGACTGGAAAAATTGACAGCGACATCTGTTTAAGCTGGGGCCGAAACGCTTTTATTAACTGGGTGCAAAGAAGGAATCTTATGAAGGAGAGTATTGTGTCTCTTCTTGCACTCACGACACGGACCTAAGCGACAATATTTGATAGCATGACCTGTTCTTAGGCAGTTGTGACAGAGCTTAAGCTTGGAAGCCTCTTCAATCCTTTGCTCAGGAGATTTGGAAAGGAAGCTTGGGCACTCATAAATATTGTGCTCTCCTTTGCAAACTACACAAGTCCAGTGAGATTGACAATTTTGAGGAGTTTCATGAGTTGTACATGAGAATGATTTTGTATGGAACTTTTCATACTTATTGTTATAGGGGTTAGGTACCGTAGTACTAGATATATTTCTTTTGTATTTCTCGGCTTTAGTTTGATTGCAGGTCTCAAGGACATCAGCACGATCCTTAAGAAATTTGAAAATATCTTGGATAGTGGGCATCTCATTGCGTTGCTCTTCCCATTTCATACTAGTTTGATTATCTAATTTTGACGATACCATATGGATAATAAGTGTGTCCCATTTGTCTGTGGGTTGGCCTAAACTAGACAACGCTCTTAAATCTTTGTTTATGTTATCCATCAACGCTCTAAGTGATTTTTCAGATTCACGATATACGGGTTCAATATTGAACAGAGAGTTGAGGTGATTTTTAATGAGCTGTCGCTTATTGTCATAACGGGCGCACAATAGACTCCAAGCTTCAGTATAGTTGGCGGTTGAAACCTCAAGATTGCCAAGAACACGAGCGGCGTCCCCCTCGAGGTAAGAAAGCCAATAATGAAATTTATGTATATCCATTAAGCGCTCGTTGCTGTGAATAAGAGACTTAAAAGTATCTCGGAACTCAAGCCAACGGGAATATGAACCGTCAAATTTGGCTATCTGTATTTGTGGAAGTTTAAATGCAACTGAAGTCTTGGTAGACATGATGGTATTGTTAGGGCATTGTGAATGAAAAGAATTGCTATCTACCATAATTTGCGAGAAATTATGGAAAAAAATCTTTATTTTAGTGCGTAATTAAGGCAATTATAGCGTGTTATGCAAGAAAAAATAGGTATATAGGCTAAAATGCACTATAGAACTATGCACATACGAAGTCGATGGAGTTCGACCTTTGCCCTTTAGCTTGTTTGCGAGTTAGGGAAAGAAATGCACTGGTTGTAGGCTCAATAAATAGCTGGAAATGGATTTTGGATAAATGATTGGGTATAATTTGAAAGGATATAGGACACTTAGCTGGTTTATAGGCTCCCAGGCGTGGTGCTTGGGCGGCTGGAATGCGGTGTCTCCAGGTGTCTTGACTTCTTTTTGGCCGAAGATGGTTCGAAATTAGTTTAGAGTCTAAACTTTAGACGGTCGCCACTATGTTGGTGATGAAATTAAACTGTTGTTTTGCGTAAATATCCACGTATTTTTAATTATTTAGACATTAAATTACAAATTAGCGTAAGAGCTAGTAGCCATTTTGCATTGAAGTGGAAGTGTGACGGTAGATGTATAAAAAGGCGAAAGTAGGGTTCTCTGGTCAAATGGTCTCATTGATTGTAGATGCGTAGACATTTATTTTATTAAAGCAACAAAGAGATGCTTCAACACATTTATTATAATAACTTCTTAAAACTTTGAATTGGCAGCAATTAAAGGTTTGGAACAAACAACTCTGTTTATCTTTGAAGTTCGCTAATACTTTCCAAAACGGCAGGCATACATTCAGAGTTGTAGGAAACCTTGCAAAACCGAATAAAATCGGTTAAGTGCGTGCGATCTCGCACATGAAGGGTTCCGTACAATCGTACTAGAGCGAAAAAAAAACGTTTCTTTTATTTTATGGTATGGGCTTTAATGTTTTATTTTATTTTTATATTTTTTTGTTATAGCGGCTTTTTTGTTTTGTTTTGTTATAGTGCCCAATCGCCCTGATTCAGGGTAGGCTCAAGCCCATCCGTGGGGACGTATTAGGGCTTATATGATGATAGCGGCAATAGAAATACACACTCTGTAAAAAATTCAACTGTCTAACTATTACGGTTTATGAAATACTGCCCGCTGAATGACAGACGTACGGGCGGACAGCGGAGGCTTAGAAATAGGGTCCCGTTGGGTATGGTCAACGTTGTGGTCAGCTAATTATCAAAGAGAAAATTCGCTATTTTAAATATAAAAAAATAATAAAATAAATGCTGTCAGTATAAAAAATGCTTTGTTGTAAAGTCCACAACATTCAGCGGTTGACTGGAATCAGTGCGGCTTTCGTTGAAGCATCGTTTAAGGTTAAAAAGCGAGCAAGGAATAAGCACTTTGTAAGATGGTAGGTTTTGGCCACCTTTGTACCATTTTTAGACACTTAAAATTTGAGTTTATTTACGGAAAATTATAATTTTAAATAATATTTTTATTAAGTTTTCAACCTTTCGCACTTAAATGAATCCAATTTATAATGATGTATACCTACAGAGTTATTTTCATAAGAATTTGAGCATGAAATGGCCATAAATGGTACTACTATTTAATCTCTTAGGTAGCCATTAACGATCTCGATCTGATGGAAACCCGGGCTTCACAATGTTAAACGTCGATATCAGAAGATGGTTTATCTGTTAGAGATGTCGGCGGCCGATCATACAATTGGACAGATCATTAAATGCCCGGGCATATGATAGAGGGGCTCCAAAAAAACCATGGTTAGGTTAGTTTTGCTTACCTGGTGCCACCGTAGAAGGGAGACCTGCAATATCCGTCGACTTTGTACTTTTCAGAGCCACGCGATAATATACCCAGGCATTTCATAATCTGCCCAGTTCTACGATCGGCCGCCAACAGAGATACGCTGATCAATATCAGCTTCAAAGTTTCTTACAGTGGAAACTACATCGGTCAAAATATCTCCGCCACCGGACATAAGCCTTGCTCAATTTAAGAGGGTTTTGACGTAATCGCCACACTTAGAAGGCAGGTTGGCGATTGCAGGTGCTTTGTGGTGGCGCAGAACGCAGAAAAGCCGCAATGGTATGTTCTGATCCCTTATTTGCCTCTTATGACACCCTCCGGAAGATATGGTGTCGTGCTAGAAAAAAGATTGTTGACAGTTGAAAGACGTAAGCGACTTATAGAATCCAAAATCAGAAAAAAATTAAGATACGACTAAAAACTTCAGCTACGGAAGTGTTAAAATCTTTGTTGTACTCGTATATATGTAACTGCTCACAATTTTCAGTAACTCGTGCCACGAATAATGTGAAATAAAATGAACATCAAACAGTAAAGCAATTCACTGAAGAAACAGGACTACAGGTATCCTGTAGATTTGTCGATCAACATAAATTAATTTAACGCCGCCCTGATTACAAGCTTACGTATTATTTAGTTTATTTGTTAGCTTGGGACAAAACTTGGAACCTAAATTAGAACCACTTTCCGGTTTCCGGAACCAATTTTGGATAAATGTTAATGTGGAGCACAATTCATGGTAAGCTAAGTGACGTCATCCTAAATCCTATATGGCGGGCCAGTTATTTTGTAATGCACCCCCATGTTATGGGTATCAAATTAAAGGGTATCTTGAGAAGAAATCTAAATTATTAAAATTCTCTTCAAATAAAAGCTTGTTACTGAAAGTTTAAAGATTTTTCGAATGTCATTTCTTCTTAAAGTTCTCAAGGTTCTCAAGGTTCTATAAAAAAGATGGAAGTAAATAGTTTTTCGCAAATTAACTAATTACTGAGCATTTGTGTTTGACTCGTTCAGTATATTCAATTACTTAACAACTCCTGTCAGATGTGTTATGTAATGAATAACTTATTATCTCGTGTTTCCGATCAGGTGTATTCTGATTATGATATGAATAATGGAACGTCGTCTGTGTTATATCCATTAACAAAATTGAATATATGTTATGATAACGTATTTAGCCGTTCAATTAGACTGCAATGGGATCTAACCGTACTGCGCTACTCATACGACTTGTATGGAATATTAATAATAATGGAAGGTAAGTAAATACGACACTACATCAGGCCACATATCGAATCTGCTAACGAGATTACGTTAGCTCTGTGTATTATATTCATCAAATAGCTCATCAAACAAGTAGGTTCGCGAAGTATGTTACACTGTTGGTGGTATCGAGCCCTTAGTTTCACTGGAGGGGCATTTTTGATGTGTAACATCTTTGCTCTCGCTTTCCTGAAATTTGTGGGAGTGATTTCGTGAAATGGGACGGAAATGTGTAACAGGAAGTCGCGAAAGCGCGCGCTATTCGATCTGACGAATGAGCTTTGCTCTCGCTTTCCTGCAATTTGTGGGAGTGATTTCGTGAAATGGGACGGAAATGTGTAACAGTGATTTGTTACACATCATATGCGAGTACTGTAAGTCTCGTTTTTTTTTCTATTCATTTCCTTTATTGCAATAAATGTGTTACAAATAAGATGTTTTAAAAACAAAAAGTACAAAGATCAGTACATTCATAACATAGAAAATTAGATATTTTAAAATAAAAGTGTAGCATACGGTTCGATCATCACATCTGAAACCAGGATTCCTCAGCTTTTGATGCCCGAAGTCCAAGCAGCGCGGCGAAAAGGAGTCACAAAATCAAGTCGCAATATTTACGCAAAGCCTAGGCCAACGCGGTAGCTGCGCGGACGCGCGGAGAGCAGCTTATTCCCCGCACACCTCACGGTTAAGGTTTCTTCGCTCATTAAGTAACTAATTGCAATACGTTAATCCTAGACATAAGTAGCATGGTTTTTATAAAATACAATCTTCTTTTCCTACTGCGTTTTATCACTACGACTTTAATAATTAACCAAGCACCCCCAAAACAAGTATTGAAAATCATGGTCAATTTTGAAACACTAGTCACGAAACAAAGACAACGAACTAGACGAAAGATAAGACAAAGTGAAACGGGCATCATGAACTCAATATAAAAATGCTGTGTTTCTCTACGATTCATCAAAGTCAAAGCATTATTTTACCAGAAGTGTCCCCAACGATGTTGGGTATAGATCTCTTCCCATCCCGTTAACCCTGCAGTGGTCGCGCCCCCAAAAGTTTCTTGAGTGGTCGCGTGGACCACATGTATGACAATTTTTTATTTTTATTTTTTTTATAAAATTCTGTTATATGATAATTTTTCTATTGAAAAATGGCAAGTACCTTTATCTAAAATTAAATTATAATAAGAAACTGAACAGAAAAATTAACATTTTTGTCAAAATAAACCAAAACATAAACTTCTAATAAATTGTCTTTGAAAATTTAATTTGGATTATATGAGACCTTAATGCGCATTAACGATTATTGCGAAAACAAAGCAACTATTATTTTCTGAACAGGAATTACATACATATTTGGAACGAACAAATTATGGTCAAATAAATGAATGAATGAACAGAACGGGGGTAGGGATTGTCAAACTTAAAGAACACGGAGTCCTGTGTAACACACTTAAAATTTTTACGAATAATTTCATTTTTAACTATCGTAAATAACATATGTAATCCACGCGACCACTGCAGGGTTAATGCGATTAAGAAGAATACCCACTGTACTCATTATTGTAAGATGTTGTAGACATTGTTGTGTCATGTACGTTAAAATATATAATGCGTTGCCCACCACATTAAAGATTTACCTTTAACATCTTTTCGTGTAGAATTAAAGCGTTGGTTACAACATAAAAATTGTACGTATTATTCTTGAGCAGAGTTCAAAATTACAATAATATGTGACAATTACTTGAGACTTGTTATTATTTCATTGTTCTTTACAAAAATAAAGTAAAGTTGACATGTGTAATGAAATGTAATGTAATTTTAGTTTTTTAATCCAAGATTAGTAAGCCCTAAGCATCATCTCACCTTGTAAGTGATGATGATGCCGATGGAAGCGGGCTTACCAAGATTCGCCAAAGCAATGGGGAACTGGCTGACTTATCTTCAAGCCGGAACACATCAATGCTGTTAACATTGTTGCTGGGCGGCAAGAATTAGATAAGATGGTGGTAGCTAGCCAGGCGGGCTTAGAAAATGCCCTTCCACCAAACAAACCAAGTCTTACAAAGTTATAATCCGCCGGGAATTCAACCCGCGACCTCCTGATGTGAAGCTAGTGGACATCATTGGATAAAAAAATCTTCCGTCTAATTACTATAGTAAATTAATAATTATAATATACCGTAATACCATTAATAAACGTTACAGTTTTTTGACTCCTATTTTGAGTATTCATTCACCTTTTTAATGACATGTATGGCATTTGATTTCTTGGTTATTTTATTGGATTATGAAACTGAAACGACATTTAATTTTATAATGTAAACTACTTATATACCCAATTATTACTAAATCTGTTTATGTCTAAAATGTTGCTAAGTATTTTTATGCCAATTACTGGCTAAATATGTTGAGACTATCTAGAATTTTTAAGATCTTTGAACATTTTACACATATTTTACAAATAAACGTTTGATTGATTTATTAATGTTATTATAACCAGCCAGGTAAAATAGTACAAGCAAAGTGGTTTGATTACAAACTTTTTCCCGGCCTATTATTATGTTTTCAAATTCTTCAACTAACGGATAATGATGATTTGAGGCAACTTAACCAATAACTAAAAATTCTATATTTTATTACTGCAAATAATCCACCTAAATTAAAATCACACGCTAACATCAAAATTCTGAGTTTATTCAATACCATTGTTATATTTTAATAATAAGATCTTTTTTAAGTTCTCTCCACCCATCGCTACGAGTACGTGAAGCCTCGCAATGTTTGTTACATTTTGATTCATGTCTATTAAAATCTTAGCGATTAATTTTATTTGTAAGAATCTGTCTCAATTAGCGAGTTAATTGAAAATACACAGGTACTGGCTTCTCAGCT
Organism: Coleophora flavipennella; assembly: GCA_947284805.1. Classification (NCBI taxonomy): domain Eukaryota; kingdom Metazoa; phylum Arthropoda; class Insecta; order Lepidoptera; family Coleophoridae; genus Coleophora; species Coleophora flavipennella. The sequence continues at coordinate 5,093,266 of OX369255.1, forward strand.
GAGACTTATTAGGTAAATTTACTGTAAGCGAAACAGCCTCGATATTAAACAACGCTTTCATTGACCTGATAGGATAGATAGAAATCAAACAAAATTTTTACGTCGCCGTTGAATCGTAAGTAGACAGGTGCAGCTTTAGAAATTCAAAAAACTTTGTAGACATTTGAAAATTTAAGATTATTGACCACTGTTGGACGTAGGGCTCCCTATATTTCAAGGCTCACGTATCTTGTTGTATCCAGCAATCTTTAGACTGGCTTAAAAACTCAGACAAACTAAAAGTTCTTTGGAGATATAAGAGAAAAGAACCTGAGAAAATTTCAAGAACAAAATGATAAACGTGTTCTGATAATGGCAAACAAGTACAATTTATAAAACAATTTTGTGAGTACATCTCTGTACGATTTCAAATGTAATAGAAACGAAGTACCACCAATATTTGTTGAGCGATCCAAACGTTAATTTTGCTTACACAAAAAACGGAAAATTTAAAATGAACCGACGCGTGAAAACCGTAACAATTTTGTACCCTATGTTTTGATTTCATTTCTGGAAAACAAGAACATAGGCATTACTTTATTTTAGATATGTTTGTAATTATGCAAAACAAGTGATCAAAGATATGAACTTGGAGGGTCAGAGCTAGGAATTTGGAGTGCCTTTGGACTACAAGAACGCTAGAGATTTTGCTAGGAAGTTCATCCATACAGTGGGGGAACAATAATGAGATGGGTCGGTATTTGGAACGGATGAAGAACCGATCTTGTTAGAATCAGAAACAACCTTAATGCTCAGACTTACGCGGAGAGGATTGTTATAGATGTAAGCATCCCTTTGCGAGGCCGGTTGGTTTATTCGTTTCAAATAATGCACGATAATGCACGTCCACGCACAGCTAGAGTCGTAACACGCACTCTCGCCGAAGCTCGCATCGTCTGCCGTGGCCTGCTCAATCGCCAGACCTCAATCCAATTGAGCACGTGCATGGGATATGCTCCAAAGAAGAGCTCAGTTGAGAATTGATATTGTACTGTTAGAAATAAAGTTTTAAAAGTGATTTTGATGAAATGATATTAAGCATGCCAAATAGCTGCGAATGTGTGAGTCGTGTTAATGATGGAAACACAGATTATAAATTAGAAAATATTCATTTTTCTTTATTTTTTGTCATTTAGTTGACGCCGTTACCTTGAGTTTTTCTGCAACTGCAATTTTTCTCTATTTTTACAAAATATACGTTTGCGTTGTTAACCTAAACCAAAGTATATATTACTTATGTTTTCACACATCTCATTGTACAACAGTTTCATAAAATTCTTTTATAACATTAATTTGTTTCAAAAAATTGTTAAATGTTTTTTTTTTAATTTCGGTATAGTAAAGTATGGTGTGCAATAAAGTATGTCAATATAAACTTGTTTTGAAGTTTATAATTCGAATTTTACGACATGAGAGTAGATAAACGTATTTTTTTCCTTTTATATATATTTTTAATTTATTCCAAGGTTACATAGTTAATTTTTATTACCGTAACACTAGGTTTACCCGATGGTCACTAATAAAATGTATAGGTTTCTGCAAGGCCTGACATGTTGACACCTTAACTTCGTTAGGTCGACACTTGAAGGATATTTAGTGTCTTAGATCCTCATTTTGTCCGTCCACCCTCTCTTTTACTTTGTTTTAGGGGAGTTATAAATCGGACAATAGAAATATTGAGTGAGAGGCTAAAATACTGAGCGACTACCAGTATTAAGTAAAACAATTTTTTTCAACTGGACTAAAGCGAGATAATTTGCTTGTTTGATTCCAAGCTTAAGCATACAATTAAAAAGAACAGAGTTCAGTTATATTCTATTAGGCATTAAATATGTTCTATTAGGCCTCCGCCAAGGACTTCCACGACGACTAGTCCTACGCTGCCCGCATCCAGCGGCTTTCTGCTACCTTCATTCACCATTTTTTTGTACTAAAATATTATATTTAAAAATTTTAAAGAACTTTCCCTTCATGGTCCCTAGCCCTGGGACACCGTGTATATATACTCGTACTCTATCGACAGAGTTTTCTCTGTTTGAATTTTAGACCTAAATACTTTACTTTTAATAACATTGGTTACCCCCTCCTGGCGTCACGAAGAAAGTGGTAAATATTACCGTACCATCATGGGATAACAGTGTAATGAGTCCACCTAGAGACTATAACTGAACACCCACCTGTACCCCGCAGGTGTCCCACCTAATAATAATGTTATAAGGGATAAGGGTGTATATAATGAGTCCACCTAGAGACTATAACTGAACACTCGCCTGTACCCCGCAGGTGTCCCACCTAATAATAATGTTATAAGGGATAAGGGTGTATATAATGAGTCCACCTAGAGACTATAACTGAACACCCGCCTGTACCCCGCAGGTGTCCCACCTAATAATAATGTTATAAGGGATAAGGGTGTAATTAATGAGTCCACCTAGAGACTATAACTGAACACCCGCCTGTACCCCGCAGGTGTCCCACCTAATAATAATGTTATAAGGGATAAGGGTGTAAGTAATGAGTCCACCTAGAGACTATAACTGAACACCCGTCTGTACCCCGCAGGTGTCCCACCTAATAATAATGTTATAAGGGATAAGGGTGTATAATATAATGAGTCCACCTAGAGACTATAACTGAACACCCGCCTGTACCCCGCAGGTGTCCCACCTAATAATAATGTTATAAGGGATAAGGGTGTAATAAATGAGTCCACCTAGAGACTATAACTGAACACCCGCCTGTACCCCGCAGGTGTCCCACCTAATAATAATGTTATAAGGGATAAGGGTATAATTAATGAGTCCACCTAGAGACTATAACTAAACACCCGCCTGTACCCCGCAGGTGTCCCACCTAATAATAATGTTATAAGGGATAAGGGTGTAATTAATGAGTCCACCTAGAGACTATAACTAAACACCCGCCTGTACCCCGCAGGTAACCCACCTAACAATAATGTTATAAGGGATAAGGGTGTATTTATTGAGTCCACCTGGAGACTATAACTGAACAGCCGCCTGTACCCCGCAGGTGTCCCACCTAATAATAATGTTATAAGGGATAAGGGTGTAATTAATGAGTCCACCTAGATACTATAACTGAACACCCGCCTGTACCCCGCAGGTAACCCACCTAACAATAATGTTATAAGGGATAAGGGTGTAAGTAATGAGTCCACCTGAAGAATATAACTTATTTTTCAGTTATAGTCTCCAGGTGGACTCATTACTTACACCCTTATCCCTTATAACATTATTGTTAGGTGGGTTACCTGCGGGGTACAGGCGGGTGTTTAGTTATATTCTCCAGGTGGACTCATTACTTACACCCTTATCCCTTATAACATTATTGTTAGGTGGGTTACCTGCGGGGTACAGGCGGGTGTTTAGTTATAGTCTCTAGGTGGACTCATTAATTACACCCTTATCCCTTATAATTGTTGAAATTATTAGTTTTTCATGAAATTTATATTTTCTATCTAAATTTAGGTACCTGAATAATTCCCATTTTATGATCAAAATTAATTTTGGAAATTATATTTATATAAAAGGTCTCTTCAACATTTAAAAACTTCGAATAGTAGCTTTCGAAATCTTTGTCCCCCGTATCGATGTGCTTGTTATTATTTTTATTATTTATTTATTTATTAATCGAAAAGATGAGTACATAGGTAAACATTAGACCCACAAAACTGAATGATCAGTTTGCCTGTGGGATCGACAGTCTCACTATTATTCGTTACAATCATAGATAAGACTGTGGTACTGATTCTAAGTGAATCAGTACGTCGTCGTAGGCAAGAGCCAAACTACCTTACAGGCTGTTCTTAAAAAAAAACCAGATTTTTAAATTTACTTTTTTTATGTTCGAGTCTAATAGCCGCGGGCAAACTGTTTTAACGGAGTTTAGGAAAAATTGACCGCCTTTAAATTTTGACAAATATTAACTAGCACTTCCTTGAAAACTCTGTTGAAATTGTTAAGAATGTTTATAATAATAATAAAGCTTTATTTGTCTACACATTCAAAATAAATTATTTAACTAAAAACTTTAATTTATATGTTACTGGCGTGTAGTCCCACTTGGGTAAAAGCCTCCTCCAACTTGAACCATTCTTCCCGGTTTATGGCAACCTTCATCCATTCCTCTCCTGCTGTGTTCTTGATATCGTCCACCCTACGTCCACCCATCTTTTTCTTTGTCGGCCTACGCTCCTCTTGCCTATTGGGCCTTTCCAGTTAGTTATTTGTTGTGTCCATCTTTTGTCCTGGTATCTGGCTATGTGTCCGGCCCATCTCCATCTTTGTCTTAGGCTGTGACGGAGGGCGTCCGTTACTGCGTGTCCTTAATTTTAGAATACTTCTCTCCATGGCGTGTTGGCAGGATTAAAACTTTATTTTTTTACTCTTTCGGTATACACCCATGTTTGACTTGCATAGGTTGGACCTGGGAGGATGCAAGAGTCCATAATTACGTTCGTTATCATTAAGTTAATTAAAATTTAAAGACATGCACATAAAACTGAACTCACTTTGTCTCGGAATCATTCGTTCCTTAGTAAACAGCTCCGACCTAAATGCATAAATACAACGAACAAGATACCTACAGCTGCAATTTGCAGTTAACAAAACAGGCCGCGCTCGATATCGGTCCGCCGATGCGATGACGCGCGCGAACGACGCGAGCGCAACATTTAGCAAACATTGAATTAGCATAACGTCGTCGGGTTATTCTCTACCGGTAGGGTGGACATTTTAGATGAATTTTGTGCACATCTTTTCATATGTAGGTAGTTAATAAGTAAATAGGTAGTTTGTGAATTAAGTAATAAGTAGCGAAAGGGCTGTCACAAGCACCATCAAGGTGCATTTTTGCTCGTCAACAATAACAATTTAGGTTGTAAAAATATTATTTTATTATCTCCAACCAACTTTTTCAAACTTTTTCTAACTTTAAAAAATGACTATAGCGATTTCGATGAAACTCTGCATTTTACTATAACTTTATATGGCCTACTGCACCAAGTAGTTCGTTAATACAGGAAAAATTAGAATAAGGTACCATCACCCATACAAATAAAGGTTGTTTGTTAGTCTTTGTGAAAAATGGCTCTAACGGTATAATGAAACTTTTTAATAACTAACAAATAATTAGGCCTACTATACTTGGTAGTTCATTATTACAGGAAAAATCAGAATAAGGTAGGTACCGCCCATACAAACACAAATTCACTTGTAATTTTTCATCTAGTTGGTTATACCTTTATTCTTTGTTACTCAGTAAGCTTAATGTTTTTTTGTTCATTTGTGTATGTAGTGAAGGCTTCAAGAAAAGTATGTACATGCTGTACAATTTATTTTCATTCCATGGGAAATTTCGTTTACTTTATTACTAAATGTACCATTTGGCGGTTTTAAGCGAATTAAAAGTCATTTTATATGAGACTGTTTCCCTAAACATACAAACAGGTATATATTAAGTTTAGACCGTGGATTATTCTTTATTTGCCTTTTGGAAAACACCTTGCTATCAGATTCTTGCACTATTGTTGTGTTACTTATTATATTCGAATATATTTTACCAGTGTCGGTGGCGTAACGGCTAGGGCCGCCGTCTCCTGTCCGGGAGATCGTGTTTCGAATCCTGCCACGTACCAATGTGATTTCGAATTCAGATTTCATAAGTACGTATATCCGACGCTCTTACGGTGAAGGAAAACATCGTGAGGAAACCTGCACACGCCTGCGAAGAAACTCGCAGGTCAATTCCAATTCAAAACAATTTATTTCAAATAGGTGTTTACACACACTTTTAAATAGTCAAAACAAAAAGAAAATACTGTATATTACAAATAATGTCATGATTCAGATTACAGTCTCAGGTAATGGTATTTGTTATAGAATCAACATATATATCTTTGTCATTTACATAATCTATTATTTTATAATATCCTCTAGAGCACAAAACTTTTTTGACATGATTCTTGAATTTATTCTCTGACAAACTAGTTACATTTTCTGGAATTTTATTGTAGAATCTTATACACTGCCCCACAAATGACTTTTTAACCTTACTCAGTCTCGAAAAGGCTATATCTATTTTATTTACATTTCTTAAATTCAAATTATGCCTGTCACTGTTTTTAGGAAATAAATGCAAATTCTTACGAAAGTACATGATGTTTTCATATATAAATTGACTAGCAACAGTTAAAATATTGATTTCTTTGAACTTATTCTGTAACGAGTCACGTGATCGCATCTGATAGATTGCGCGGATAGCTCTTTTCTGCAGGATGAAAATTGTGTTGTGTGTAAAGTCGACCAACCCGCACTGGGCCCGCGTGGTCGACTTAGGCTTGATCGCCCTTATTAAGGGTAGGCTCGAGCCCCTCGGTGCAAACGTATATGAGCTGATACGATGATATCTTATCTGCCAAGGGTTGTCTGGAAGAGATCGCTTTTAGCGATAAGACCGCCTCTGTACACTTAAGTCCGATTAAACCAAGTTGTAATTATACGTTGTGTGCAATAAAGCGTTTTTACATACAAACATACAGGTTGTAGCGAGATGCTTGCTTTAACGTCTTTATTAACTGCTGGTGTTTTTGTCCTGAAATTATCCCTTTGAAATACGACCCATATGGCCACCCTACTACCAACGCGAGACTGCAGTTCCACGTGAAATGGAACTGGTATCCTCCTGGCAGACATTAGATGAGTATTTACGACCGATTTGCCTATCGGAAAGAGCACTGAAGGGGCGAACACTAGTTGAAATTAAAGCGTTGTACACTTACCTGTGCGTTTAACAGCATTTAGAGTTATCTCTTCACGGCACAAAAAGATTCAGCTCTTCAAATCAACTGGTTTTTTTCAATGCATTTATATTTGCTTATTGTGCAGATATATTTATTTAATTAAGTAGGTACTTACTTCATATTCCTTTCTCATCTAAAAAAATCGGCCAAGTACGAGTCGGACTCGCGCAAAGTAGAGTTCCGCGATGTCTTTCCAAAAAATAAAAACAATTAAGTTTACAAATTATGTTTAGAGTTGGTAATAGAACATTATGTATGGAAAATCTAAGAACACATCTGAAGTTGGTCGACTATACGCCTTAACTAAGAAAGCCTACTTTGCCGTGATTGTTTTTCTTTTAAATTATTAAATGTCTTCTACTATCCATATTTTTTTCAGATGTCTTGAAATAGCGTTTTAGCTTGTAGGGGGGGGGGACGACGACACTTACTCTTTTTTTTTTTTTTTTCTTGGTAAGCCCGCTTCCATCTTCGGCAACATCGTCACTTACCACCAGGTGAGATGTTGTCAAGGGTTTACCAATTGTGAATAAAAAAAAAAAAAAAACTTACTCAAACAAAAAATTTGTAATGTAAAGCTTAATATTTCGCAAACCGATCCCTGAATCATAATATTATGATTTTAGCAAACCCTCGGTTGTTTTGATGATACCCCACAAGATAGGGTACATTAGCAAAAAAAATAACCCCCGCCTCCCCTTACATGTATAGGGGAAGTACCATAAAAAAATATTTATTAAAGATTTTATTGTACAACTTTGTCGGCAGCATTAACATGTATGACCATGTTAAATTACATCTTTCTAGTATAAATAGTCTCTGAGCTAAGCCGCGGACAGACAGACAGACAGACATGGCGAAACTGTAAGGGTTCCTTGTTGACTTCGGAACCTTAAAACACACTGCAGGCTATTCTCCTCTACAGGTCGCATTTCTCAACTGATTCTCGTGAAACTTTTTTGAACAGGTTTGATGATTATATGATTTTTTTTCGATTCATATTTTAGAAATTCAAATAAAATTACTTGACCTGTAGGTAGGTATACAGTACGTTTACAGTAAGATGAAGTTTCCTATTATTCATGCCGATCGAATGTTCCATGTTCTTCTGTTTTCTATATATCGGACCACAGTGTGTCTCACTGAAGCCGACATGAAGGCTACAATATCAACATATAAATGTCGCATATCGCCGTCCACATGTAACCCATAACGTCCCCACTACTGGGACACTGGCCTCTTCCCGAACTCGGGAAAGTCATGGTCACACTTGTGGGTCTAGTGGCGTACCCCGCCGTTGAATTTTTTAAGCCGCCAATATGGCCTCTGACACGCACGGCCTAACGACTGCAATCTAGTGGTAGTAACCGGCACCAACAACGGCTTAACGTGCTTTGCTAAGCACAGAAAGAGCCAACATAAATGCCACTATAGTCAAATCCATTGGAGTCTGTGCTTATTTTATTCAGTAAAAATACAGCTTACAGAAACTTCCAATGCACTTTATTCTAAGTAATATTCATTGAATTACTACTACTACGTATAGAACAGCTAGTCAAAACAAATATCTTGCTCTGCTCGGGGGTTGCGAGGAGTGATCGGGGGCGGTACTATCGCGTGACGTTTATGAAGAATAAATAAACAGGTGCGAAGTTCACTGTAATGGAGTTATCTGCCTAATTAGCACTAACACTTGAGACAGCTACACTAAGGCAGGTACCTACATCAGTTCTACACAAAATCATTCGATTCCAAGAAGACACTCGCCATCCTGACACACACAAAACTACCTCAATGTCTCGTTATTGTAAAACTGTGTCGTTTGTTTACTTATGATCAGCTAACTTGAGTGGAAGGCCTTTCTACGCTACCTACGTCTTCCGGTTCGGGGTCACCACTTGAGAACTTTACTGCCTCAACGACCAGCGGCGGTTCTACGAGCTAGCTCCGCCCACTGCCACTTAAGTTTAGCGATTTTATAAGCTATGTCGGTTACCTTGGTTCTCCTATGGATCTCCTTATTTCTGATTCGATCACGTAGGGAACTTCGAACATTGCGGAAGCTGCTGGATGCGGGAAGCGCAGGACCGGTCGTCATGGAAATCCTCGGAGGAGACCTTTTTCCAGCAGTGGACATCTTTCGGCTGATATGACGATGGTTTTAATGATGAACATGTTCACGTTGTCGTCGTCTGCTAGCTACACAAGTATCCTGGCTATCCTGAATTGCTGGAACATTTTGCATATCTTCAGTTATAATGAGAGTGACCCGCAAAAATTGATTACGCATACGTTTCATTCGATCATCCGTTTTGAAATTATGATTGCGTTGCGTGCGAGTCGCGCTTCGTCAGCATTATATAGCGGAGCCATTGTCACGACTGATTTCAATGCGGATATTGAATTGTTGATTTATGTGATTTTCTGACCCGTGTGCTATACAGGCTGTTGGATAAAATAGAGTATATTTTTTAATGTGTGAACATCTTTTTTGACGTGAAATGTCTTTCATATGGGTTTTTGATACTGAGGGGTTAACCGCGCTGAAATAGATTTTAGGAATTTAGTGGTTTTTTGATTTTGCTACTATTCGCATTCAATCTTCTTAATATATATAAATCTCGTGTCACAATGTTTGTCCTCAATGGACTCCTAAACCACTTAACCGATTATAATAAAATTCGCACACCATGTGCAGTTCGATCCAACTTGAGAGATAGGATAGGGTAGGGTAGGGTAGTGTAGGGTAGGGTAGGGTAGTGTAGTGTAGGGTAGTGTAGAGTAGTGTAGGGTAGGGTAGTGTAGTGTAGTGTATGTAGGGTAGGGTAGTGTAGTGTAGGGTAGGGCAGGGCAGTGTAATGTAAGGGTAGTGTAGTGTAGTGTATGTAGGGTAGGGTAGGGTAGTGTAGGGTAGGGTAGTGTAGTGTAGTGTAGGGTAGTGTAGGGCAGGGCAGGGCAGTGTAATGTAATGTAAGGCGGTACGAAGTTCGCCGGGACAGCTAGTAGAGAATAAATAAATAAGGTTTAGGAGCCGGCACATCAAGCTAGAGACTTGTAGTGCGACGCATAAGTACGGCATAAGAACGGTACAAAGTATTAAAAGTCCTGCTCGATATGCTGGCCTGTGTACCATTTGAAACAACTAAGACTATAGGTTACTGTAATGTCTACAAATATTATAGATTCGCCTTTGTAGTGTCTGCGGTCAGCTTCGACAAACAAATTGTAAAACCACGCTAAGCACACTTTCTCGCGAAGCTTTCATCGTTTAGCGTAGCTAGCTCGTTAAATTTTGTCTAGAATAATGATGTGACCAAGTAGGCCTAATGAAGTCCTAGTTATTCACAAACTTTCATTAAAAACGGTAGAACCATTTTTGAGAAAAAATAACAAACAATTAACCTCGGTTTATGACAGGTACCTTATTCCTTTTTTGTATTTTCGTCTTAAGTTACGAATTAAGGCGTTTATTAGACCATATAAAACTTAAAAGCCATTTTCGAGAAAAAAATTAAGGAGTTATTTTATAGGGGTAATCCTAAAAATCAAGATAGGGGAAATTCGAAAATACGGCTGTAGATGAATAATAATAATAATGCCCTCACCCAAATTTTACTCAAATCAGTCTAGTATTTGAGGAACTAGAGCACTGGACGGATACACAGACACACACACACATATGTATATACTAGCTGTTTCCTGCGGCTTCACCCGCGTGGACGTTTCTATGACTTTTCGAGGGTGCGCAGTGCGTGAAAAAAGTAGCCTATGTGTTAATCCATGTCCTAATCTGTCGAACTACCAAATTTCAGCCAGATCCGTTAAGTAGTTTTTGCGTGAAGAGGTAACAAGCATACACACTCACACACTCACAAACTTTCGCCTTTATAATATTAGTGTGATTGTATTTTAGACGCGATTTGAGACCATCAAAATCTGGAGATTGATTTTTTTCCATTACAATATCTTCTTCACTCCTTCGTCGCAAGCTCCTGTTCAAACGCTCAAAATTTCAGCGATATTGTCATTACTTTTTGTACTATAACAAATAATACTAGGTATACTACACAAAATATTATTATCCAATCTGTTAAGTGCCGTATCAGAGCTGAGCAGTTCTGAATTACACTCGAACGTATCAACTATTTAGTAATCTGTGGTATTACATCCTACACGCACCGTACAGTAACATTTATAAGTATTCTTCGCTTCATTCCTTTAACTGCACAAAAGCTAATGAAGGCGTCGTCGTCTGTAACTCAATGGATTTAATTCAAATTACGGCACGTGTCTTGTACACAGACGAGGAGACACTGGTAGGCAGTCTGTCGAGGGATCTTCACGAAGCTGCAGAACCTGAGTGTATTTAAAAATATACGATAAAACGTTTCACGGGAGAACGTTGTAAAATAAAATAAACTTGAATGAAATACGATGGAAATCGGAAGATTCGTGTCGAGATTTGCGTCAAAGAATTCCATTTCGATTCGGCTCGCTCGAGTTCCCTTAATAAACCCAAAGTGAAACAAGCGGAAAATACCAAGGGTAGGTATATGTTGGATGTGGGACATATTAAAGCACGTTCGGGGAATTAGCTGCCGCACACCCGAACGGAGTTCTGGAAATGTGTTGAAGGATAAAACCATTTTACAAAAATATTAAAATTGTATATTTTTATTTTAAAATTTATCATTAATTTAATTTAATTACTTTCTCTACTGGACAAAATATCTTTAGAATCGTCACCTACATTAATAATTTAAGTCTGAACAAGATTTGCGCGACCCGGTGTGTGTGTATCGTCGGCGGCGCGGCGTCGCAATTGATTTCAGCGCGGCTCCTTTGACGCAACAATTTGACGGGAGCAGGCAGCGGCGAGCGGAACTTATCAAAGGTGCATCTAATTCTACAATACATGCGTCGTGCTTTGGTCAAAGTGTATGTTACCTACTTGATTATAACTATAAAGTACTATTATTACCTAACTATATTACCTAGTGTTTAATTTATATTTATTTACAAACACACACGACTCCCTGTACTATGGAACCAGAGACTGATATACATGTCGTAGGCATATTGTATAATTGGTCATTACACATATGGTCAGGCAAATGTCAGGCAAATTTTATAATAGCTAGGGCGGGGAGCCTCGCCTCAATCAATCAAACCTGACCGAACCTAACATCGCTCGCTTCGCGAGCCCATTTACAATCTGCCGTACGTTGAGAATTTGCCTGACTCGGCATTGACCGTCGATATACGGACGAATAATTTCAAATTGCCTGAATATCGGCGTACAGCATTTTACATTTTGGTTACCGTTTACGTACGGACGAATTATACAGTTTGATTGACCCTATGTAAAATGACTAATCATATAATTTGCATGCCACATACATATTATAAACGTTCATAAATACATATATAAATATATGTCGTGGCGATATAATTTCATGAAATGGTCGGGCGGCTTTTTTAAATCCACAATTGGTAAGCCCTTGCTTGACATCATCTCACCTGATGGTATTAAGTAACGATGACGCCAAAGATAGAAGCGGCCTCACCAAGATTCCGCAATGCAATGGGGAATTATCTTCAAGCCGGAACACATCAATATTGTAAACACCGATTTTTGGCGACAAGACTTAGATAAGATGGTGGTAGCTAGCCAGGCGGGCTTAGAAAATGCCCTTCCACTAACCAACAAAGTTAGACACCGTTGGGAATCACACGCGAGACCATTTGATGTGTAGCTAATGGACTTAACCACTACGCCACGGAGGCGGTTCAACAACTTTGATTAATATCTAATGCGAGATTCTGAGAAGATTATGAAAAATTTGAGTTAAGCGAGCGATAATAGGTCCGTTCGGACTTTGGTTTGATTATGATACTGTTGAATCTCCCTCCCCCCCCCCCCTCTCCCGGGTGGTGGAAGGCCGTTTAGTTTAGGTTCGTTTCGCATGAGATGGCCGGCCATTTCATCTGATCAATCTATTTTATGAAATGGTCAATTCTACGACGACCATTTCATGAAATGGCCAATTGTACGATGACCATTTTATGAAGTAGTCAATCCTACGACGACCATTTCATGAAATGGTCAATTCTACGATGACTATTTTATGAAGTAGTCAATTTTATGACGACCATTTCATGAAATTGCCAATTCTACGACGACCATGTCATGAAATGGTCAATTACACTACGACCGTTTCATGGAATGGCCAATTCTACGACGACCATTTCATGAAATGGCTAATTCTTCTACGACCATTTCATGAAATGGTCAATTCTAAAACGATCATTTCATGAAATGGTCAATTCCACGACGACCATTTCATGAAATGGTCAATTCTACGACGATCATTTCATAAAATGGTCTATTCTATGATATCGCTACTGTAACACCCCCCCAGCCTAATTTTAAAATATATAAATATAAATATATAAATATAACTAACTAAACCTACCAATAATACGCATACGTACATACAACATACAACCTACCACTATCTACCTATAAGAAGTATGTAAACTATACTTGATTTTTATTGCATTTTAAAATACGATTAAACGTTTGGCCAGATCGTCTAGAGAACCCTAATTTGTGATCGCAGTAACTCAGAGTCTTTTTGAAGGTGAATGACAAGTTATTTTTAAGAGATTAATCTATCACGTTGTGTTTGGACGAACGATGTAGTCTAACCCATAATTTTGAAGTATTTCGCGCAGAACCCCAATTTCCCTACTGTGATTGGTCCCTATTTTGGGCCCCCCCAAATTGGGAAGGGTAGCTAGCCCCCAGTGCTCGGAATAACGTAATACTTGACTGACGTCAGTACTGCATTATTTTGGTGATTAAAACAATGTACATCTAACTCAAAGTAATTGAACGAGCGATTTTAGCTCTAAACAGATAATTACTACTACGTGAGCCCCGCTAGCTACTGTCTCTGGCAGGCCACTAAGGTACATGATCAGAGTCCACCACCCTTCAAGTGTAATTTAATTAAGCTACACGACAATGTAAAGTGTACTATGCCATGTTCCACCCGAATCCCAAAGCTAGTGTATATAAAACGCTTGTGAGGCGCCTTATTATACGTGTATAGTGTGAACTATAGCTGAGTCTTTACAGCCATAGCTTGTCCATCCCTATTCGTCAGGTAGGATTAATACCTTCGAACAGCGATTGATCGCGAATACATATTAGCACTAGGTACTAAAATAAAGTATATATTCCGACTTGTATGTCGCTCATCCTGTGAGAAGAGCACTACGGAATGTGAAATAAGTAGTTAATCTACTAATATGGTTCTTAGACCTGGAACTGTGCCATACAGTTGTATATAATGATATAAAGACCTGCGGTCTATATAACTAAAGCGAAATGGACACGATATCCATCGTGCCGCCGGCTCCAAAATAATACATAGTGTTAAAGAACTGTCAGACGTAGTAAACCCTTGATAAAGGGCGAAAGTAATGTCAGTTTAATAGTTTGGCTGAACGTGAAGAACAACGAACCAACACAATCGCAACCCACTGTGAGACCCACGCGAATCATAGTCGCGGCATCACAATTAGGTCAAAGCGAGAAGGCGTGTAAGCCAAGTGTTTGGTCGAGGCGCTAGTTCAGGACGCAATAGGAGCCGACAGGACCCGGACACCGTGAACACTGCCCATAATATCCGAAAACCGTAGAATAGATTTAGTTTCTAAATCTAGCGCATATTAACTGACCCTGGCTACGGTTACCATCAGGATGGGTCGTCTACCTTCATCATAATCGGTCTTACTATAATCACTATTAGTAAGGCGCGAGCGCCTAACCTATTCGTTTGTTTGCTCAATACCTTCCTAGACGCTTGGTCCGATTCAGGTGAAATTCTGCCAAGGCATGCTTGTGATAAGCTACAGATAGGACCTACCTATCTATAATTACATTAGTATCAGAATAGGCGAAGCTCGAACGCCTATAGTTTGTTTGTTAGTCCATTACATTTATCCCATAAAAGTGTGGACAGATTTAGCTAAAATTTGGTAAAATTAGGAGTTGTTCATATCTATGAACCACTAAACCACATAACTAGCCCATATTGCATGGAGCTTGGTAAACAGCCATCTCAAGTATGACATAGGCCTTCCCCTGAGACAGCATAGCGCCATACTATCTCGAATGAGATTAGTGAACTGAGTGGACCACGTGTTCACGGAACCCTAAAACTTATAATGCCGCGTGGCACTTGCAGTGAAGGCAGTTCGATAAAATAAGCCTTCCTTTCGGCAGCATAGCGCCGTATTATCCCGAATGAGATTAGTGAACTGAGTGGACCTCGTGCTCACGGAACCCTAAAGCTTTGGCCGCACACGTGGCCTCAGTGATTTCATCATATCAGCCGCTGCAGAATAGATATCATCTCTCCCCAGCAGTGGACTCAGAACTTCCCACTTCCTGCGCACGTGGCTACAGCAGTTATATCATCAGTCTCTGTTGGACAAATGTCCCAGCAGTGGACAGTCTCTTCCCACATCCTACAAACGTTGCTACAGCAGTTATACCATCAGTCTCTGTTGGACAGATACCCCAGCAGTGGACATACTCTTCCCACATCCTACAAACGTGGCTACGGTTATCATATCCCTTGTCCAACTGCGGGCCTACATACTACCTATCCTAATCAAATAAATATAAAACCCTGAAATAAATGCATTAAAACCTATTAAATATAGACTGGAAATTAACACACATTTAAATAAGCTATGAAACCTGGAAAACAAACAATAATTACCTATAAATTTAAAGCGACTGAACACTATTAAACACTCACGTGCCTCGTAGAATGAAGATTTCCTATTTCTGTGTCATCTGACTTACTTAGCTGGCAGGTCATGGACACGGCCCATGTGTGGGGTCGTCGGGCAGCGTGGCGTCCTTGCAGTTGTCCTTTGAATGCGTGCTTCTCCTGTGGTGGTCTGTTCAACTGAATCCCCCAGCGTCCGTGCGTCCGTGGTTTTATAAGCTTTCACACAGATGCAGCCTCGGCGGCGCGCGGGCAGTCGCACGCACACCTATAGACATGGCGTGATCCAAGCCACCCGACATCGAGGCGCCCGCGCAAGCGTCGGTCGCTGCCAGCAGCCAGACAGACTGGCGCCAATATCGCTCCGGCCTCAGTTTTCGCGGCAACACTTACTGTTATAGCGTGCGCACCGCGTGGTTCGAATGACGGCCGACAGGCGGCAGCCTGGCTTCTCGGAAATAGTCCCTGAGCTAATTTGTTCCAATAACTGTCTATTCACTCGACTCGAGGTTAATCCTCACCCGACTGAATAAAACTTAGTTATGTTTTTCCCAATAGACAGATTCCTTTTAGTCTATCAAGACTTACTGTAATACCTATAGATATTTATTTATACATATGGATCCGTTACAATCCAACCCCCTGAAAATTTTTAAAAATAGAATTCAGAGAATTGTCTTTTTGAAATTTTCAAAATAGCTAATAACTATTAAAATTTCCTGTTGGCACATTCTCCCCTAAGTGTGGTGTGTATTTAAACCAGGCATGTCATTTATTGTCCCTTGATTGATACACTCAACCATAAACAAAACCGGATTAGCACAGGACCAGCTCCTGCCATCACAGAGGAGTTCGAACGGGCATTTCGGTTGTGAGTCGAAGCCACTGCTACGTTTCGCGCATAGGCGTATACATTGAGTGGACCACTAGCTTCCAATTCCCCACGCACCAGGAAACTCTACTGGCATAAGCGCATTAGTAAATTGTCAATCTAGTTTACCTCTCCAAACTGTCTGTGATATAACACAAGCGTTTCCCGCGACAATCAGCCAAGTTCTCCAAATAGAGCTTCCCCCAAGTGACAATAGAATCTTACCTTGGAGTATGTATAGTGTATAAGTCCAGTTCTTAGCTTCTGGTAGAGTAATTAGCCCAAACCAACGTAATGTAAAACTCAAAAGAACAAATTGTTGGTTCGTACTATTTTTGTATTCATGAAGTAGGACAGCGTGTGCCAACAGCTGACTCAGATATCCAGTATTTGTTGACTCTCCTTCAAGACCACACTTTCCCTTAATTTACCCCCAAAATATCAAAGCAACTCACTCAAAACCACTTTTCACATCACTCTCAAACAGCCTTTTGTGGTATTCCAATCCTGGAAAGGTCAACAAATCCTTATCTTCAGCCAGGATATTTATTGTAGTCAACACAAGAGAATATGTAGACCTATTTTCAAGTATTCAAACACAATTCTCACTTTAGTTTATAACCAAAACCCTCATCTTGCAAAAGAAAATAATATTTTTTACTTCCAATGACAGACCGTGACTTCGTTCTAAAATCAGATCTGAAAGTTGAAAATAAATGAGCGCTAATATTTAACGCACCAAAGATGACCCACTTTCACCACAACCCGGCACAACCTATATAAGAGTAATAAATAATTGAAGCAGCATGCATCATTGCAAACTTAAAACTAACCGCAACCTTATAAAACTAATACCGACTCCCTACCTTTCCTATTCATGCGTAATTTCACTACATTTAGCAAGATTATAATATTTTTATTATAATCCTACTGTACCTTCTAATTTTATTACTAAAATTAGCCATTCACCAAAGCGTAGATATGCTAATGTTGAAATAACATAGCTTCGCTGTACCTGTTATTCAAAACATACCTTTATACATTTTACCGGTTTATCGAAATAAAAGACAAGTACGTTTTTTTTTTTCATTTTCATTTTAAACTAGGTAATAAAACTCAACCGATATTAAAACATTTAATTTAAAATTATCACAATTGTTATTCCGATGGCGTCTCCTTTTAACTTAAACTTATAAAACCTAACCTTTTTTTTTTTTTCGTGCGATAAGTCCTCGACTGCAAATAATTTCTGAACGCACGCGACCCCTGAACTACGCTAGCGCCATTACTTACAAGCGGCAAGTCGACAGACTTTTACATCTGTGACAAACTCACTGTGCAACCTCAAATGGTCAGCGACACCTTGTGAAAACAGGCCGAACTACAAGACATTTGTCTTGCATCAATATTCGATCGAATGAACTAAAATATCTCCATCCTATTGAATAAATTCTATTATCGCCTAGTAAGTTTGAAATTCTATGAAACATTGTTTTAAATAAAACCGTAAAATGTTTCGAACAAAATGTATGACCCGTGGCGCCATCTATTGAAAAAAGGACAAACTAACTCATTCATACCTTCTATGTGGCGAAAGGTCACAACCTTTTAGCTTTTAGTAGCTACTATATTATATTCGTAAATTGTGCCGCAATCAAGAAATTCAAAGAAGTTTAAAATACTATCAGGCTTTACCTATTTACTTGCGAATTTCCTTCATAATACTTTACAACTAACTAATTATTGGTACAGTACCTATTTAAATAAAAGTGAGTAGAATGCTCTAGCCGAAATTTCCGCTGTTGTTGAAAGATTGACTTACAAAATTATCGCGCTAAACAAATAAAATCAAAACTGAAGTGTGTAGGTACTCCCTATATATCTAATAATGTGACTATGTGTTTGTCTCAACTTCACTCCAAATCTCCTGAACTACCTACGTCTATACTATTTTATGGCTTGAGCCCCTTGGTGGGGACGCAAATGAGCTGATGTGATGATGATGATGATACTATTTTAGTTTCTTCTATAAATACGTGAGGACTTCCTAAAAAAAATAAACCTTTGAGTATAGAATTCGGACCGACCAACCTATAGATTCTCTAACTTACCTACGTACCGAATAATAACCTATGCTTTTTTTTATGTACTCTGCCCGAATAATCCGAATAATTACCTACTTGTCCGAATAATACGAATAACTAGCTATCTACTAATAATAAAAGTTTCGTACTGAATGATCCTTAAGATTGAACTAATGATAAGACCTTATTTATTAGTTTGGAATGATATTTTAATTTACTTAAAATTTATGTACCTATTTTAGATTTTTATCTCATCTAACTATTTTACACACTGAGATGTGAAATGGTTGGAAATAATTTATTTTTACCGTTAAAAGGTTTTTCTAATTTAAATTGATATGCAAGTTTAAGGTACCTACACCTTTAGAATAATTTACCTATTTAAGTACCTTATATACTTATCCTAGGCGCTATTTCCTAGATATCTTTATCAAAACAAATTTTTTTTTTCCCAAAATGCATCCATATCCAACATTTACATAAGGTAAATGTAGGTAGGTAATTAAACCAGAGACAACCTTAAGTTTTCTTTTCTACCCACCTAACCTACTTAAATCATTACCAATATTACACACGCGAAACCTTACATGTACGGATGTATGTATGTTTGTTACTCCTTCACACAAAGCTACCTAACGTACCTAGCTGAATGACTTTAGTAGGCAAATAGCTTAGGATCCGAATTAACACACCGGCACCCTTCTCTCCACACCCGCGATCCGCTTGCGTCTCGCGCACCCCCGGAACCTGCTTCCGCTAGCGATGCTTTTTAACCAACTAGTCCTACGAGATACGTTAAAAGGAATCAAGTACACTACTATTGTTCACTTTTAAAAGTACTACTTAATAATGCGTAAAAGAGTGCATATATTAGACACCTAAAACTTATCTATAAAATGTTTTTAACTAAAATTTAAAGGTTAGCTAACTTATGTACTTATTGTCATCTATCATATATGTCATTTCAATTTATTTACCTACACCTTGGACGCAGCTTATTCTAGTGAAGGCATTATTTATAGGTAAAACTAGATTTCCTACTAGTCACCTACACTTACAGTGAAACGATATTAAACTTAAAACAAGTTACATAGATATATGTAAGTAACCCTATTCCAGTAGAGTACCGCAGCTTAGATACATGAATAAAAGAATTATGTTATATTCAAATGAGCTAAATCAAAAAAGTACCTACTTCATTTAAAATTATATTTAACTGGTTTTTCGAAACACCCAATTTCCGAATAAGTTTATATTATTTGATCCTATAGTTATTTTTGTTATGTGTACCCTACCTATATCATTTTTTTATCATGACGACAAAACAAAATGCTACCTATTTTAAAATACGCCTACAAATAATTCTCAGCGCATACTGACGTACTCATTAATTTTAGCACCATAAGGTTACCTTACTACCGCGTATATACAGTGGCCCTATAAAAATATATTAAGTCTAGCATTCCATCAAGCCGATTTATTTTGATTCCTAGTAGAAGACTCGTCAACCCCCCGACCTTAAAGATTTTAAAATAAAACCCAGGTTTAATTTTCTATTCTTGAAATAGGATAAGATAAATATTCTCTATTGTACGCACAAAAGGAAACACATATGATCTATCAAAACACGCAACTAGATGCAAAGGCGGCCTTATCGCTCCAAACGACCTCTTTCGGCATCCTTTGTCGATCGGAAGAGACAAAAGTGAAACTATATGCGGGCACTCAAGCAACTAATAAAGGCTGAGCAAAATAAAGTATACGAAAACTAATACTGAACAAGGATAAATTACAAATACTAAATTAAATATTTATTATTTCATATATGTATTATTTTATCTTATTATTTCCGCACTCATACACATATATCCATCATTTATTAAGACTATCCCTTAATTTGTCTGATTGACTGAGTACCTTGGACCTCAACAAAGTATTTATTGTTGATTTTAAATATTTAAATTCCAAGATACTAATTTAAAATAATTTCCTCGTATTTTAACTATCCTTTAAGCGACTGCGGTTCGCTTCCGCGATAGTGCTATGTAAAATACTAAGTTCAGGCGCCTATATTACCTACACAACCCCCCGTATAGTAGACTTATAAGTCCAAAGTTACCCTAATAGGATCTAGAATAAAATTTCCGAAATATTAAATATTGTCTACCATATCACTGACTAACCCCAGTGTAATAGATATGTAACACTAAGTCCATTTATTCTACCTACCCTTAATAAATTGTAAGTTGGAACGTCAAAGACAGGAGTCTACGCATGAACCGATGGCTACAAAATAACACCAGTTACATTCTATCCGAGTGTCCCACTCGATCGCAACCAAAACTTACTCACGCACCTTATGAAAATCAGCCTATTTACCTTGAAGGTAGTTTTTTTCAAAACAAACAATTTCTTAGAATAACCCACCATATGAACTAATCCGTTCCTAGAGACCTAATTCATCTACTGAAAGTTATTACCTAACAGCTGTATCTGTCTTAAAGTTCCTACAATAAAATTCAGAGCAGTACCTATTCCTGTTACTCTATTCCCAACATCCGTACATAAAGCTCGTATACGGCGACCATACCTCATTATACCTCAAGGTCACTGGTAGATATTTAAAACTAAATCTCTATTATGTACCCTATCTCGCATCCAATGTCCCCAGATGCACATATACGTTTGGAAACCTTGATCTACTGCGGAACAAACCAAACAAAACAAAAATTTATTTTTCTTAACCGCAAAGGGAACCGAACCTGCGACCCTAGTATGCGAAGCTACTAGGTACTCCTAATATATAACGTAAATAAACTAAAACAAAAAAAATATTTTTTCAACCACAACGGGAACCGAACCTGCGACCCTAGTATGCGAACTAACTATTTCTAGTTTACAACCTAGATATATTAAGAACTAAAAATTTTTTTCTAAATTTGCCTCCCTCGGGACTCGAACTGGCGACACCAAGTTACGAGGCTAATTACAAACTCCTAATATACAATCTAACAAAAATTAAAAATAAAATTTATCTTTAAAACAAATTACCTCTAACAGGATCGAACTTGCGACTGTAAATTGCAAGGCTACGGATATATTATGGTGCCATAGCGCACTAGCTTGAAGTTCCTACGACAATATCAAGAGCAAATCGCATGTCCTTCACAGACCTTTTGCGATTCCAACAACAGTAGGCATTCAATGTAACAACTGCTTCTTTTACGAAATGTAAATAACTTAAATATCACTATATTTCGATACAAAATAGTATATAACCTACCTAAAATTTACTTAGATTACCTAACCTATTAAATAAGTGCAACTTCACAGCCCCGTCTGCCTACATAAGTACACGCTATTCGTAACGCTCAACTACCTTATTTATCAATTATTATGAGAGACCTTTTTCTCTGAACTAAGTCGTTAACTACCCATCTTATACACCAACTAGAAAATGTACCTACCAAATATTTCTTTCGAACAAATACTTATTTAATTATTTACATCCGGAATTTTACTAACGGAGTATTGAGAAGAAACTATATTATCAATGCCTACTTCAAATACGCTGCCATATAAAAGAATTCAACGGGAGCGCTCACTCACTCGTCGACCCCTATATTAGTTCTAAGTACAAAATACGAGCTTCAACCCCCCGGATATAAGACAATAGCTGGGGTTTAAATTAACCTATAAACTATAAAACTACATAGGATAAAATAACAATTTTCTCTTTGTTTGATAGATTAATCATTCAGTTATAATTGTCATTCGCACCTCATTCCATTTCACGAACATCAAATTGTGGCATAAACCGAAGCCAACTAAAGTTATTTATCTATGTTTATCACAAATAACTGAACACAAAGTTTTATTATACAAAACGACTACCTACAAGATTCAGTATACGAACGCGAAAATCAGATGTCAGACATCCAAGTTCTTTGGTAGCACTGTAACCGTCCGTTTCCGCCCACGAACCCTGATTTTGACTATCCAAATGTAATATTTTGAACCCTCTTCTTATCCTGGTCACGGCTTATCAAATTGTAACACCCCCCCAGCCTAATTTTAAAATATATAAATATAAATATATAAATATAACTAACTAAACCTACCAATAATACGCATACGTACATACAACATACAACCTACCACTATCTACCTATAAGAAGTATGTAAACTATACTTGATTTTTATTGCATTTTAAAATACGATTAAACGTTTGGCCAGATCGTCTAGAGAACCCTAATTTGTGATCGCAGTAACTCAGAGTCTTTTTGAAGGTGAATGACAAGTTATTTTTAAGAGATTAATCTATCACGTTGTGTTTGGACGAACGATGTAGTCTAACCCATAATTTTGAAGTATTTCGCGCAGAACCCCAATTTCCCTACTGTGATTGGTCCCTATTTTGGGCCCCCCCAAATTGGGAAGGGTAGCTAGCCCCCAGTGCTCGGAATAACGTAATACTTGACTGACGTCAGTACTGCATTATTTTGGTGATTAAAACAATGTACATCTAACTCAAAGTAATTGAACGAGCGATTTTAGCTCTAAACAGATAATTACTACTACGTGAGCCCCGCTAGCTACTGTCTCTGGCAGGCCACTAAGGTACATGATCAGAGTCCACCACCCTTCAAGTGTAATTTAATTAAGCTACACGACAATGTAAAGTGTACTATGCCATGTTCCACCCGAATCCCAAAGCTAGTGTATATAAAACGCTTGTGAGGCGCCTTATTATACGTGTATAGTGTGAACTATAGCTGAGTCTTTACAGCCATAGCTTGTCCATCCCTATTCGTCAGGTAGGATTAATACCTTCGAACAGCGATTGATCGCGAATACATATTAGCACTAGGTACTAAAATAAAGTATATATTCCGACTTGTATGTCGCTCATCCTGTGAGAAGAGCACTACGGAATGTGAAATAAGTAGTTAATCTACTAATATGGTTCTTAGACCTGGAACTGTGCCATACAGTTGTATATAATGATATAAAGACCTGCGGTCTA
This sequence comes from Coleophora flavipennella, assembly GCA_947284805.1. NCBI lineage: Eukaryota > Metazoa > Arthropoda > Insecta > Lepidoptera > Coleophoridae > Coleophora > Coleophora flavipennella. The sequence goes on from OX369255.1 coordinate 5,116,916, forward strand.
TATAACTAAAGCGAAATGGACACGATATCCATCGTGCCGCCGGCTCCAAAATAATACATAGTGTTAAAGAACTGTCAGACGTAGTAAACCCTTGATAAAGGGCGAAAGTAATGTCAGTTTAATAGTTTGGCTGAACGTGAAGAACAACGAACCAACACAATCGCAACCCACTGTGAGACCCACGCGAATCATAGTCGCGGCATCACAATTAGGTCAAAGCGAGAAGGCGTGTAAGCCAAGTGTTTGGTCGAGGCGCTAGTTCAGGACGCAATAGGAGCCGACAGGACCCGGACACCGTGAACACTGCCCATAATATCCGAAAACCGTAGAATAGATTTAGTTTCTAAATCTAGCGCATATTAACTGACCCTGGCTACGGTTACCATCAGGATGGGTCGTCTACCTTCATCATAATCGGTCTTACTATAATCACTATTAGTAAGGCGCGAGCGCCTAACCTATTCGTTTGTTTGCTCAATACCTTCCTAGACGCTTGGTCCGATTCAGGTGAAATTCTGCCAAGGCATGCTTGTGATAAGCTACAGATAGGACCTACCTATCTATAATTACATTAGTATCAGAATAGGCGAAGCTCGAACGCCTATAGTTTGTTTGTTAGTCCATTACATTTATCCCATAAAAGTGTGGACAGATTTAGCTAAAATTTGGTAAAATTAGGAGTTGTTCATATCTATGAACCACTAAACCACATAACTAGCCCATATTGCATGGAGCTTGGTAAACAGCCATCTCAAGTATGACATAGGCCTTCCCCTGAGACAGCATAGCGCCATACTATCTCGAATGAGATTAGTGAACTGAGTGGACCACGTGTTCACGGAACCCTAAAACTTATAATGCCGCGTGGCACTTGCAGTGAAGGCAGTTCGATAAAATAAGCCTTCCTTTCGGCAGCATAGCGCCGTATTATCCCGAATGAGATTAGTGAACTGAGTGGACCTCGTGCTCACGGAACCCTAAAGCTTTGGCCGCACACGTGGCCTCAGTGATTTCATCATATCAGCCGCTGCAGAATAGATATCATCTCTCCCCAGCAGTGGACTCAGAACTTCCCACTTCCTGCGCACGTGGCTACAGCAGTTATATCATCAGTCTCTGTTGGACAAATGTCCCAGCAGTGGACAGTCTCTTCCCACATCCTACAAACGTTGCTACAGCAGTTATACCATCAGTCTCTGTTGGACAGATACCCCAGCAGTGGACATACTCTTCCCACATCCTACAAACGTGGCTACGGTTATCATATCCCTTGTCCAACTGCGGGCCTACATACTACCTATCCTAATCAAATAAATATAAAACCCTGAAATAAATGCATTAAAACCTATTAAATATAGACTGGAAATTAACACACATTTAAATAAGCTATGAAACCTGGAAAACAAACAATAATTACCTATAAATTTAAAGCGACTGAACACTATTAAACACTCACGTGCCTCGTAGAATGAAGATTTCCTATTTCTGTGTCATCTGACTTACTTAGCTGGCAGGTCATGGACACGGCCCATGTGTGGGGTCGTCGGGCAGCGTGGCGTCCTTGCAGTTGTCCTTTGAATGCGTGCTTCTCCTGTGGTGGTCTGTTCAACTGAATCCCCCAGCGTCCGTGCGTCCGTGGTTTTATAAGCTTTCACACAGATGCAGCCTCGGCGGCGCGCGGGCAGTCGCACGCACACCTATAGACATGGCGTGATCCAAGCCACCCGACATCGAGGCGCCCGCGCAAGCGTCGGTCGCTGCCAGCAGCCAGACAGACTGGCGCCAATATCGCTCCGGCCTCAGTTTTCGCGGCAACACTTACTGTTATAGCGTGCGCACCGCGTGGTTCGAATGACGGCCGACAGGCGGCAGCCTGGCTTCTCGGAAATAGTCCCTGAGCTAATTTGTTCCAATAACTGTCTATTCACTCGACTCGAGGTTAATCCTCACCCGACTGAATAAAACTTAGTTATGTTTTTCCCAATAGACAGATTCCTTTTAGTCTATCAAGACTTACTGTAATACCTATAGATATTTATTTATACATATGGATCCGTTACACTACGATATGTTAAACACCTAGACACAGAGCAAACAAACTTGTTCGTCACATCACGAATGTTTGCCCTGAGTGGGGATCGAACCTATGACCTTCGGCCCAACAGACAGCACCGCTGCCACTGGACCAACGGATCAGTCAATATTAGGTCACACGAGTATCATCAGTCAAGTCAGGCTTAGTTAATTAGTAAGTTAAATTAAGTTCAATTCTGCCCGCGCTAATTAAACTAATAAAAGTTAACCAATATGTTTGAGTATTACAGGAGCGTCGGTGGCGTAACGGCTAGGTCGTGGTTCGAATCCTGCCACGTACCAATGTGATTTCGAATTTAGATTTCATATGTATACGTTTATCCGACGCTCTTACGGTGAAGGAGAACATTTTGAGGAAACCTGCACACGCCTGCGAAGAAACTCGCAGTTTGTGTGTGTAGTCAACCAACCCGCACTGTGCCCGCGTGGACGACTTAGGCCCGATCGCCCTAATTCAAGGTAGGCTCGAGACCCTCGGTGGGGACGTATATGATCTTATATAATGATGATTACAGTAGGAATCTTCCATTAGAGAACAGTCTTTCGAAATCCAAATTCCTTAAACCAATTTTTTTACTAACTACACAAGTGGGTCCTACATTGTTGACTTAGTTATTTGAACCCTAAAATACATTAGGATCAAACTTTGTTGCCCACCTTACTGAATTTTTTATGATCCAACCCTACGCCGCGGCAAAGAGAACTCTAATAAAGTGTGGTAGGTACCTTTATTGATGTTTTAAATCAGTTGCGTTCCCAGTATTTATTGGATTCTAGGGAAATATTTATTAGTTGAGTCCGTGGTACAATAAATTTTAATCACAGCCCCGCAGAGATCATTGTTTATACTCGTACATAGCCAAAGAGTAGGGAATACTGAAGTAACATATCGGTACGCCTACGCAGGCTGTGAAGGATGGCTGGAGGTTTCATGTGACGAGCTGACGGTCGATGGCAAACGGATTGCTGATAGTGATTGCAATAAAGAAGGATGAAGTCGTAGAGGAAATAAAAATAAATAATTAAATTTCAGTCCAACCAAAAACATACATGTAAATACTTAAAAGATTTTTATAGGTAATACAGGTGTGACAAAATTGGTTTAGGACCCGTTAACTGGGGGTTCTACTCATCATACTGAACAACTACCCCCATAAAGACCATAGCCAATTCTAAAAAAAAATGGACCCTCCATACAAAAATGCTTAAAATTGGTCGATCAGCTGATCGATGTGTATGAAGAGTATTTTTTTGCAATTTCAGCAAAGCTAATAAGTCATAAAGCAAAAGTAGTTCAGTATGATGAGTAGAAACCCCAGTTAAGGGGACCTACACTAATTTTAAGGTACATATGTTGTCCACTATGCATTCACTATAACACACTTCGTACAAAAATGTTCTAACTCCTTTGTGACAACGAAACTACTTTGCGAATTGGTCTTAAATAATAATAAATAAAAAAACTTAAAAACACGCTTTTATTAAACACGTTAAGTAGTTTAGTAAGCATCTTTAATGTCCGCCATGTTGAATTTAAGTCACGTGACTATTTTTTCGTATTCCTGACAGCAAACCCTTTCATTTGATACCCATATCATGGGGGTGCATTTCAAATAGCCAGTCCGCCATCTTGGACGTCCGCAATATTGGATTTAAGTCACGTGGCTATTTTTTCGTATTCCTGACAGCAAACCCTTTCATTTGATACCCTTATCATGGGGGTGGATTTCAAACAGCCAGTCCGCCATCTTGGGGAGGCCGCCATATTGGATCTGTAATGACGTTTCTTAGCTAGTCATGTATTGTCATCAGAACTCAGAGCGTGTGCAAAATTTCATCCTAATCGAAGACCAGGAAGTGGGTCAAATTAAGATTCCAAGATTTTCTTACATCAAGTGAAGCTAATAAAAGCGTGTTAAAAATCGTTCTAAAAAATCCTTTAATTTTTCTAGAAATTCATTAAAATTTTTCATGCGCTGAGTACACTCTTAATTGTTTTCAGGTATTTCAGAAGGACCCTATACATCCTGTGCAATATTCGTAAAGTTAAAATCTCAACCCAGTAGTCCTATGAAATCCTTTTTATTCCAATAGAAACAAACTAATTAAATAAAATACGACGGAACATACGGTACCTACATTGTACTACGAAAGGAACATTTTTAATCTAAATTCCTGGCATAGGTAGATGGTAAGTAGGTAACTACCTTTATTTTGTACGAGCTTATAAAATGTTCTACGCAACCTTATTGAAGGTAAAGATTTTGTAATAGTATGGAAATTAAGCTTGTTTAGCGTTGGTGGTTTATTAAACGGCGATGTGATACCGCCATCGAGTGAGTATGATACAAAAACTTTATAATATCTTGTACAAGTGTCCCAATAGCAAGTATATATTTGTTTTGCTTACTGCGTGAACGCAAAGAATCCGAGGGGCGCGGGGGGTATATCACTCGGAATCCTGGTTCTTGGGAATTCACTAGCTATGGAGTGTTTTACGGGAGGCAACGTACTTTCTGTGTGCGCGCGTTTCACAAAAAACAATGATTCTCCCAATTCTGCCACAAATGCGCGACGGAAATTTTGCAATCATTACCAAATTCGTCACTAAGTTATTGGGTGCTTCCTTAAGGGAGACCCTTCTCAAACTTCTGGACCCTTGTTTTAATGAGTTGAGTGACGAATTTCGTAATGATTGCAGAATTTCCGCCGCGCCATTAAGGCAAAATTGGCAGGATCATTGTTTTTTTTGAAAAACGCGCGCACACAGAAAGCACGCTGCCTCCCTTGAAACACTCCATAGCGACTGAATTCCAATGCAAAGAAGCAGGCTACCGAGTGATATACCCCCCGCGCCTCTAAGATTCTTTGCGCTCACGCAGTAAGCTTAGCAAATTTGAACCTTATTTTGGGACACCTTGTATTACATCTTTATATCTTGGTAGAAATTATTTTCAAAATAAAATTCAGTCTGGCGCATGAGATGTTTCGTAAACATTAGCTTGCTGGTCTAATGAGTTTCTAACTTCGCCTCTTTGTGAGATTAAAAGGGAATTGTGAAAAACTTGGCCCTTCTTGTCCCACAGGGTGCGCGTTACGTTACTTGACGAACAATAATATCGAGTCCCGTCCTGCTATAAAACTTTTCCATACTTTTTCGGTTGCTTGCTTAAGTATGCTTGACGGAATAAGAAGAAAGTAAAAGTCGTTTTAGGGTTACGTACTCAAAGGGTTACAACGAGACCCTATTACTAATCTTACACAATCTGTCTGTCTGTCCGTCTGTGGGCTGTGAATTTCCACAGAATGTATTTTATTATGGCGGAATTTCTAAAAAAAATCCAGGCTGGTGACAGACGGACAGCTAAGTCTTAGTCTTAGTTTTTACTCTTTGAGTACGGACATCGAAAAAGGTGAAAAATATTTTTTTTTATCAGGTTTTTTTTTATAAATACATACTATATTGTGTGGTGGTACGCAACGCAAGGTTTTTGTTTTTGCTCTACTGTAAATTGTAATACCAACTATATAAGACGGTATTACATACCTACAAATTTCAAACGGCATAGTATAACAAGAAATGATAGTCACTGCCAAGTGCGTGTCCTACTCGCACTAAAACTGAATGAAATAATTTATTAACTGTCGATCACGTTCTGTCTTTTATATTTTAATTTGATACATACACAAAGAAATTGGAATATTAAATACATAACATAAAGTATGTTTATAGTGACACGGAACCCTGAGTGTGCGAGTACAACTCGCACTTGGGCTGTTTTCCATTGCAACGTTTTCGCGTGTAGGCCCGAAATGTGGGTCGGCCGAGTCCCCGGACTATTTGCAAGTTTAATTCCGACATTGGCGGTTCTGGCCTGGTTTCAGTTCAGTAATCCAATTTTTGTATTTTTTCTTTTATTGGTTGCGATAAATCTTGGCCTCCGACACTTTTTGACGCCGCTCATCATGAGCCTGTTTTCCGACCTTTTTAAGCGGTATATTGTGTGTTTGTTAGTTTTTTCAAGTTTTTTAATTACTCAAGTTCCCTTAAAGCAAAGTAAACATTATTAGTATTAACATACAGTATGGACACTCCCTGCCGCTCTCTAGATTCCGACCTCACCTCCTCGTCTCCCAGGTCAATAAAGATTGCTATAAGTTTGGTAAGTATAGAATTTCGCCGCGATTACGTTTGCTCCGTCATTTGTTTTTGGAAATGACATTTCTCGCCCGTTGTATGAAGTGTCCGGTAATTTCACGGCGGCACCTAATTGTCAGAGGTCACTTGCGCGGTGTTTGACGTCATGTGACGTCATCAGCGGGAAATGAGGCGGGTTCAAATTTATACTGTAGCACGACGTATAAGTACGGTGTGGCAGGGCGTGGGTAAAGGACCGTGCCGTTAGAAAAACATTACACACTTAAATTAACAAAAAAACATAAATGTATCTTACCCGAGATGGGTCTTTTAGAGAAAAGAGTCAGGCTCTTCATCATATCAGCCGAAAATCGTCCACTGCTGGACAAAGGCTCCCCCAAGGATTTCTACGACGACCGCTCCTGGGCTGCCCGCATCCATCGGCTTCCCGCGATCTTCACCAGGTCGTCGGTCCACCGCATGGGAGGCCTGCCTACGCTACGTTTTCCGGTGCACCCTGCTGAAGAACTACAGATCCATCTTACTTCTGAGCCATGTCTACAAGCTGTTTTCGAGAGTCATTACTAATCGTCTCGCACGCAGGTTTGACGACTTCCAGCCTCCCGAGCAAGCCGGTTTCCGAAAAGTCTTAAGTACCATAGACCACATACATACGCTGCGGCAGATTATACAGAAGACCGAAGAGTACAATCAGAGTGCTTGGCGTTCGTGGACTATGAGAAAGCCTTTGATTCAGTCGAAACCTGGGCTGTGCTACAGTCCCTCCAGCGGTGCCAAATTGAGGTGTTGAAGTGTCTGTATGAAAAAACTCCACCATGTCGGTTCGCCTCCAGGATCAGATCAGGTTCGTAAACAAAGTATTTTACTTATTTCATATGTTTAATGGTGAAAAATATTGAATATTGACAAGAATTCGGATTTTAAAAACACATGTGTCACACTTTGTTTTCAAAATGTGACACATGGATTGTTGTGTGCCAGCGCATGAGAAATAGATGAAATAGATCGATAAGAACAATAACAAATAACAGCAACACGTTGCCGCGTTACAATACTTTTGTATTATTGTCGCTGAATGGAGCTTGTAAGCGGTATTTATTCTATACTAATATAATAATATTGAGGTGAAGTTTTTACGTAGGAGGTAATTATCATAACTACTCAACCAATTTAAAAAAATCTATCACCAGTAGTTAGAATGGAATTTTAGGATGAACAAAGGCAAAAAACCCTGCTCACTCTCGATAAGTAAATATCGAGAGTAAGCAGGGTTTTTATATTTAAAATCTTTCAGCAGTAGTTAGAATGAAATTTCAGGATGGACGTAGGCTAAAAAAACCCTGCTCATCTCGATATTTACAGAGACGAATTCGCGGACAACATCTATAATTAATATTTTTCTATTTACCAAAGTTTAGGCATACGATACGCCCTCGAAGGTACCTTATTTTTCTGTCGTATTATGTCTGGAATGCCCGCCGGGATGACGAGGAAGACGCTCATAGAATTCACGTCGAAATAAACAAACAGAACCTATTCACATGATTCGCCTCAATCAGAAGATGTACTCAAAAAACAGCGCAATCTTCGTAAACAAATTCAAATAACCAGTAGCACTCAAAATTCACGTGAAGAACTTACTTATACTCCCTTCGCCATAACATCTGATGTGCACGCACTCGCTCGTCGCGTTGTCTTCCATATTTTTGCATACTTACGCACCGACAGCTCATATAATACGCACCAGTATAGTGAGTGGCACAAGAAGGAGGATTTGTATGATAATTTTCATTTTGCATTCGCCGCCGGTTAATCTTTTTGCTTGGCGGATGTTGTGGATGGCGCTCGGGGGAAATTTGGCGGTTCTGTGGCCGACGGCAATGGCGGTACACCAACGATGTTAAAATATGCTGGATGTGATCTCATGTCATGTTGAAGCTGTTTGGATAAAACTTCTTTGAAATGCTCTTCGGAATGCTTTAGCTTGCCCCGAGTATCCGGACACCTGCACAATGGAAGACATTGAGGGCACTGATAGTGACTACGCGTGTTTACGTACTGGGCCAGTAAAATATAAAATAACTAGCTGTTTCCCGCCACTTCACCCGCGTAGAGGTTTCTATGACTTTTCGGTGCGCAGTGTGCAGTAACCTATGTGTTAATCCAGATCCTAATCTGTCTACGTACCAAATTTCAGCAAGATATGTTCAGTAGTTTTTGCGTGAAAAAGTAACAAACATACATCCATACATTCTTACAAACTTTCGCGTTTATAATATAAGTAGTATTAATAGGATAGTAGGATAGGATAGGAAGTAGGATTAAATGCTCATTTCTGTAAACCATTCTTTTGTAATTTTCCCTGCAAGGTCTGCCTGCAAGAAAATTCTCATAGAAATAAGCAGTAACTTTTGTGTGTTCTTATCTAGTTTAATGTTTGTTTGTCCGTATTTCTGTGTACGATAAATCGTAAATAAATAAATAAATAAGAAGAATGATCTTCTTAGTTATTCCAACCAAAAGTTATAACTAGTGCCTACTCTACAGTTGTTACTAGTCCCAGCTGTTATAACTTGGTTATACCTACCTATTGCAAATAACTGGCTGGTTCGATTATGTACGATTACTACCTACTGTTAACGACCCACTTGTTCAGGGAACCTCGTGCTAAGTGAAATTAATTTTTAGAAAATAGTAATTATGAAAACATGATTATATTTGCAGCTAAGTTAGGTAAACTTCCTGTTACTTCCATAAATGTAGCTCCTTGACATTCTGCCGCAACGAGAAAGCTTCGTGATTGTCATTGTCTTGTATCAATATCAGTAAATACAGATATGATGCTTTAACGAGTGTCTCGAAAGCTGCCTTTGAGACGATATTCAAGAAAACAGCTTTAAGATTCGGTATAGGAAAGCGTCGGTGGCTCAACCGGTAACGACTCGGTCCATCTAACCAGAGGTAACGGGTTCAAATCTGGACGGCCAATGTACCAATGAGTTTTTCAAAAACTTACGTACATACTTACCGATTGCTTTAACGGTGAAGGAAAACATCGTGAGGAAACCTGCACACGCCTGCGAAGAAACTCGAAGGTTGTGTGTGAAGTCGACCAACCCGCACTGGGCCCGCGTGGTTGACTAAGGCCTAGTCGCCCTGATTCAGGGTAGGCTCGAGCCCCTCGGTGGGGACGTATATGAGCTGTAATGATGATAGGGAATCGGTAGGGGGTTATCTAGAGTTTGAGATTACTTCCGTAGATTGCAGGACGATATGACACCAAAAATTTGGTCAGATTATATGTTAAAAAAATTAGAAGACGGCCGATCTAACTACGTGAACTCGATTGTTACATGTGATGAAACGTGACTGTATTGTTTCGATGTACCTACTAAATCCCAGAGTAAAGTGTGGGTGTTTGAAGATGAACCACCGCCGACGTCTGTGAAAATGTCCCGATCCGTAAATAAAATAATGGTTGCTGTATTTTTTACTAAGAGAGGAATATTGGCAACGGTTGTGCTTGATAAAGGGAAGACTGTTACTGATGCATAGTACACAGAAGCATGTTTACCTCGTGTATTAGTAGCTATAAAAAATGAACCACCAAACTCAAGACTCTATACTTGGCTCTTGCATCAAGATAACGCCCCTGCACATCGAGCCGGCAAAACTACGAACTATTTGCACCAAGCTGGAATCAAATTGTTGGGACACCCTCCTTATAGTCCGGATCTAGCGCCATGCGACTTTGCACTATTCCCTTATGTAAAGAAACAACTGAAGGGACGCAAGTTTACGAGCGATGACGAGCTTATAGGAGCTTTTGAGGAGATATGCGGCTGTGTTCCAGAAGGGTAATGGAGCAATGTGTTCAGCACCTGGTTTACACGTATGAAGACCTGTATTGCTGCCGGTGGTGACTAATTCGAAAAAAAATTGATTGATTGATTGAAAACACTTTATTGCACAACATAAGAGAAAAAAAAAAAGATACAATGATTAAGGAAGTTGTACATACAGGCGGTCTTATCGCTAACAAGCGATCTCTTCCAGACAACCTTTAGGTGAAGGAAATATGAGAAGTCATTATTGTGGGGTAGTAGTGGGCAATAAACAAATTCATAGAGAAAAAAAATAAAATAAAAAAATAAATAAATATCCAATCTTAAACTACGTAATACATGTAAATATATAAGTAGATATAAATGATATAAAGTAAAATACATATACATAAAAAATACATATACATAAAACATACATACATAACATATATAGTATAGTAAGTACATACATAACCACATTAATGATGATGATGATGAGAACAACTAGAGATAATATGTAGGAGATGAAACAGATTTATGAAATTTATAGCGCTAAAAAGTGATCTTTAACTTTAGATTTAAATATATTAAGGGAAGGGGAATTACGAATGGAATCAGGGAGAGAGTTCCACAGGCTTATGGAACGTATAGTGAAGGAATCAAAGTAGAAATTGGTAGAATGAGTAGGTACAACAAGGCGAAGTGAATTTTCAGATCGTAGAGGTCGACTATGAGAGGAGGAGAGGTATTGGAAACGGTTTTTAAGATAAAAGGGAGTACGAGGGTCAAAAAGCACTGAATAGAGAAGAGCAAGAGAATGGGCGTCCCTTCGACAACGTACTGAAAGCCACTGTAGCTCCCTTCGGTACTCGGATACATGGTCATATTTGCGCAGTCCATAAATAAACCGAATGGCTAGATTTTGTAATCGTTCTAGCTTATTTAGGAGATCAACATTGAGATCAAGATAACACGTGTCTGCGTAATCTAGAATGGGAAGAAGAATGGATTGGGCTATAGCAATTTTGGTGGCTGTTGGAAGAAAATTGCGCCACAAAGAATAACAAAAATATTCCACAAAGTACGAAAAAACTTATGTAGCGCCCTAGTACATACTGTAGTATGCTAACTTGACAATATCATGATCGTTTCGTGCTCTGTACCGTAGCTCCAAGAGGCTTGAAAGCTGAAAAATCTTTCAGTAACTTAAAAATAAGTCCTTATTTTACCACTCACACCATTCGTAACGCATTCAGTAAGGAATAATTGACTATTGAAGTTAGACCAGACGACGAAACACATGAAAACTTTAAGTGTTCGTTTTTTGTTCGTTTAGCTTTTTCCCGAGCAGATTTGAAGGTTTAACAAGCGTTACGTTTCAAACGTTACGGTGTCGGCATGCTTAGTTTATTTGTAGTGTCTACTTTTTTTGTAAATAGCCCGCAAAAATGGAACGGGCGGGCTCAATTTTTGCGGGCTATTTACAGAAAAAGTAGACACTCTACAAACGAACTATGCCGACGCCGTTACGTTTGAAAACACATTGGTACGTGGCAGGATCGAACCACGACCTCCCGGACAGCAGGTAGCGGCCCTTGCCTTTACGCCACCGACGCTTTAGCTTAAGTATTTATAAGCATTTTCCTGAGCGAGGCTTGTCTATTATTGAAGCTGGATCTACCGAACTGAATACAGAACCTACCTACAACTCGTACGAATTAACTTGAGACCTGGGCCGATGACGTCATTATGCGCATTAGGCGGTGTCGCACTAAAGCGGAGTCTCGAGTAAATTCGTACGGGTTGTACCTTAGCCAGATGTGGGTTCACTCTCAGGTCCACAACCCTTCATATTTTCCCTCGAGTAAAAAGTTTGATGTATTAATTTGAGCCAAGTTTTTTTTTATGAAACCTAGAAAAACTATCCTACTCATGTGGTAGATTATTTTCCTTGTTCGTTCACTGTAGAAAAATACCATTAATTACCCCTGGACCCGGTGATTCGACCCATTGACGGGTCCACGGGTAATTTTATTTCCCTGTAGACCCATTACAGTAGAGATTATCAGGATTTATTCATACATTTAATATGTAGTATCGACAATATCGTCGATATCATTATAACAAAACCAATAGACGAATAAAATTAAGGGTCCAAAGGAGTTCACATGTTATGAAAATAAATTCTTTTAGGTTATTAATTTTTTTTGTCACTTTGACGTAATTAATATATTTGTCATTGACATTTTATTATTTGGTAATAATCTTTTGAATTGGACTAGTAACATGGAAAATAAAATAAAAATAATTTATAGAAAAAAAGGTGCGGTTCTACTATATGAAACACATCAGTATTACAAGCATACTACATACAAAAATGGATCGTCTCTTTGGATTTACGCGGACTTTTTCTCCAAAAGGATACCCTAGTGATAATAATGAATCCCCCAGGGGATCCGAACTGGGGAGCCAAGTTGGATGGCTTGTTCCCAGTGGTCAGATTGTTGGTCAGACAAGGATTTTTTTTCCCGTTGGTTAGATCAGTTCGTGGTTTTTGGAAATATTTATAATATTTATAATTCAGGTTTAATAATAAATTCTGTAGTCCCTTCCTATGAATATGAGTCACAGTAGCCTGAGAATTGTTTTAATATTATTTACAGGAAATTACGGTAGTAAAACAGCAACCACACACATGTCCGGATCTTACGATGTCAAACGAACTAACCGTTGCCCTTGATGAACTAAAATCGAAAACGCGAATAAGTGATCGACCTATCACACAAATATTTGAAGAAGCGGAAACGAGCTGGCAAGAAAAAGGGTATGATTTAATATCCCCGTTTCCGAAATTTGAAAATATCAAGCATAGTCTTTATGCCGCTCGGAATAAGTTTGCAGAAGTTAATAAAATGAATTATAAAAAATCTGACGACAACGTACAGGTTCCAGTGCAACACGCAAATTTCGTTGTGGCTGACTATAAGTATGAAGACACCAAAATTTTGGTTTTTTGCTCGGAAGAAGATAGAACTACAATTGAGCAAACAGAGGAAATATTTGGTGACGCTACCTTTAAAAGTTGTCCGCCTCCATTTTTTGAACTTTTTACCATACACGCTGATTTGGGCAGTACTGCTATTACAACTAAAACGAAACCGATAATTTTTGCTTTACTTAATAACAAGAGAACTGGAACGTACATAACGCTGTTCAGATTGATAAAGTCGCAGTTTCCAAAGTGGAACCCGTTAAAATATGAACTCGCAGCTCTTAATGCCATGTATGAGGTTTTTCCTGACATTCAGATTTTAGGCTGTTACTATCATTGGCAGCAGGCTATGTGGAGGAAGAGTAAAACGATATTTGGTGCCAGAAAAAGCAAACCTAAAGCCAGGTTAGTGTCATTGTGCTCTGTGCTGCCATTGGTACCCAGTGAACGTCTTATAGAAGGGTGGAAATATATTAAGTCAGAGTATAAAACCAAAGATAAGAAAATTCGTAAATTTATAAGATATGTGCAACGCAATTGGATGAAAAAAGGTAACATTAAAACTGTCACCGTGTTTGGAGAAAGGCACCGAACGAACAATGTGTCAGAGTCTTGGCACAGTAAAATTAAACTAAGTAAGTTTAATACTAACATAATGCGTCTCGTGAACATTTTGGTTAAATTATCCAAATCCAGAAACAAAAACAAAGTTCGACCGAGGCAAAAGTATACAATTGAAAATGATGAGTTCATAAAAAACGTTATGATGGAATTGATAACAGGCGACAATACGGCGACAACACTTACCATCAGGTGAGGTGCTGTCAAACGCACTCAAATTTTTAATAATAATAAAAAAAACAAATTTTGATATTTTTTTAAATATTACGAAAAACTTTAGTTTAATCCGATTTAAAGTATGTGTTAAGTATTAAGATAATAATTATAAAATGTAGTCATAAAAATAAACTTTGTTTTCTGTAATACGATTGACATTATTTTATATTTTATCGAGAAGTCTATCTCTAGTTTCATTGGTCTACAGGGAAATAAAATTACCCATGGACCCGTCAATGGGTCGAATTACCGGGTCCACGGGTAATTAGTGAAAAATACACGTGAAGTATTCTTATCCCCCAATGTGATCTGTCGTGTTTTTTCCCCCCCCCCCCCCCCCCCCTCCCCCTATTCCTATCGAACCTCACGCGATTTGTGCACAAGCCCTACCTACCTACTGATTTCATGCTGTGATTTCGATATCTTAAAGTTGGACGAAATAAGTGACTACAAAACGCTTCAGACCTACTTACCACCTATTTAAAGATATGACCATGTTACGGAAAATAAAAGACAATGTGGAATTATGTAATAAGTAATTAAAAATATATTTCATTAATCGTACATTCTCAACATAAATAATACTATTAAGTATAAAAGATTCTGTTAGCATGTTTTCAATATAAAATGTAAAAATAATAATTAGTGATAAGGCACTTAATTACAATTAAACGTATGTTAATAGTAACTACACAATATATTTAGATTCAATACACCACCAGTTATACTTTTATAATTGTTTAATTCGTTACTAGTTAGGTATACCTATTAAGATATTTGCTAGCACTTACGTATCTAACGCTACCGGTAATGCTAGAAGAGATAATAACGTGTCAGTCACAAAAGACACATTTGTAATTATGTAGCGCTAACCATGGATGCTAAATAGGAAAGTAAAGCAAACAAAATAATGTAATGACAGGTGAGCCGGCGCGCGGCACTCGCGCGCGACGGATCTTGCCCGAGTCGGCCTGTAAGTGTGCTGGATGTGTGCGTGCGGCCCGTGTTGCGCAGTTGTTCGAAGCGGTCTCTCTGTTACCCTACCTACTTTGTGACATTACCGGTAAATACAAATTTGTATTCGGGGTTTACCCATTTACACCTAAATCTACCGAACGCTAGGAGCGAAGCGACGGGCGATGTTACGTTGACATGACCTACAACGTGCGAGCCGAGCAAGCAAAGCCGCCAGAAGCAACTTTCTAGTTGCCTGAAGCTATAATTCTTAGCCTTAGGCAACGAGGGAAGTTGGTTCTGGCGCTTCGCTGGCCGATTTGTTAACTCGGATCATGCGAAGTCTGTTATGTCAGCCTAACATCGCTTGTCGCTTCGCTCCTCGCTACTCAAAATTACCCAGCTCCCAATGTGCTAGACTTAGGCACACCCTGGACACTTCATACAACGGGCCAGAAATGACATTTCAGATAAGGAATGACGGAACAAACAAAATGGCGGAAAAATCCTATACGTTCGACAACCAAACTGTAACCAATCTGTATCAATCTGGGTGACGATGGAGTGAGGTCGTAATCTAGAGAGCGGCAGGGAGTGTACATACTATAAGTTAGTACTAATATATATACTTTGATCTGGTCTCTACCCAAATAATATAGGTAATGTTGAGTGGGTAAATCTAAGTGAAGCTACACTTCGGGCTTTGCCCATAACACATATACTCGGTAAAGTATTAAAATTCCAATATGGCACAAAATATATACAGAATTATAAAAGAAAGTCCTCCGCCGCGACTGTCTGAACGAGATAAACTCAAAAACTCCCGAAGGGATTTTCATACGATTTTCACTAATAGACGGGGTGATTCATGAGGAAATTTTAGGTGTACAATAACCCCGCAAGCAGCTTACAACTCGCGCACTGCGTATCTAGTAATATATAAATCAATGACACTTTTATTTTTATACTGATATTTCCATACATTGGAATGACTAAAATTTCATTTTTTATTTATAAACGATTTTCTTAAGAAATCAATGATTGTTGTACTGTTTATTAGATAAGCAATTATTCTTGTATATATTATAACCAAAATCCAGCTTCGCAACGACGAAGATGCGAAGTAACCTGCGCGGGCATCCCGGTATGGAGCTTGTCCGCACGGATGTCAAGCGACCTGACTCCTGTTCCTAAACGTTTCGAGTTCGATTTGTTAAACGGAATCGGCGAAACAGTCGATTTGATTCGATGATGACAACTTTAAACAGGCAAAACAGTCGAATCCGTTCGAATCCTTCGCAGATCGAACTCAACCGTTTAGAATCAGGGAACTGATGCACGCGCGACGCAGGCGCATGGGAAATATTCCACGCAGCACATTCATTGGTTAGTATAGTTACTAGTACTAGTTGCTGCAGCTAGTCTGTGCGTAGCTAGCCTAGTTGCGGCGCACAGTGTAGGCGTGTGGCGCAGGTGCAGCTCCTGCATGAACCGTTAGTACCAGCTCGTGCTTGTAGATGGCGCAGTGGTTAGTCTAGTTACTAGTACTAGTTGCTGCAGCTAGTCTGTACGTAGCTAGGCTAGTTGCGGCGCAGTGTAGGCGTGTGCGCAGCGCAGCTCCTGCAGGAACCGTTTGTACCAGCTCGTGCTTGTAGATGGCGCAGTGGTTAGTCTAGTTACTAGTACTAGTTGCTGCAGCCAGTCTGTACGTAGCTAGGCTAGTTGCGGCGCACAGTGTAGTCGTGTGCGCAGCGCAGCTCCTGCAGGAGCCGTTTGTACCAGCTCGTACTTGTAGATGGAGCAGTGGTTAGTCTAGTTACTAGTACTAGTTGCTGCAGCCAGTCTGTACGTAGCTAGGCTAGTTGCGGCGCACAGTGTAGTCGTGCGCGCAGCGCAGCTCCTGCAGGAGCCGTTTGTACCAGCTCGTACTTGTAGATGGCGCAGTGGTTAGTCTAGTTACTAGTACTAGTTGCTGCAGCCAGTCTGTACGTAGCTAGGCTAGTTGCGGCGCACAGTGTAGTCGTGCGCGCAGCGCAGCTCCTGCAGGAGCCGTTTGTACCAGCTCGTACTTGTAGATGGCGCAGTGGTTAGTCTAGTTACTAGTACTAGTTGCTGCAGCCAGTCTGTACGTAGCTAGGCTAGTTGCGGCGCACAGTGTAGTCGTGTGCGCAGCACAGCTCCTGCAGGAACCGTTTGTACCAGCTCGTGCTTGTAGATGGCGCAGTGGTTAGTCTAGTTACTAGTACTAGTTGCTGCAGCCAGTCTGTACGTAGCTAGGCTAGTTGCGGCGCACAGTGTAGTCGTGTGCGCAGCGCAGCTCCTGCAGGAGCCGTTTGTACCAGCTCGTACTTGTAGATGGCGCAGTGGTTAGTCTAGTTACTAGTACTAGTTGCTGCAGTTAGTCTGTACGTAGCTAGGCTAGTTGCGGCGCACAGTGTAGTCGTGCGCGCAGCGCAGCTCCTGCAGGAACCGTTTGTACCAGCTCGTACTTGTAGATGGCGCAGTGGTTAGTCTAGTTACTAGTACTAGTTGCTGCAGCTAGTCAGTACGTAGCTAGGCTAGTTGCGGCGCACAGTGTAGGCGTGCGCGCAGCGCAGCTCCTGCAGGAACCGTTTGTACCAGCTCGTACTTTTAGATGGCGCAGTGGTTAGTCTAGTTACTAGTACTAGTTGCTGCAGTTAGTCTGTACGTAGCTAGGCTAGTTGCGGCGCACAGTGTAGTCGTGCGCGCAGCGCAGCTCCTGCAGGAACCGTTTGTACCAGCTCGTACTTGTAGATGGCGCAGTGGTTAGTCTAGTTACTAGTACTAGTTGCTGCAGCTAGTCAGTACGTAGCTAGGCTAGTTGCGGCGCACAGTGTAGTCGTGCGCGCAGCGCAGCTCCTGCTGGAACCATTTGTACCAGCTCGTACTTGTAGATGGCGCAGTGGTTAGTCTAGTTACTAGTACTAGTTGCTGCAGCTAGTCTGGTGCGTAGCTAGGCTAGTTGCGGCGCACAGTGTAGTCGTGCGCGCGGCGCAGGCGGCGGCGGAGCTCCTGCGGGAGCCGCTCGTAGCAGCGGCGGCAGGCGGGCCTCTCGTCGTACTCGTAGAACTTGCTGCGTGCGTTCAGCGGCGCGTCGCACACGGCGCATGCGAAGTGGTGCACACACCACGCCTTGTTCAGCGCCGTGAACACTGAAAGAAGAGATTTTTTTTAAACTTTATGCGGACCGGCCTTTCCGATTATCAGTGAGAACGCCGAGGGAGGCTCTTTCTTTCTTTTACATACTGCGTTTCAGATATTGACAACAGTGATAACTCTACGTCTATCGGATTGCATACGGATGGACGTGAAATGCTATTTGCCCGATGTTTTTTTTCGATTACAGAAACGTCGTGTGCGATGACGCTTTGAGGATCAGTTCACTGCGTGTCAGAGGCTTACCATCATCTCCTAGCTAGGGTTAAGCCGACTTTGAACCTACTATCGGATTGGCACACGCATAAGTGAATGTAAGCCTAACAAGGTGCCTGTGCGAGTAGTGAAAAATTAAGTTTAAGTTTGAAAGAATCCTGTATACAGGTTGTAAAAAAAATTGGTGTTAAACCTGTTAACTGGGGCTTCTACTGATCATACTGAACAACTTTCCTCAAGGAACCCATAGTCAATTCGCAAAAACAAAATTCGACGCTCCATACAAAAATGCACAAAATTGGTCAATCAGCTGATCGTTTTGTATGAAGAGTTCAAAAGTTTTTTGCGATTTCAGCAAACTTGTTGCAAACAAAAGTTGTTCCGTTTTAGCAGTAGAAGTAGCCCCAGTTAATGGGACCTACACCAATTTTGATACACCCTGTCTGTATACATCAACAAGGTGAATGCAGGATTCTTTCAAACTTAAACTTAAATTTTCACCTATCACCTAATTATCAGGCTTACATTTGCTTATTGCTCTACATCAGGTCAAACCAAGTAATACAACAACAGCAGCAAGCACTGACCGTCGCCGGCGATGACCTGGTTGCACACGTAGCACAGGTTGCCGAACAGCTGGTGGTAGTGCTGCTCGCAGTACGCGAGCCCCTTCTTCTCGTAGTGGCGGTGGCCGTGGAACGGCTTCTCGCATTTAGCGCACACGAAATGCTGGAATAAGGAGGAACATGACTTTTATAAGTGAATGAGAATGAGATTAAGAAAATGGTCGGCAGGAAGGTAAAGTGTATACAAAGGGTTTAATAAAATTGATGTAGGTCCCATTGACTGGGGCTTTTAATCATCATCCTGTACAAGTTTTGTTCTATGACTTTGCTAAAATCACTTTAATCATCATCCTGTACAACTTTTGTTCTATGACTTTGCTAAAATCACTTTAATCATCATCCTGTACAACTTTTGTTCTATGACTTTGCTAAAATCACTTTAATCATCATCCTGTACAACTTTTGTTCTATGACTTTGCTAAAATCACTTTAATCATCATCCTGTACAACTTTTGTTCTATGACTTTGATAAAATCACTTTAATCATCATCCTGTACAACTTTTGTTCTATGACTTTGCTAAAATCACTTTAATCATCATCCTGTACAACTTTTGTTCTATGACTTTGCTAAAATCACATCCTGTACAACTTTTGTTCTATGACTTTGCTAAAATCACATTTTTTTTAACTCTTCCTACAAATCGATCAGGTGATCGACCAATTTTGTGTATTTTTGTGTGGAGGGTACATTTTTTGAGAATTGATAATGAGTTCCTTGGAGAAAGTTGTTCAGTATGACGAGTGAACTTCAGCATATATAAAGCGAGACCGCCAGGGAAGCCGCTGGATGCGGGCAGCACAGGATCTGTCGTCATGGAAATCCTTGGGGGAGACCTTTCTCCAGCAGTGGACGCAATGACTTCTATATTACTGGCGTAAGGACCCGGCTAACGCGCGCGTCTAATGTCCCCGGCGAATTGGTGCGAAAATGAAAAGTTTCGCACACTCGCGGCTCAGTCGTCTGCGGGAGATCGTAGTGTGCGGTGAAAAGACAATCCATATAAAATGCCTTACTGTGTTGTTAGAGGCTGTAAAAATCACGAAGGAAAGGTTAAAAAGAAACATGGGATATCGTATCACCGGTAAGTAACCATTCATTGTATTTTTTCTTGTAAACAAATTAAATAACGCATTTTTAAAGCGACAAATCTACCAAGGTCAATGACTTCTATACAAGTTTCTTATATGGCGGTCAAGTAACGCGCTAATGTTGAACGAACTAACCTTGTATGGACGTCGTCGTTTATTTGTTTAATATTTTGAAGTGGAAATATGCATTGAGTACCTAACTAAAATCTGTCTGTTTGGAAATGGCCAACCATATTATTATTATTTATACAGATTGTTATTTATATAGATAGATTTATAAATAAGTATTGTTTGATCTAAGAACATAGATTACTTAATGCGTTTTTACTCGACTGCCCATTTAAGATGGTAATGTTTTCGGATGTGTATGTATGTATGTAGGTATGTGTTATTTAATTTTGGAATAAATTGAAAACGTTATTCAATCTTTCATTCGTTATTATTGAAGTTTAGTTTCTGATTATTATTTTTATTCTTATTATAACAAGACCGCGTATTTCAATGCGCTATTTCTTGCTTCCTTTAACTTGTTGACGAATCATCATCATTTCAGCCAACGAACGTCCACTGCTGGACATAGGCTTCCCCTAAGGATTTCCATGACGACCGGTTCTGTACTGCCCGCATCCAGCGGCTTCCCGCGAACTTCACGGTTATTTGCATAATAATAATTATTGTTTTATTTATTTATTTATTTATTATATCATCTCACCTGGTGGTAAGTGATGATGATGCCGAAGATAGAAGCGGGTTTACAAGATACCTTCCACCAACCAAACCGAGTCTTGCAAGTTAGACTCCGCCAGGAATCGAACCCGCGGTTACGCAACGGAGGCGGTTAAAATTTTAAATTTTGCTTACTACAATTAATTATTATAATTTCTACAGAAATTATTTTAGAAATGACACTAAAAACTGAAAAATTTATGCATATATAGGGTGACCTTTATATAGTACTTGATAGCAAAGGACTCGTGTTTAAATATAACTTTCCCAAAGAAACTATATGTCAAATCGGAAAAAAATGTCTTATACATTTTTTGCCGATTTGATAATATTTTGTATCGAGGACCAACAATTTTTTTCCTAATTTGACACATAATTTCTTTGGGAAAGTTGTTTGTAATCACGAGTACATGCATATCTTTTGTTATCAAGAACTATATATATATATATATGGGTTTATACCTATCAAGGTTTTGGCAATCAAAGTTAAGGGGGTTGCAGAGGAAACAAAAATAGACATCGCAACCTAGATGGCGCTGGCGAGCAAATATTGTTGTTTTTGACAAATATTTCGTATATTAGATAAGTTTGAAGCAAAATTTGTTTATTCGCGAGCCCTTTTATTGATGTTTCGATGATATAGTAAGTGTTTAACTTCATTTATTGTTTTATTCTCCCGTGTTATCCCACAATTAGCAGCTGATAGCAGTCACGCACACTGCAGGCACGAATTGTAAGTGTGTGGGTGCAATTCATTCAATAAAAAGTCGCGTAATATCTGTCAGTTTACAATAGCGGTATACAAAGAGAATAGAAATCACTACGAAATATACCTACACTAAACAAAATTACATTTTATTCCTAGGACTAAAAAGCAAAACAGAGAGCACATCGGATTTTCAGAAATCGTTTTTACGATTATCTTTTTGGATACAGTGTAGAATCCTTGTAAAAATGCAGATAACTAGCAGAGACGTGATTGTAATTGAAGACAAAATGGAAATGAGGAAACTGAAGAATAGTGTTATCTGGTTTCATGGAGAAGAAATGTCACCTGAAGACAGCCAGGAGGACAGATTCAGTGGGGGAATTGAAAGAAAGCCCATGTCTACTCCATGTGCTATAGAGAACGAAAACAGAGAGAGGAAACTACCTACCTCAATAGATATGGTTTCTCCGTGTGTACATATCCAGCTGCTGAGCCATAGCAGTCGTTCAGGGAAAACAATGCTCGGGAGCTTATTGATATGTCAGGTGGTGCAACAATAGTTGATAAGTGCAAGTGGGTGCTAAATAAACAGTTTGATGTGAACAACAAAGTGCGTTATCATGGGAGACTAGTGACAAAAGGTTTCACGCAGCAACCTGGAATAGATTATGAGGGCACCTTCTCTCTGGTAGTTAAACGCGAAGTTTGCATATCTTCCATTAAGTCTTTATGTTCTGTCTCTTCTATGGTGTGACAGAGACTTTATTGTTGTGATTGATTTGTTTCTCATTGTAAAAATATAAGTACTTCCAGCCCAAATAAACTTTTGTTTTAATCATTTAGTATAGCAGATCGTGGTTTAAGATATGAAAACCTAGGTCCTGTGAGATGATATCTAGAAATGAATATCAATGTAGATCGAGAAAGGAATGTAATTACAGTTGATCAGCAAAAATATATAGAAAGTATCGCTGGATGTGAGACGTCTTTATCCACCAGTGGACGTCTTTTGGCTGATATGATGATGATCACCACCTTTACACATAATTACCATTTTCATGGGCACTGCTGAAGCCTTATTATTATTTTTTAATTCACCATTGGTAAGCCCTTGGCATCATCTCACCTGATGATAAGTGACGATGATGCCAAAGATGGAAGCAAGCTTACCAAGATTCCCCAATGCAATGGAGAACTGGCTATCTTATCTTCTAGCCGGAACACATCAACATTGTTAACACTGATGTTCGGCGGCAAGACTTAGATAAGATGGTGGTAGCTAGCCAGGCGGGCTTAGAAAATGCCCTACCACCAACCAAACGGAGTCTTACAAGTTGACCCCACAACCTCCTGGTGTGAAGCAAATGGACTAACCATCACACCACGGAGGCGGTTAAAAGTTGGCACAAGGGACATACATAAAATAAAATAATCATATTCAATATCATGTTTTTTTCAATTTTAATCATTTATTCCCAGAGATATAGATAGGTTACATGCGTACAAAAAGTGAAGCAAATAAAAGCATTCTTAGTAGCATTCGGTGCAATGGAAGTGAACTACCTTTATTACTGTGTGTAAAGGGGTTCGATTTTCAAATGTTGTTAGTGCATAACCCATCTATGGTAACAAATCTTTGTTTGATCCCCAAAAAATTCTTCAAGATGTTTTTCAAATTTAATATCTATAATATGCTACAGGTGGTACTTTATCTGGTAAAACTCTTACGACCTGCCATGAGAAAAGGGTAAAACATAGGTTTCTCAAAAATGGCTCTCGATAAGTTTTGTCATTACAAAAAACTGGACAAGTGCGAGTCAGACTCGCCCACCGAGGGTTCCATACAAAATTGTAGATCCATATTATAAATCATAACAGTGCAGACTGTTAGGTACTACATACGCCAAAATCATTAGGTACCTACCTACACATATAAAAAAGGTTGTCTGGAAGAGATTGCTTTTAGCAATAAGGCCGCCTACTGTACACTTTATTATAGTATCTCTACGTATTAACATTACAAAATTGTTTTGGTGTACTATAAGTGTAAATAAATAAATAAATAAAAAAGGGGAGTTTTTTTTACATTTTGTCTTAATTAATTTTACAGTTTGTCATAAATCAAAAACTATACATCAAAAAATAATTAAAAGTCTGTTTAAGCTTCTGACAATGAAGCCCTTTCATAGGATACCTCATATGACACGCTTAACTCAATTCAAAATTTGGACCGCCGTTCCTTGCATAATTGATTACATACTTTATATAAAGATTATATTTTTACAAATGCATAGTTTTCAGATTTATCCCTATACTTGTAGTACAAGACGGTATTACATGCCAAATTTCATAGTTCTAGGTCAACGGAAAATACCCTATGAATTTTGATTCCCTTGAGAGTGTCGAAATATACGTTTTTTGCAGCATAAACGGCCGTATCTTTTTTTACGTTAACCTAGAAGCTTGATTTTTTTCACAGCTTCAAGGGACTGTAGACCGGACTATACGGTTGTAATTTCAACTCGATACCTCCATGCGTTTCCGAAATAAAAGGTCTTGACAGACATACGGACAGACAACAAAGTGATCAAAGATAATTATAGTTCCAAGTGATCCTATAAGGGTTCCATTTTTTCCTTTTTTTTAAACTTATCAAATGGAATATCTATGATTTACTTACTTATGAACAGCTTTGTATATTTTAGTGATTGCTGTTGTTGCCTGTGTTCGGCCTAAAAATATCACATTACGATATACAATTTACTAATTATTGTGTAAATACACTCGACAGCAAAGGAAATGGGTCTGTAACAAAAACCTCAATAACTTCCAAAATATTGTAACAAGCTTTATGAAATAAAGACTGTATTATAGACAATTTTATAGTGCATCTATATATATAAAAGAAAGTTGTGTTAGTTACACCATTATAACTCAAGAACGGCTGGGCCAATTTTTATGATTTTTGTGTTTTTGCATTTGTCTTTGTCTGGAATAGGATAATAAGTATTAAAATATGATATTCATCAATAAAAAAAATATCAGTCAAAAATAATTGGTTTTAGGGTAGGGTAGTGTAGTGTAGTGTAGGTGTAATGTAGTTAGGGTAAGGTAGGGTAGTGTAGGGAAGGGTAGGGTAGTGTAGTGTAGGGTAGGGTAGGGTAGTGTAGGGTAGGATAGTGTAGTGTAGTGTAAGGTGGAACGAAGTTCGCCGGGACAGCTAGTATAATAATAAAAATAAGTCATAAAAGTTTATTTTGAATAAAAGTAAGTTAAGAAAAAATGGAAATTTTTCACTAGATTTCGAAATTGCAATTTTCACACATTTTAGTATTTTGTATTACCACTGAGATCTATTAAAACAGCTGTTACACGGTTTAGCATGCTTTCCACTTTCGATTTCTGAGTTGATGCTGAGGATTATTCTCCCATTCCTCTATCACTGCTTCATCCGAGCATGCTTGATGAAGTTCAAGTTTGGGCTGCGTGCTGGCCACTGTGTGGGGATGAGCATTATCTTGCATAAGGATGGCATTCTTGCGCATGTTTACTAAAAGTGGGCCAACATACTCATTTAAGGTTTCATTCACGTATCTCTCTGCAGTTAAAGTTCGTCTCCCATCGTGCTTGTATAGCATGATACTCGACTCGTCCGAAAACATAACTGTTGACCAGTCATTGAAAGTCCAATTCATGTGTTCTCTTCTCTAGCATAACTCAGCCTTGAATTTCGATGCTGCCTTCCGAGTTTTGGACCATTGGTGGGTCTAAATGGCTTCATGTTCGCTTCAGCAAGACGCGGCCTCACTGTACACGTGCCCGGATTGCTCTCTTCAGCACGTAGAAGGTGATTTTTGACTTCAACAGCCGTTTGAAATCGATTTCTCAATATTGTTGACACCATATATCGATCGTCCCGCGCTGTCGTGCACCTTGTTCGGCCTGTTCCTGGTCTGTGCATATTGAATCCAGTCTCTTCAAATCGCTGGAGCACTCTGAACGGTTGATAGCGACACACCAACAGTGTAAGTAATATTCACAAACACCGAAGAGGATTGCCTGTATTATAGGTACTTACGAAGCCATTTCTATTCTAGTGCATGATACCGTAACAAACCGGCTCGCGATCGTTTTGGGTTTACTTTGCGTCCTGAGTATACGTATTTATTGTAAAAGCGTTAATTCATTTTGTTACAAAAGCCATTAGTTTACCAAATTCACAAACTAACTGCAGAGCAAAGAGTTTATAGGTCTGCAGAGCAAAAAAACAGTGTTGCCATATGGAGGAATCAAGAAATCTATCTTCAGTCCAAAATCTGAACAAAATTCGTGCAACAGTAAATAATTGTCAGTTAAAATTGTTAATACAATCCGGTATTTGACTGCTAGTCATTTGAGTTAATTTTTATCAACGGTCAAAAACGAAATTTTGTTCTGAAATGGTTCGTGTTACAAAATTGTGACGTCATTGTCTTTGACGAACTGATTTAGTGATTTTGATAAATATAAAATTGAATTTAGAATAAAATTTTAAATGAATGTTTTTATGATTTTGTAGGAAATGCTATTTAGTGAATAGTATTTTTTAATTTATTTTAAACACTGTCAAATACCCCATACCGTATGACAAAAATGATACGCCACAAGTCGCATAAACTTTCTCGTAAAAATATGTACAGAAGTCTAAAGTGTAATATATATTTTTTTGTTATCTTATCCAAATGTTTGGACTCTCCATACAAAGTTTGAGAAGTCCAACAAAGCTAAATTTGTATGAATATGACACAGCAGCCGGTTCCTTGGGGAAAGTTTTTCAGTTACATGAGTACAAGTCAAATTTTAAAGAAAACGAAAGGAATATACATAAATTCAACCTGTAAACAATACCTTTAGATGTAGGAATATGATATTTGTGTCGCGTAAATCCATAATCATGAATTATCCGCATTGGACCTCAAAAATCCATACGAGTGCAGATAAATCCGTATATATAGCAACACTGATTCATTCATATTCAGCCACAGAGTGTTACGGGGATAAGTGCGTTCGAAAAGTGTGTTGTTTTAATTTTTTTAACAAAAATATAAGAACATCTTTGAAAAACTGAATCTTTGTATTAGTTTTTTACACTATTAATTATGGGTGTTATTAATAAAAAATAAATCAATTTGTATTCACTCTGAAAAAACATTTTATATTTAGATTCCTATAACACAAGTAGAGTTTCAGAACGCACTGTTCATATATAGCTTTACGGTACGCATAAGTGTCTATGTTGTGTAAATGTAACGCACACATACGTAAAATCGACACTTTTGAACAAGATTTAAAACCTTAATAACTTTTCAATTGTTCGATTTATCACAAATCTGATTTCATTCGCGAAAACAAGATTTTTTAAACATTTTTTTGACATTGTTTGATAACCTAATAATCTAACACTCGATGAGTGTATTGGTCAAACGTTTTGTATGAAAATGACGCCTCTGCAACCACCTTAATTTTACGCGACTTGTGGCTCATTTTATATGTCCGGGGAGTAATCCTAGTTTTTTCCTATACGTACACTTAAGTATATTTTTTATTACACATATATTAACTATTCATAATTTAATTCGTATTCACAACTAAAACATCTCAATTCAGCTTTACGAAAATTACGCCATATTTAATTTCGATAGGCACACGTACGCATGTGTAAGTTTTTTTTAAAATAAATCCATAAACAGATTATGATAAGGCTTGGGATAAAACTATTGTTAGCATTAAAACCTCCTTGGAAAAGATGACCCATTCCTTTGTGTGACCTATGCGGTTCATTTACTCATTACTCTCCTTTCTTCACAAAGATATGATCCAAAGAGAATCTAATCAGCTAGCGTTATGTACATACTAACCTCACGGAGGAACAACTTATATTTTTTAAAATTCTCCTTCTATAGTCTTAAAGAAGATTCTGTATCTTTGGTTATTATATTTTTTTATTTGCTAGAAATATCTTGTTTCTCAAAGCTACAAATAAAAAACAGTGGCAAAGTAAAAACGCGTGTGCGGAAAAATCAATTTCGCGCACAGTTAACTAGCATATAAAGTACCACTTTTCGAGCAACTGTATTGAAAAAATATTTTATATTGCTAGATAATAAGAGTGATTTTAAATACATAGTTGCTTTTTGTACACGGATAAGATAAATCTTATCCATGATTTTGTGTTTGTTCTGATATTGATACCAAAAATATAATTGTTTGATTTATAATATAAGAACTGTATTTTATTTGTATACCTTGAAATACATGACGTTTTCGCCTGTACTAAACATACTTGAAAATTTTAATTAAAAAAATACGTATCATGCGTACAAGGTTACATCGTCAGACCTAATGCATCGCGGCACTGACGTCAACTCACGCTCATGCTAATACGTACGAGAAATGTTAGATGGCGCTACTTTTTGCTTGTATGAAGACAATCTGAGCATAATATTGGGACGGGCGGATCCTTCTATTCAAATCTGTCTTTCGGCTGATATTATGATGATGATGATGAGTTACACTACACTAATTTTTGTACACTGTATAGAGTGCTGGCTTATTATCATATTGACAATCGTCTTTAACCAAAGCATTTTGTAAACAATTCCTTAGAAAATGTGTTAGGTTCGAAGCACCTATATCCCAGTGGTCGAGCCATTGCGCCCGGGTCCTCATAAGTAAATTTTAAATGGCCCCGTTCGTGGAAAATATATTTTAGATGAGTTTTGTTTTACAACAATAATAGAATATCTTTTGCCTGCGGCTTCGCCCACGTGGATATCGTTTTTATCACGCTTTTATTAGCTTCACCTGTATGTTTGTATGTAACCGACTCCTTTGGACTCGATTTTGACCCACTTTAAACGGACAGATTTAATTCAAACTTTGTAAACTTATCAAGAATCAGCGACAATATTATAATAATTTCATAAGTATGAACTAAAAAATAAAAATTAAATAGAGTTTAAATACACTAAAAAACACAAATATGGCACAGAGCGGCCCACGCTTTTTCACAATAATACTAGTAATTTGTTAATTATTATTTTCAACTTATACTAAGAATTCCTTTTTACTTTTTAGTCTGATGTACTTTAAAAGCGTGTTTTTTAGTTTTTTTAAACTCTATTTATTATGACTGTAATCGAGGGTGCAAGAGGCTCGTAAGTTAGCTTTTGTGATAATAGTCTTTGACCAATATACCTACCAAATTTAATCCAAATCCGTTCAGCTATTTAGGCGTAGAACAAACAAACATCCATACTTGGGCATGAGACGCTCGGAGTCTACTAGGCATGTGAACTAAAAATATTATAACGGATTACTGAATTCATGAAGATATGAGCTGATATATATACTGAATTCATATCAGCCGAGCAAAGACCTTCACGAAGAATTTCCTCAAGAACCGGTCCTGCGATGCCGGCACCCTGTGGCTTCCCGCGACCTTCGCCGGGTCGTCGGTCCACTGAATGGGAAGCCTGCCTACGCTAAGTTTTGCGGTGCGCGGTCGCCATTCGAGAACTTTACTGCTGTTCTACGACCTATGTGCCCCGTTCACTTAAGTATTAGCGATTCTGACTTTTGGAATTTCTGATTTGATCACGCAGAGAAACTCTAAGGATAGCACGCTCCATTGCTCTTTGAGTGACCTTGAGCCTACTTAGGAGGCCCATAGTAAGCGACCATGTCTCAATTCCGTATGTCATCACTGGCAACACACACTAGTTAAAGACCTTTGTCGTAAGACAGCGCGCCGCAGAATGAGATGAAATCTTACCGTGGTAGTGCAGGCAGATCAACACTCACCTTGGCATGCCAGTGCTTGCCGAGGGCGGTCACGATCCGCTCCTCGACGAAGCAAGGGCACACAGCAGAACGAGATGCCATCTTGCCTTGGCAGTGCAGGCAGAACAACACTCACCTCGACGTGCCAGTGCTTGCCGAGCGCGGTGACGATCCGCTCCTCGATGGGGCGGCGGCACGCGCCGCAGATCGGGATGCCCATATTGTCATGGCAGCGCAGGCAGAACAGGCTGTTCTGGTAA
Organism: Coleophora flavipennella; assembly: GCA_947284805.1. Taxonomy (NCBI): domain Eukaryota; kingdom Metazoa; phylum Arthropoda; class Insecta; order Lepidoptera; family Coleophoridae; genus Coleophora; species Coleophora flavipennella. The sequence continues at coordinate 5,146,401 of OX369255.1, forward strand.
CAAATTACAATTTTAACATTATTATGAGCGACAGCCTCGAATGAGAGAATTAAAGTAGGAGAAAGAATTTCAATCACAACAACATTTACTATCAGCTCTAATTGGGAACCCTGATTGGAACCGAAATGACAACCCTATTTGTGAAGAACTTATTGGATGCCACTAGCTAGGCACTAGGCAGGCGCGCGCGATGCAAACGACTCGAATATCGGATACGAGTATGTCACCTTCCGAGTAAGATAATTGTTCTGTCTATAGCCATTTTTTTTAAATTAAAAATTTGAGTGCGTTTGGCTGCACCTCACCTGATGGTAAGTGCCGATGCAGCCGAGGATGTAATACGCAAGCATCAAATAGTGACGGTTCACTCTCATTTTAAGTGATAGAAAGATTAAGAGCGTATTCACAATATTTTTACCCATACAAACTTAAAATTACTACTACAGCAAGCTCAAATAGTGCTTGTTCACTTTCATTTTAAGTGATATAAAGATTAAGAGCGTAATCACAATATTTTTTCCCATACAAACTTAAAATTACTACTTCTTGTAAATGGATGGGCCGATTCTAATAAACTTTATGCACATAACCAAGTCTAGTTTAAGCAATTCTAGTTTGAGGATACATTACATTATTTAAAAAA